>JBBMOE010000005.1:6960734-7293325 GCA_037975065.1 Chaetodon trifasciatus | reverse complement strand
CTCCTCCTCCTCCTGTCCTCCTCCTCCTCCTCCTCTCCTCCTCCTCTCCCCTCTCCCTTTCTCTTCGTCCTCCACACTTCCAGCCACCTTCCTTTTCTCCTCTATTTCTCTGATTTATTCCCCTGTTTCTCTCCATCCGTCCGTCCGTCTGTCTGGTGTTCTCTGTTCCAGCTGCCGAGTCCCTCCAGGACCATCAATCCTTCTCCTCAACCCATACCTGGCCCTCATTCAGCACACACACTCTTGCACATGCAAGCGCACGCACACACACACTAGATATCAACACACATGTACAAATACAAAGTTGTATGCACGCATGAAGACATGTAGTCGGACAAGTGCTAAAAAACACACATGTATACACAGATACACACACACACACATCAGGAAGCCAGAGGGGCAACCTGATCCTTCAGTCAACCTTGAAGTGAATCACACAGATGGAACTTCCAGGTTTGGGTCAGAATCTGAAATCAAGACTAACAAGGTGATCTGTGGCTCAGCGGGCCGAGGCCATGTGCTGGCAACAACGTAAGATTGAGCTCGGCTCACGACCAGTTACTTCACTGTCCTCTTTCACAGTCTAACACTGTTAATACTGGACAGCAGATAGGAAGATGGACAACATTTGGATGAGAAAAAGAAGGAGAGTTAGAAATTCAAAGTTCATAAAGTTAAACGGAGCCATTTCACATTCACAATTCATTCATTTAATTTCATATATCAATACACTGGAAAGTGAAATAAAATATGCAAGGATATGAATTTAAGTGAAGTTAGAGACCTCTGTTTTATTTTGGGGGGAGTAACTTTTACACAATATATACATATATTTCTAAATTGATCTTAACTACCAGAGGTGCAGAGTACACACTACGGTCCTAATTGTTTGGGGCCCACTAATTACTGTCCTCCTCAGCCACAAAGTGGCTCAGGGACCAAACCATACAGTTCTTAATTATACAAGCAATTTTAATCAGGCTAGTTGAAGAAATTCACATTACCCAGTATGTTATTGTTGGTGGTATAGTGGTAAAAGTCTACACTGGTGGTCAAAGTCTGATTCCTGTCTTACATGACAACCTTGTCAACCTCCATCATACCAAAGCAGATTGATTTGGTGCGTTTGATGGACGAGGGGAGGTGCATGTCTAAATATGATGGAGAGGAGGCCCCAAGATGCATGTCTAATGTGATAGGCCACTGTATTTGCCCATGAAAATCATTTTTTTTGTTGAACATAGATCAGCAGCAGCAGCTGCGCTGAGGAAGCAGCCCTCGTGTGAATTCAAAGCTGCTCACGCTGCTCATGTGCAGCAGCACAGAATACAGCTGGGAATATGCAGGTGTACAGGACAGAAGGAGGCGCGCACCTCTACTCCATCTTCAGAGGTTCAACATAACACAAAGGAGGTTGCAGCTAATTGTGAATTTATCAGTTGCTTCAAACAGTGCTGCTTCAAGGGCAGCGGGCTGTCCCAGGAGCCACATCTTAGTCTCTGATGCACGTGCTCAGTCACCAGTCCCGTTCCTCAGGAATTTAAAATTGTGAATTATTGTATTTGGACATTTAAACAGCCAATTAAGGGATATGTCTGGGTAAACATTATCACATGTTTCGGTCCATATATATGCCAGAGAGTGCATAGCAGCCCAGTGCAAACACATGACATCAGCTTCGAGAAAGAGAGAGAGACACATAGATATACAGAAACCGGTGTTGAGAGAGACTGAGAGATGAAGTGTGAGGCAAACGGACAGAGAGAGAGGCAGTAACAATAAATAGGCTGAATTAAGTGAAACAGAAGAAGAGGAGTTGGAAAAGGCGAAAAGAGACAATAATGAGAAAGAGTTAAAAAAAAAAACACACACACACACACACATTGGAAAACAGGGACAGTATGCGGATACATTTCTTGGGTGGCCAACCACTGGACGATGTGTTTAATACACTTAGCAGTCCCTGATTTACTAACTGGCAGATGTGATAGTGACGAGAGCGAGGGAAAGATGAGGAGTGAAACAAAGGAGAGAGGTCACATGCAGGACTGGGTGTTGATGCACGAAGGGGGGGGGGGGAGAGAGAGGAGAATAAGATAATAAAGTCAAGGTGTTAAAACTGGAGGTGTTATGGTAGATCCCGATATTGGAAAAAGAGAACAGGCAAAAAGGCCAAAAAAAAAAAAGAAAATACAGGGGAGAGAAAAGGAGAAAGTGTAGAGGAAAGGAAAGAGGAGAAGACAGGAACTGTGTTCTGGAGAAAGACTTGACGTAGCAGCTGTTTAAATATCATAGTAGTTCATAGTCTATTGTGTGCATGTATGTGCATTACTATTCATAGCATTCAGTAAATACATTATGACAGATTGAGGTCTGTCTTTCTCCAAAATATCTGATGAAATAAAACTTTGTTGATCATCTGAGATGAAGATTAAAATAGGTGCATTTCGTCTTCCACTCAGTCAAAATTAAACGTGTGTTTCATGTTATTAATAGATCACTGGGAGGGGCAGATTAAGGGGCAGTTTTAAGATTTGAGACACCGACCCAATCCAAGAGAAAAACAGAGAACAGAGAATCAATAATACTGTCAAAATCAGTGAAAGCTTGTTGGAGCAGCCCACAGCACAGCAGGACAAAAGAAAAACTGTGATTATGTTTCATTGTGGTGTTGGTAGTTTCCATTATCATCATACAGTACACAGCTCTTGCTTCCATATATATTTGTGGTCTGTAACATGTCATTTGTTTTTACAATATTTTATAATAACCTTCTATATAACTTTTACTGTTTTCAGCTAAAATAATGCCTAGAAATCAAATGACAGCTCTTCAGGAGAAGATGGGTTGTGCAGAGTGCCTGCTTTTCTTCCTGTGATGGTTTCTTTTACAGAAAAATACAGTAATGCATTTTCCTTGTTTCCAAACAAGCTTTGTTGCATGCAACATTTTTTAGAATAAAAAAAAATGCATGATGATGACAACATAGTGTATGGAGTAATTTTAGGGTTTAAGGATCTTAACCTAAATGACGTTTAGATGTATGAAGCCCTGAAGAAGCTGAGGCAAATAACTTTTTTACCACCATAAAGGCCCAATCTAGCATGCTGTTGTAAGTTATATATGGCTTTCACAGAAAAATGTGTATTCTGCATGCCCCTCATTATAAGTCAATGAAAGTATGGGGCTGCTTGCAAACATTATGATAAAACACTAATGAAAATATCAATAATTAATTATTAATGCTTCAAACTTTGTTATTGTGTAGCATTAGTCCCTGTGTCAGTGGTTTGAATGGTGATGTTGTATTCACTGTTATGAAACGCTGGAGTTTGGAGAAGGTTATTACTGTCAAATAGTTTTATTTGTCAGGCTGCTACTGCGCTCTGACCAGCTGGTGTGTTACCCTAAGTATCCATGTATAAAGAAGGGAGGGAAGCACACAGTAATGTATGTCGTTTAATAAGTTCACTAAGTCATCCGTCTGACAATACACAAAAGGCTTTCAGTCATTCGGCCTTGTNCACACACACACACACACACACACACACACACACACACACACACACACACACACACACACAGAAAAGACAAAACATAAACTATGTGTAAGCACATGACCTGCCCAACTGGAAAACTAGTTAGGTGTTGAACAGGCACTAAAATGCACATCACATATCACACACACACATTTTACCTGCAGTGTGTGTGTTTTACTTACAGTGTCTTTATTGTTAAGCACTTAGAGCTGCAGTTCCCATTTGAAAGGCACTATACAAATACAATTAAAAAAGTATGCAAACATTGTAGATGAGCCTCTTTGATGCCACAGTTAAATACTGGAGTGGTACTGCTGACTCTACCTGACATAGTCAAAACTGTCTGAACGTCAATGAACGGCATGAAACTGAGACTGACTGAGTCAGCTGCAAATGACATGGAAGTATAGACAGGAGGAAACTAGAGATAATGGAAGTAGAGCAATATTAAAGAGAGATAAAGATGGAAAGAAAGGAAATAGATGCAAGAATCCTAGAGATAGAGATCTGCTTGTATCTTCAGTCTTGATGTGAACAGCCAAGGCAATATTTTGAACATTAATTCACAGTAAATAAATTCAAAAAGCACTCCAGCAATTTAGCATTGCACTCCTACAACACCATCAGTCTCTCAAGAGGCACTTTTTAAAAAAAAAATCAATGCAGCAGAAGCACAGATATTGTCTTGTTTATTCCCGGCATTCTCTTTCATTGTCAAAACCTGGCGCCTACATTAACCACGATGCAACTTGACCCAACAGTACGCTCACATCTCTCTAACTCCACACCTCCACATTGATTTCATTTTCAAACCTGTAGTCTTCAGACCCAACTGATGCTGACTGAAGCAACATCACAACAAGACATTTATCAGTCTTAATGTCCAGTCGTAAAATCCAGAAACAGTCTTAGTGTGTAAAATCCCCTTCAATTTCAGTCAGCTCAGGTCACCTCAATTTAAATCACTGTGCTCATCTCTAGGTACAGCATTCGTACATCAGAAATTCATAATGAAACTAAAAGAGGGGAAATAAAATGTTGGCTGCGAGGGAGGAGATATTTCAGCTCCATCGTTTTAGCAGAATTATTTTGTAATAAATTTGAATGAACAGTAGACTTTTTTGGCTCAAACATTCATATTGTGGTTTTGACACTGGAGAGTGTTGTTGCTGCAGTGATTTCTCATACTGTACACCTGTATCTGACCAGCTCCTGACACACAGCCTAATTCCTCTGCAGGATAAACATTCCTTTCCCACTGTGTATGATTGATAAATTGTTCATTCATGTTCTTTTTATCAGACTGCCAGAATGTCAGATACATGGCAGTGGCAGCTGGGTGGAATTTTATAAACAGTTTATTGCACAATACCGTGTTTGCCTGCACAGTAAAACCCAGCCAATGTAAGGAAAGGTTAAAAACTGGCAGAGTCCCACACACCACTGAGGCTGATTGTAGAGTTATTACAGGCAGTCTATCTCTCAGATAGACAACGCTGTAAGAGGGACTTCATAGTTCATCGTTTCAAAGCCAACAGTGTTTGTAGGAAGCTGCCAAATCCAGGTTGAGGATTTCAGATCAGATTAACAGACATCCTACTGCAGCCTCCAAGGGAAACAAAACTCTGCTGTGATGAGGTGACACTTCCAGCCCCTCAGTGCCAGGCCAAAGAAAACATGGTGGAGAGGGAGTGGCTGGAGAGGAAGTGGAAGAGATATATAAACAGAGGAGAGACAGGTAGGTAGGAACAGGGGCGTGTCCAGGGAGTGGCTAAATGACTGGTTAGGGTTGGGGTAAGAATACCAGAGTCAGCCAATCACAGGCAGAGGGGAAGGGGTCATCTCTTCAGCATTGTAGGATTTGTAAAGCATTTGCAGCATAGGGTGCCAGCCATTGATTGAAATCTGATTGGCTACCCCATTATCCTATAGTATTATTGGCTATGTACCCAGTAGGAGGCGGGACAAAAACCAAGAATTAAGAATGCAAGCTTTATATTAGATTTGCTTGCTGCCACTCTGTTGTGTCTCTGTGTTGTGATTGGTAGGACTATTTGTTTTTTAAATAAAAAAAATAAACTCAGGTTTTTCAGAACTGAAGTAGGAATGATATGATAAATTAATGTTATTCTGAGATCTCTCTGTAAGCTCACTGTGTCATCATAAGAGCGCCTCAGACCTATTTGAAAGCACTTCACAAACATAATAATTGTATTATACACACATAATGTTAGCACTTGATGTTACATGTATTTACTTATTTATTGAGCACTTTCCAAGATGCCCAAAGATGCTTTACATGATAAAAATAAGACAGACATTTTTTTCCAAAGAGACACAAGAATACACAGTATGAGCATAGAGACAAACACTGAAATTCTTAATGAAGAATGACAGATTTGAATGTCAGTGTTTTTTGTACTTAATTCAATCAGGTTTTCCAAACTCAGTTTGAACATTTGGTACTGCTAAAATTACATGGAAATGTCCTGCCATGTGACATTATGATATTCTTCTAATTTAGTTTAAACGAACATGATATTTGCATTATAATTCAACCTGAGGTCAGCTTTTCACATACTCCCCCCCCCCCCCCCCAATAACAGGAAACTGATTTAATATGAAAGGCTGCTGTGGTTGCCGTCAGCTCGCATGAATGCCAACAAGCTCCACCCGTGCGCCCATCCCCAAAGCTTTGATTGATTTTCATTTTGCATTGATGACGCATCCACCTCTAAAAAAAAATCTTGCACTTCTTCATTCAAACCAACGGCATTACTTTGTAGATCTCTTTGCTGGACAACACAGAAATGTGGTGGCCATTTGACTTTAGTGTGGCCTGGAAAATTCATGTCATGGTGAAAAATAGTTCCTCATATTAAACACTGAATAATTAGAACTGAATATGAGACAGTAAGTGCATAGTGACTAAAAAGCAAATACAAATAGCAATGTCCTATTGTATTTCACTTGACTTAAGTGTTTTGTTTTCATTGAGGCATTTCAAATCTTCCATACACTGGAGGTAAAACTCTGTCTTCAAGAGCATCTTGATGTTAGCTGTGCAGAGGGGAGACTCATTCACTTCCCTCAGCCAGCCAAGGACTCCAGCCAGGAGCCGTACCTTCAAGCCTTTGGCTATCATTGTCTTCCACTGCTTTCCAGCTTTGCCAGGAAGTTTGTAAAACTATGGAAATGCAGTCCCAGGCACACGCTACGTCTCAGTGGTGTCAAGGGTTTCAATCTGACAAAGGATGGCTTTGCTGTATTTTATCCCCTATCCTTCACATCCTTCCTTTCATTTTCCACTGTATACTTTCTTAAAAGACACATACGCCATAAAAAATAATTGTTATAATGAATGTTTTAACTTTGGCTAAAACCTGGCGCTCTAGGCCCTCTATCCAGACTTTGTGGTTTACTGATGCTAAGCAGCTCTTGGCATGAGTGTAACTCTGCGATTAGTGCCCCTTTAAACACTTATAATTCACAGCCTATGAAAATATTATCAGAGAGGGCCAGCTCTCTGCCTGAGGGGGTCAGGAGGTTGTTTTAATGGTACCATGGGCTCAGTGTGTTGAACTGTTCAAGCTCACAGCATTAGGGTTGTCTTAAATCACTTTCTGTGGATTGAGAATGTGAAGAAAAAGTACATGAGATATAATCATATGTGTATGGAGAAATGTAAATGTGAAAATTAGGCCTAATGCTCTGGCTATTAAAACCTTGACATGACTGGAACATGTGGAAATTATTTTTAAAGTTTGGATTATAATGACAAATGGTTGTTTTTCCAGTGTTGTGGATGAGGGAAAGGTTGAATTCTCATAAGTTCACATCTGCACACACCCCCACACATCTCTGCTCAGACCTAAATTTCCTGTTAAGTAGTGGTAGGAGGTGTATATGAACGTTTTGTCATTTGGCTAGTGGCTCGTTTCAGCTGACAGTTTATATAAGGAAGTTTCAATATCAATAAATACTTTGTTCTGCTGCACAGGTGCTTTCCGTTCCCAGACATAATCTATGGTGTGTGGAGGAAAGAAATAATGAAAAACAACCAAGAAAGGAATAGACTGAAAATATAAGGTTTGCTTTATAACTGATGAGTAAATAAGCTAGACGCTGTCTGCATATGTATTGGCTAAAATTTGACAGAATGGTGCCATAACCAACCAAATCACTATGGTTCAATTGTGCAGACTGTGATCTTTTTCTTTTGTCACTTAATGGTAATTCTTCAATTCCTCAGTCTGTTTTGTCAATACAGAATGTTTTTCAGCCTGCACACGACGCAGAGACACACAGCACAATTCATCTCTCAAAGCTGAGATCAAGGTTGCTGCTATAACAAGACAAATATGATATGCAGAGTTGTAAATGTGGATTAAAAGGGTCAGTCTTTAATATTAAAAAAAAGTTATGGAAAGTTGTGATATTGTTATTGTTACTCTTATTTATTTTTTTTATTTTTTTCAGATTTCCTGACAACAATATATTAAATATCTAATACTTTTTAACAACAGTAATTTACAAAATTTCCAAATTTTGTTCTAAGTAGACCAAACAAAGCACACATGGTTGATGATTTACAGTTTATTCAAATTCATAGATGAGATTAGTTAATAGTTAGTTAATATACTGATTACCTTGACACCTGATAGTTACGTGCATTTATTACACACTGCTTTATCATCTATATATTCTCATAATTTTTCTCAGATAGCAGAAACTTTCATTAACATATTGGATTTAATTGAGAGTGAATAGACACCGACAGTGACCCTTAACTGACGTTGCCTCATCAAACCGTGTTATTGTAAAGGCAAGATCGCCCCCTGATGCACAACGAAGAAACTACAGGGGTCTTGTAATTAAGTGATTCAAATTGAATCAGTCTTCAGTTTCATCCTACTGAAATGCCACAGTGCCAGTGATTATGTTGTCATTTGAAAATAAAGAAGGTAGAAATGTGGAATATTATAAAAAAAAAAAAGATGGACAGACCGTGGACCTTGAAATGTGCTTCCTGTCCTGTTCTTTTGAATTTCAGCTTCCTCTGAAGCTGCTTCACTTTAATCAAGGAAAACAGTTGCTAAGTATAGCTCAACAAGGCTAAAGTCAATAGACAAAGTGATTCCTCTGACCTAACAGCACCCTGGGCCGCCACAGGACATTATGCACATCTGTACGGTCATTGTATCCAATCCAGCATTTACAGTTAACTGTCACTGCCCTGCTGCCTTTCCACACTTCCCTGCACCATTGCATCTCTGACCTTTTCACCTTCCCTCACCTTGTACTGAGCTGTTTAACAACAGGGCCTCGCCATAGTGGTGAGTCCCAGTGAGAGGTCAGACCAAACATAATGATAGGTTTACTGTCCCAACTGCTTTCGCAACAGCTTGCCAATTTGAAGACTTTCCACAATTTTTCATGGACAAAATAACGTATTTCCACTGTAGTAAGCACCACAGACACAAGAATTGCACTCCTCTTGAAAACCATCTTAAACCTTCCTGCGTGCTGCATGTAGTTTATTGTCAAAGCTAATCTGAGAGTCAGCAGAAATGCTGGTGTCAAAGACTGTTAGGACCGGTCAGGAGCTGCCTATGAAACAACCCTGCTCAACATTTCAGCATTTACTAATCTTAATTTCAAATCTAACGTGGGCATGATTGCGCAGCACAATGGTGTGCAGAGTGCAGGTTTGTCCGGTAGATGGCGCCATAGTTTAACTTCTGGTCCTGAGTGGAACTGGCAGACTTCGAAAAATTTGTCCACTCAGAATTACTACATGCCGTGATTTTATTATTTTCTGTCATGAACAACTTTCACAGAACAAGAAAATAAGAAACCTGAAATGAAATGAAAAAAAAAACAAAAAAAACATTTCAATCCAACATAGGGCACTCAAAACAAATTGTGACCATGACCTGAATTTGATCATGGTGTCTAAAAGTGTGTGTATATACAGTCATGGAAAAAAAAAATATTAGACCACCCTTGTTCTCAATTTTCTCAATTTCTTGTTCATTTTAATGCCTGATACAACTAAAGGTATATTACCTGAAGAATGCAATGAACACAACAAAAAATGCAGCTGATTCCACAATATTTTATGTCCTATTTGACATGCTTAAGCTTAATTGTATTCCCAGGGTATATAAGAGGCCATTTCATGTCATAAGCCACACTGCACATGCAAAGGCCTAGAGTGGTTTCCTGCTTACATTCAAGCCATAGCACAACTCAGAAGTTGTCAGCTCTCACATAACGCCTAAAACAAAAGAATTATGTGAAGCCACAAAGGCAGCCATCTTGGCACTGCTGGAAATTGGCACAAGTGAGAGTCAGGTAGCCAAAAAACTGAAGATCTCTAAGACAGCCGTTCATTACACCAAGAAAAAGCAAGCCGAACATGGAACTACCAATTTGCCAGCTGGTTGAGGCAGGAAACATCTTTCTACCCCACGAGAGGACCGTGCACTCATCCGTTTCTGTGTCAGGAATCGTCATCAGACCTCCAGGGACCTTAAAAATGAGTGGGCACTGTCAAGAAATGTTACTTGTTCAGCAAGGACAGTTCGAAACCGACTTCTTGAAACTGGTCTGAAGTCACACAGGGCATGGAAGAGGCCCTTCATCAACAAAAGGCAGAGGAAGGTCCGGTTATTCTTTGTTAAGGATTGGACTGTTGATGATTGGGCTAAGGTTCTCTTCACTGATGAATCCAATTTTGAGTTGATGCCCACTCTAGCCAACTTACTGGTTAGGAGGAAGCCTGGAGAAGCCTACAAACATGGCTGTCTTGCCCCTACAGTAAAACATGGGGGTGGATCGATGATGATCTGGGGTTGTTTCAGTATGGGTGGAACAGGGCAAATGCAATTGTGTGAAGGGCCAGGTCACGTACAGGGCTACTCTTGAAAACAGTCTTCTTCCATCAGCTGATAAACTCTTTCCTGCCTCGAATGACTGGATTTTCCAACAAGACAATGCCCCTTGCCACACGACAAGGTCAGTTAAAGCCTGGATGGAGAACCAGAACATTTGAACCATGCCTTGGCCTGCTCAATCACCAGATCTAAATCCAATTGAAAACCTGTAGAACATCATCAAACTCAAAATGAAGAACCACAAGCCCAAAAACAAAGCAAATTTGTTTGAATTTTCACAACAGGAATGGGCTGCTGTGACAGCAGAACAATGTCAGAAGCTGGTGGAGAGCATGCCAGGAAGAATGGCTGCAGTCATCAAAAACAATGGTACTAACTCAAGTACTAACTCCTGTGTGTATCATGTGACTAACAGACAGAAAAGAAAACATGGAATGTCATAGCTATTGATGTAAGAACTTAAGTGATTTTGGTTATTGTCAAGAAAACCATGGGAAATGGCTAGATATCAGCTCTTAAATTAAACTCTTATGAGCTATTTTTGTTGTTATCATTGTATTTGTCCAAACAAATGTACCTTTAGTTGTACCAGGCATTAAAATGAACAAGAATTTGAAGAAAACAAGGGTGGTCTAATAATTTTTTCCATGACTGTAGATGTTGTGCATTGATGCTTATGATCAATCTGATAATTATCTTTAACTATTCATATACACATAGATAGATAGATGTGCAATGAGGAAATCAAACGCCAACCAGAGCTGATGAAATGCAATGTGTGTGTGCAAATCATGTTGGTCAACGAGCATTCCTTCCTCCTTGCACTGCAGGGATTTCCCATGTTTCACTACTGTACGCACCCTCCCTCACGTAGCCTTATTCTCAGTCTGACACGTGCAGTGACACAAGGAGAGGAGAGGAGAGGAGAGGAGAGGAGAGGAGAGGAGAAAAACGAGGTCAGCACAGGGATGGATAGAATACAAAGTAATAGACTGGAACAATTAAACTTTTGGTCTAATTCAAATATATTCTTATGTTAATTTGAATCTTCATGTTGTGGTACATGCAAGCATACAACTCATCGAGCCAGTTTGCAGCAGAACATGCTGTCTCCATGGGATCATTATGTTACTTTAATGACTTCTTACATAATGGTGCTGCATCTATCCATAGGAACACACACACACACACACACACACACACACACACACACACACACACACACACACACACACACACACACACACACACTGCATCCATAGGCGACCCAGTGTGCAGTCCTTTGCACATCAATGCGCAGTTGGGGCCTGGTTATAAAACATTTGCCTGTATAGACCATGCTGTCCAGCAGGACCCTGCCATATGCAAAGCGTGACCAGCCTTAAAATCAGGTTAACAGTGAGTTATTTGGACTCTCTAGCTAGTTTTCTGTCTCTGCCTGTTACATATAAAGGCTATGTACGTATCAAGCTACGTTTCCCTAGTATTTGGTCACATGCACGTGACCAGCTCTGCAACATGGTGGGAATGAGACAAAATGCTTCATCATTCCTCACCAGTTCCACGTTGGCATGCTGCTGCTCTCTGGCTCTGTCTCTCTTATGTGTCTTTGTCTGTCTTTCTCTCTGATATAAATAATCTTCCATCGTCGACACAGGCCTCGGGCCTATGATAAGAGTGAGCTGTGTGAAGCAGACGTTATAAAGACCAGTGTTTCATCACCCCTGCTTTCTGTGGCGGCCGCTCAGAGACCGTGACCAGCCCCTCGTTCCGAATGGATCCCAGCAGCAAAGGATGACATGACGTCACGTCGCTAGGGCGACCGGGCTCCCCGAGGCACGTGTCTTGTATAAAAGCGGAAGGCGGCACAGTGAACTGCGCACACAGACTCAAGAAGCATCGGCCGTGAGGTAAGCCGCAAGACCGATTTACCCTTCGGTGTGGAGAGGCCTGTGTAACAGCTAGACTACATTACTTTCCCTAAGTTATCTAAGTGAAATACATTTTAAGTATCTATCGTTTCAGCCTTCACCACAGTTTCAAATGTTAGCTTATCTGTCGTTGCACAAATGTCGGCTGGCCATACATCAACTTGGTTGAATAGCCGGCGTAGTGCAGTTTTAAATGAAAATTTTTATTCTTTAACGTTAAATTCGTCCTATATTTATCAGAGTCGACTAAAAGCTGTTAGCGACTTGCGGAAGCCAGTGGCCAGCCTGTAGCCTGTGGAGTGCTTTTTGTATACCAGCTTTATTTTAATCAGCCACGTATCCGTTCAACGTGGCGCAAATGCACGAGAGGATGCGAAAGTGTTATAGCGCAAATCTCATTTAGCGTTAGGATGTTTAACGCAGCCTCTTTCTCAGGATGCACGCGGTATTGATACAGGAAGAGAAATGCGAGGATGGGAGGGGATGCGGCCATGGCCTTGCAGTGTGGAGAGAGGCAGGTCGTTGTGTAATGCATTCGTTTTCACACCTAACACTTAGCCAAATTCCACTGGAGCTGAAAACAAGCACTGAAATGACAAGGAACAGTGCCGTCTTGTAAAGAAAATCTGCGTAAACATATTATGGTCCATTCATAATGTGTAATTCATTCATCTGAAGTTAAAATGTCCTACTGAGCGGATAACGTGACATTGGCAGCTCCCATTGCTGCATCTTTGCGGAAGTGGATTAGTCTCCATGTTACGTAACCTAATTCAAAAAAAAAAAAAAAAAAAAAAAAAAAAGCTTAGCGATAACCTGTATTGATAGATACTGGAATTGATTCCCTGTAAAACCTGACTGTAAAAGTGCCGCTGCCGTCATTTCAGCTCATGATGTCGGTGTAACGTTACGGGGTGAATGGGTGTACGTGAACGGAGGTGAAGCTACGTGCCTCCCCTGGCCTTCATCATGAAGTCTGTCGTCGTTGCGCAATTAGATTTCACAGATGAATGGTACTCTTAAAATGACGGGAGGCAGAGGTCGTCGCAAGAACCGAAACGAGACCGATGAAAACCCATCGCAGCAGTTAACGTCGAAAGATGGGAGTCGTGCTGAAAACCTTCCTGTGATGCGTTTGAAGGGCAGAGAGGCGGTGTGGTGGTGTCGCATGATTCTGCCGCAGTTTGACTCGACAGACCTGTTGATTCGGTTTGCACAGTGGCCTGCGTTTTTAAAGTAACAGCACGAGACAGTTAAAGCTCATGTCCAGGGTATTATGCTGTCTAACCACCCATACGTCGTACAATTGCAACAAGGGTTTAATAAGAAAACTGAACAGCTGAATTAGTCAAGCTCGTTCAGTGGAGGGAAGTAATAAGGACAAGGATTTTTGTAAATCCAGCAAAACCAGAGTATGTGAAAGCCACACAGTCTCATTGTGCAAAAATTGGGGATGCTCATGTCTCTTATAATCTCTTTTAGTATTCACTGTCATTTAGTAATAATACCGTATGTAATACTGTTATTCATTAATGGCAATCACTGCTTTCTTGCAGTTAATTTAATTCATCTCATGTAGGTGTGGTACATGCAGATGCAGCAGTGTCTGGCCTGGTCTCACTGTTCAAGGTCATCACTCCAGCTGAGGAAGGTCACAGTAGGCCCAGAGATGCTGTAGTGGTGTTGACCTGCCGCTAATCTCTATTCTTAACTAACTTCTCAGCAACTTAAGGATAGCTATTTGCATTGTACTCGTGGAGGGGGAGCCACACCTCTTAGCTCAGGCTATGGAGGACTGAAGGTCACTAAGAACAGGCCTGGTGCTCGGACCAGGGAGATGCTAAGTATTGTAGTCAGAGCTGTATATGTTGCCAAACCTCAGGTGCTATGATCGGAATTTTAGAGGAGCATTAGCAGCCTTTTGCCATGCATCAGCAGATAATAGTTTGCAGTATATTTAATTAACATTACTTATGATTAGAGCCTCCCTTTAGATTAATCGTCCAATGTAATTTTAAAGCACATCCAGTATGTAACTTTCTTTAGAGCAGGTTTTCTTCATGCACAATAGTCAGTATATTAAAAATGACAGTGACTGTGACAAGATCTCAAAAAAAATAGTGGACTAGCTTCATCAATGCCTTTGAGGTGGCTATATGCTACGCTTAAACATCATAACAAGCCACTATTGGGCAAAGATGTGCCTGTTTTGGGTTATATTATTACTTTATATATTACTTTATATTTGAGACACATAAAGATTCATTGCATATGAGGAACAGAACTTATTTGCTTGTCATGTAATTACTTCGACATTCATTATGCTCTTGTAGGTGTTGCAGATGAGACAGCCAAGTGTCTGAAATGTAAATGTCAGTGACTGCATGACCAACATGTTGCCCCTTGCTGAGCAAGGACTAAGTTAATAGCCAGTGAGAGTAGCACAATAGCAACACACAGGACGTGTTATGCCAGCCGAAGGACTGCAGCCATGTTATTAAGCAGATGTGCACAACCCACACAAACCACTCGTGGTGTGTGAAAGTGAGAGACCGTGGGGTCTCTATGACATAGGTCACAGATGTGGACTGGATTCTCAGGTGTTTGCTTTAAGTACCAACACCTTAGTTTAGTGCATCCTGTGGTTAGTGAATAGTCATTGCTGCTATAGGTCAATTTTGACGTGAGACTGATTTACATGTGACCGTGATTACATTCTTCTTGAGGTGGTTATGACTTTTTTTGGTTGTTTTTTGTTTTTTTGTTCCTAGATAAGCAAGTTTTCCACTTAAAGGTTGCATGATTTTATCTAGACTGAGATTAGCATGAGTATCCCTCTTGATTATTCTCTGCAGCTGACTTATCAACCAGCCATCTTGTCCAGGATGTGTGTAAGAGAGGAGGGACTCTGGAGTGACTCAGCACTCTGAACCTAACCGTTGCCAGTTTGAGGAAATAAACCCATAGGGAAGGTTATACACAGGTACGAAATAAAAGGTCCTTGTTTTGTTTTATAATGCAGTTATTCAGAGGTGAAGGTATTTGTTTCATTTGCAGAATAGGAGAAAAGTCGCAAACACAGCATAAAACTGTACTACTGTACTGCAGCTTGAGAGAGAGGAGAGGAGGTGAATGACAGGCCCTGAGCCTTAGGAAGGATATCTGCCTGATGACACTGGCTCATACATTAGGGCTATGGGCAGTGTGTGTGTGTGTGTGTGTGTGTGTGTGTGTCTGTGTGTGTGTGTGTCTGTGTCTGCGTGTCTGTGACTGTGTGGTCAAGCATTACGCCTGCTGAGTAGTCATGTTGTCTCCTACTGAATCCTCTGCAGGTTGATAGAACACCTTTTACGAATTCATGGTGGTTGATGTGTGCGTGTAAATGCATACTATTGCAGTTCAACACGTTTGTGCACACAGCAGTGTTGAACTCTAAGAGTGAGTTACTGGATATAAAACCACCTTTTCTGCCTAAATGTCTGAGTCAAACAGTGATCTCATTATGTGCCCATCACCGTCAGCAGGAGACCGCACCTGCTGAGTTGGACACGCAGTCTGTGATGTTGTGTGTGCACGTGTCTGACAGGTGATGTGATAGTGTTGGACATTTAACTGACTAGTCTACAACACCAAAGTGGCGTTGCCTCTGTGATGAGACTATAATAAGCAGGTATACTGCTAAAGAAAAGATGATGAGAAGAAAAGTTCAAAAGTTGCAGACAACACAGAAAGTTTTACTTTGTTAGTGTGTGCACGTGAGGGTGTATAACTGGCATTTATTGTTTAGTCTTTAATGTATTTGATTTATTTGATTCACAGAGAGGCGGGCAAGAAGACGAAACGTTACCTAATTGGATAGTCTGCCTGGCCTCTAGCCAATCAACGCACTGCAGTGGAAAAATACTGGAGAGAGAGAGTGTGTGACAGAGGGGTAGAAAGCTGGAGGAAGGCTTGAATAGGCAAGAGACACTAAAAGAAGGGCAGCTGAAGGAGGGAGGCTCGGGGGGAGTGGCATAGTGGGCAGGAAAAGGAAGACAGAGTCAGTGAGTTCATGCTCTCACAGACAAATTTCCAACAAACTCACAAATCAAGGCAACCAAAACAGCCAGCCTATACCAAATAAGTAACTCAGTCATCACGTACCATAGAGAATTATGTGAATGGGTTATTTAGCATGTGCCCTGGTTGTGTGTGTACCATAACACTGTAGAAAAGATAGTCTATCTGTGCTCCTCCAAACTCAGGTCCATATAAGGCTTGACAGCACATACTGTCCAAGTGCTCTACTCAGAGTGCTGACATATTAGAGAGAAAAGAAGAATCAGTGTTTGTTTGGTGAAGTGTTGGTGCTTGACATCAGAGGAGGTGTTGGCAGGAGTGAAATGCTGTGTCATGCCCTCTCCTCTCCCTTGCTCTTTCATTCATCCAACAGTTTTTGCCTGAGTTTTGAGATTTTATCACCTGATGCAGCCTGTTGTCTTTGTCCGTCTCTGGTCCACTGGTTATGAGTCATCTTTCCCCTAGCAGTCCCTGTGGTGCACACACCCCCACCATCTGATTAAAATCTGGGTTTGTGCAAAGAAAATGGGTCGCAGCTTGGGGGGGGGGGGGGGTAGGGTTGTGCTAAATGAGGGGACTAGACAGACAAAGAGTGGCGAAGGCAGACAAATAGGGAGGTGGAGGGAGGGTGTTGAATTTTAATGATTAGTTTGGGTGGTGGGGAAAAGGGGAGGGGAGGTATAACACTCATGGAGCCAAAAAGCAACGGAGAGACAGAAGTAGAGGGGAGCAGGTGGACAACAAAAGAAGGTGAATAAGCCAAACTGAAGAAAGAAGTGTTAGGATGGAGGACAGATAGATGAAGAGACAGAAAGAGAAGTACTGTAGGTAGACAGAGAGCAGCTGGATGTACTCCCTCATTAAGTAAGACACTGAAACACTGAAAGCCTCTCTGAGTGGTTGGTTCTTGCCTTTGTCTAACCAATCAGAAGAGGAGATGGTTGCACCACCCTTGCCTGGTGATTCACTCTTTAACGGCTTGGTCTGATCTCAAGGAGATGTGAGATTTATGGAGCAGAGAGGTGAGACAGAAATGAGGATGAACGGAGGAAGGTTGAACAGAGAGACAGACAGACTGGATGGATGCATTTCCTTTCTTACTCGCTCACAGTGAAGTGTCTCTGATTGGTCTCAGTCCTGCTCTCTGGCCAGCCAATCAGCAGAGGAGGAGGGTGCACTCCAAAAATCTGAATCATGTATTTTACCCACATCAGTGCAGGTAGTACAGATTAATCAATTCAGATGCCACTGAAGAGAGCTCACTTTGACCACAGTAATATCTACTGTGGTACGCTGCATGACCAACCCTGTTACAGATTTTTCTTTTTCAGATGTTAATAGAACTCTTCCTCAGTAACCTCGTGAAACTGCAGTGTTGTACATCTGCAATGGGCAGTAAGTAGTCAGAAAAATGTTGAAGGAAACGTACTACACGTCATATGTCTGGCTGTCTGCCTGCCTCTTCTTCCTACATTTTAACGAGTGTCAGCAGATTGCAAGCTGTAGATAACAACATGTAACTTCTTGCTCTGCTCTGCACAATACTGCCTCTATGAGCTGGGACATGTCTGTGTGAGTGTTGAAGACCAGATCAGGGCTGATTTATCAACAGTGAAAAGAGGGAGGTCTGTGTGGTGGAGACCTGGGAAGAGCTGCTGGCTATGGAGGAGTTGATTTTGCCTGGTTATACGTGCTTTGATATGTTGTGTTACAGCATTTTGAGCATATTTTATGCTAAAACTGCGTAACAATACATAGCTAACACTAAATTTGGGAGCAAAGCAGTGGTGCTACAGGAGGCCATGATGGTGCAGCATGAGCATTTTCATTCCATTTATTCATTAAATAAAGCTCTATCAAGCAAGAGTATTTCTTAAAAATAAACATGATATTATAAATGTGTTACCACAGGCAATGGCTTATGAAGGCTTTTTTGCTGTATAATAAGATCTTAAAGTGTCACTCACCACTGAGCAGCATGGGCACCAGAATTAAAGAGTGTGTCTCTTTAACCAAACGACAGCACTTACACACAATCTGGTAACTTTTTTCATCAGACCAGAATTTCTTTAACTGTGACTCAGTGGTGAGAAATCACATCCATCCTAAGTAGGTTGGTCTTTTATTGTAGGGCACTCGTAGTGTAACCCCTCCCTCTTCTCCCACTGACTGGCCAAAGCCCCACACAGTTGCTAGGCAACAGTAACGGACATGAAGGGGGGAGTGTCACAGAGTGTATACAGGCATACTCACATACTCACACACACCTGCACTATATTTAAGTCTACGTCAGGTTATTCACATACTCACATTTTCATGTTCTGTCAAAAGCAACAAATTAAAAAGTGAAACTTTTAATGCACATCAAAGAAGTCTCCACATTTAGAGTCAGACTGATGAGTTTGAGCTCTTATGTGGCTCCATGAGTCTTTGTCCAGTCCCATTTCCCAAACTGAATAGCCCACTCTAATAAAAAGTGGCATCATTTGTCAGTAGTGCAGCCATTTTATGTTGGAAAGCCCACTGCTCCGTTTAAAGAAAATGGAGAGGTTAGTGTAGACAGAGTGATAGCCAACAAGTGAGACAAATTGTTAAAAAGTGCACAGGCGACAGGGGGAAGCAGAGTTCAAAAGAGAGGAAAGAGTTGTGAATGCACAATGGGGTAATGTTGAGAAGCAAGTATAAAGGAGAGGAAAGACAGAAATGTGAGAACAGCGTGGTCATATTGTATGACCCTCTCTCTCCCTTTCCTCTCTCTCCTTTGGTGACCTTGGATTATAGATCCCAGCAGCAGAACACAAAATGGCTGCTCTACCCTGAAAGAAAGGTACCACAAATAGGCAAACAAGTATAAAGGTGACATCTGAAAGTGGCAGATCTGAGTTGATCTACCATTGTTCATCTTCGAGAGTATGTGGGAGAGTGAGACGAGATCATTTATCCTAATCTGGTTGCTCCTTTCGTCTATTTAAAGTCCTCCCACAATGCATTTCACCAGATCATCAGCCTTCCTTCTACATGCACGCCGCTGTGACACACACATGCGCTCGTGCAGATAGAGACACACACATACACACACAAAACAGATTAGGAGATTACAGTAGTCTAAAATGACGACCAACCAGTTTCAAGGACAGTCCGCTTTGCCCTTACGTATTCTACCTGCGCGCGCGCACACACACACACACACACAGACACACACACACACACACATACTGATTTAGCATTTCTGTTCACCTGTATGTGTATCTGTATCTCCTGAGTGTGTGTTTAGATGCAGGTTACAGACAGAGATCTCTGTAAATCTGTAGAGCTTTAATAAACCCTAAATGAGCCCATAAATAACTTCAGGTTTTCAGATTATGAAACATCTCTTCAATCATCATGTGGATGTTAAAACATTACGCTAAATTTAGAAAATTTAGACCACCTTTAATCCTATATGAACAATTTAGCAATTTGGGCTAAATGAGCTAAATATGATATTAAGGTTTGTGTCCCTTCTAGTATAGACGGACCAAGGACAGTAAAAGAGAGGAAGAGATAGAGTTTATGAGAAGATGAGCAGGTGTAGGGGGTGCAACTGGTAGAAAATATGTGGGCCGGAAAAGTGAGAGGGGAGGACAGAGGAGGCGTGGTGAGGAGAGACAGGCAGATGAGTGTGTAGTATGAAAAGGAGCGGAAGCAGAAGAGGTCACATAGTTGAGTCAAGGCCAGGCTTCCTCTATTCAGCCAGCAAACACCACGTCTCTGTTTCTTGCGTTGCATAAAGTATGTACCACTTTCTCCCCTCCTTCTTATCCCATTGTTTTCTAAACATGTCCCTGCGTGATGAAACACCTTCCTACTCCTCCAGCAGATGCAGTAAAACATGGTATTTGAGAACCTGTATTTTTCAGCCACTGACAACAAACAGAATCGCACCCCTGCACAGCTGCAGTCTTCAGCCCAAGTAACCAACACATCAGCGTACTGCACCACCTTGGTGTTTTTTTTCATGCTTTAGTGCTAATGCGTCACACCGCCTGTACTGTACTGTGCTGTGAGTCTACTGCTGCCAGTCTTTCTCCATGTTATTTTAGCATTGCTGCGCAGACCTTAAAGCTGACGGCGCAAAAGAAAATAACAACATACAAAGTAGATGTTAAAATATAGTCCACAGAGCATTTTTCACAAGCTACATGAATGCAAACGGTCTACCAGTGTGACAGCCAGTGCACTGCATATGTAACAGTGTGAGAAGTAAAGAAAGCTGACAAATAAAGAGAACATGTGAAATGTATCGGCACACATACACACACACTCAGATACATATAGCTTTTTCAGTGGTTTGTGGATCCTGAAGAACAGAGGCTTCACACTAAAATGCCAGATTGGACATGGTGATATTACAGCAACACACACACACATTATGTATCACCGACAGCTCAACTAACCAGATTAAAGCCACCTCCTGCTGCCAGGGCAGCAGTTTGTCTCAGTCCAAGCAGCCAGGTATACATGGGTTTTTGTTGTCAAGCTTACATTGCATGTTTAAACTCAAGGACAAAGAGGAGAGGGCATTTGCGGGCACATTGTTAAGATGCATTCATGTCTGTTAAGAACAGAAGCATTTTTGTCTCAGTCATCTGACTGAGTGCATTGCCAGCTAGTGGGCATTACTGAGACTGAACAGCCTGCATTTCATGTTATTTTCATCACTCAGTGGCTGTGGTTCTCTTTCTAATGTCATTGGTTTCTCTGTTTGTTTGTTTGTTTTTCCACCCAGGTAACTCCCCCAAGCAGCAGCAACCATGACAGATCTCTGTGTTGGAATCAATGGGTGAGTTTAAAACAGACACACACACACACACACACACACACACACTCACACACACACACACTCTTTATAAACAGGATGCTTCAGACTGATTTTAGGATGTCAGTGAAGCATATTTTTGAGGTGGGTGTTCACCATTAACACAACAATATCTGATGGTTAGTAAATTGTCATGTAGACGGATGGCCATAGAAAAGCTTTTAATGTAAACTAACAAGCAGAGTGTTCAGCCTACATTAAACATATTGTACCAGCAGTGGAGCTGCGTGAGTATAGGAGTGGAAGAAGTCATGATTTCATGATATTTCTGCTGCTGGGGATGAATGGGCAGGTCTTCTCTATGGTAGTAAACACTGGAAGATATATTGGACTCTTTGTGACGTTTTGTGACAAGATTCATGTCCCTGGAGTGGTTTGACATCCTGGGGAAGTTTCCCACCATTTTCCCAAAATAACTGTGATGAATCTCTCTCTCTCCCCCGACAGCTTCGGTCGTATTGGCCGTCTGGTCTTGAGGGCTTGCCTTCAGAAAGGCATCAAGGTTGTGGCCATCAATGACCCCTTCATTGACTTGCAGTACATGGTGAGTGAACTTAAATGTGCACACTTGTTTACAAAATGTTAACAACATTTATTTTAATTGCAGTGGAGCACCGCTTGTGTGAGATTTACATTATTACTTAGAATATTAGATGGGAAAATAAGACTAAGCCTTCAGCGTATATAGTTGAAAGAGAAAAACATGCCTAAATGGGACAAGAGTTTTGATTTTATTTAATTATTAATTGGCATTTAGTTGTAATTCTTCAGTCATATGAAAAACCAGTGACTACCAAAATCTCCTAGATTGTTTTGACATTTGTGTCATGATGGGGAACATCATATGAAATGTAGTGTTCAGGTGAAGTTTAATGGTTGTGATCAAACTACAACCAGAAGCCACATGCCTCTTCAAATCATGTTCCTCCTGCCTCCCAGGTCTACATGTTCAAGTATGACTCCACCCACAGCCGTTACCGTGGTGATGTCTCCCAAGAGGATGGCAAGCTTGTTGTCGATGGCAACGCCATCTCTGTCTTCCAGTGGTAAGTGATGATGTTTAGTGGTTATTGGCTGCCACTTGTGCCACACCATGTCTGTGCTGGCACATCAGCAGTGCTGATGTTAAAAAAGGTGCCACTAAAGTACAAAATGTATCAATGATGTCTCTCTGATGGAGAAGCAGCCATCTAAGAGTGCACTTGGAATGACTACATAGTTATTTTTCTTTTAAGGTGAGGTATTTTGGTCAGTTTGACATCCTGGTCTTTAATATCCAGAGTGTATTCCAGGCAATGGAATGAGATTTTCTGCCTCTGGGCCTCATCCATATAGCTACCTCTCCACCCATTGTACCGGCTGTTGTTTTAGCCCATTGAATAAAGGGCCTCATCTCTGCAAAAGGCAACACCGACAAAAAGGAGGGTTAGACATTCCTTTGAGCATGTTGGAGGTTTCCCCCGTTGAGACTCCTGTTTTCATTCTTACTATTAACCCGTACAGCCTGACGTGTTCATGGAAAAATGATCTGCTGTTCATCACAAGCATTCAAAGAGGCTCAGCACACTAATTTAGAAAGCACGGGATGTCCTGTTCTAACAAGATTATCCTTCACTTCTCTCTCGTTATATGAAACTTGCTCGCTGTCTCTTGTTTTTTTTTTCTGTTTTGTTTCTATTTTTGTAGCATTTTGGTGTTACTTGTGCAGTTTAACATTAATAAATAGTAGTGTAAACCATTTCATCTGCAACTGACTCTGTTCCTTCTCTGACTCCAGTATGAAGCCATCAGAGATCCCCTGGAGCAGTGCTGGAGCCAAGTATGTTGTCGAGTCCACGGGTGTCTTCCTCAGTCTGGAGAAGGCCTCTGTATGTACACACACACACACACACACACACACACACACACACACACACACACACACACGCATATACACAGTCTGCCAGATGATCCTGTTTCTAACCTATGTCCTCTTTCTCTCTCACAGTCTCACCTTCAGGGTGGGGCTCAGCGTGTGGTTGTGTCCGCCCCCTCACCTGATGCACCAATGTTTGTCATGGGAGTTAATGAGGACAAATATGACCCCTCCTCCATGACCATCGTCAGGTAACATACCTTTGGTCTTGGGCATGCATTCTCACTGTGCATTTTTAATTTTCACACGTTGCTAGATTTTCACATGTTGTTAGATTTAGGTGGAGCAACTGTGGTAGTTAGTGACCATGTCTGTCTTTCTGTTGATAGCAATGCCTCCTGCACCACCAACTGCCTGGCCCCCCTGGCTAAAGTCATCCATGATAACTTTGGCATTGAGGAGGCTCTCATGGTAAGTCACTTGCATCATTTTGACTGCAGTTAGCAATATCCAAACGTAACACTGAAAGTTTTAACCATTATTGTGACAAGGGATGTTTCATCACATCATTCTCAGCCTTAAATGGATGCCAGAGTCATTGATGTGTCTTGTAATATGACCCTTCTCTCTGCAGACTACAGTCCATGCATACACAGCCACCCAGAAGACAGTGGACGGTCCCAGCGCCAAGGCCTGGCGCGATGGCCGCGGTGCACACCAGAACATCATTCCAGCCTCCACTGGTGCCGCCAAGGCAGTGGGCAAAGTCATCCCTGAACTCAACGGGTGAGGACAGGCACAATTATGTTTGAAGGTGAAGAAAAGCCCAAAACAGAAGGTGACACAGGTCCAATATCTCTTTTGTCCGTCCTCTCTCTAGTAAGCTGACAGGCATGGCCTTCAGGGTGCCAGTGGCTGATGTGTCAGTGGTGGACCTGACATGCCGTCTGTCCAAACCTGCATCTTACGCTGAGATTAAGGAAGCCTGCAAGAAGGCCGCACATGGGCCCATGAAGGGAGTGCTGGGTTACACCGAGGACCAGGTAACACAAAAGTTCTTTCTCATGTACTGTAAAGCAGATACATGACTAGTCATGATGTCAGAATTAAGATTGCTGCTTAATGTGGAGACTGTGCGGAGGGATAAAGAGGTTCAGGTCAGGACGTGTGCTTTTTTCCACTCGTGTTCTCAGTGAATTAGAATATATTTTACTGGAAACATGGACAGACTGTAAAAAGATGACCTCTGTGACTGATTTTTCTGTTTTTCATTAGTATCATCTTGCCTAAGCTCTGACTGGCTACACGACAGTGTATCTGACTTGTAGCGTGGTTTGTGATCTGCAGGTGGTCTCCTCTGACTTCATCGGTGACACCCACTCCTCCATCTTTGATGCTGGCGCCGGAATCTCCCTCAACGACAACTTTGTCAAGCTCATTTCCTGGTAAGTTTTCAAATGTCTCTGTCAGTCCCACATGGAAAACAGTTAGTGTTAGTTAGTGTTAATCTAAACAGGAAAAGGAAAACACAGTGTCACCTTTTCAAAGCCAAACCATTCATTTCTCTTTCTCCCTGTCTCTCTCTCCAGGTATGATAATGAGTTTGGCTACAGCCACCGTGTCGCTGACCTGCTGCTGTACATGTACTCCAAGGAGTAGACACTTCCTGTCCAGAAAGGAAGTCAGGAAAGGGACCACCCCAACCATCCTCCCACCCCCTCCCCTCTCTTTTACACACAGATCCCACCCATAGCCAAGTCATAGCATCACAGCCCTTAGCTCTACTACAGTATACGTAGGCAGCAGCAACAGTGTGTTTGAGTGTTCTGAGTTTATCTGTTTTTCCTTTAACGACGAGACGATCGGTCTGTGACAGTATTTGTGTCCGTGTGCCCCCTCTCCACCTCCCACTGCCACTTTAGATGTGTCGTTATGGCTCAGTACTATGGTAATTACTGTACCCATCTCCCTGTTGGTGTGTGTTTTAAAGGCTTAACCACCTGTGGAAAGAGGAAGCTGAGAGGCAGAGCTATTGTAACTCCGCTTAAGAGTAAAGAGACAAAGAAATAAAACTTGAAAAACCTCAAGATGTCAAGTTGTCCTGTTTCATTATTATCTTTATCTTTATCTGTGTCCTGTGGAGCCCTGTAACTGACAAAATGTAGAAAAAGGTTCTCAGACAAATCAAAATTATAAATGGATACAACAGTAAATAATATTTTTAGTTTAATCATTAAAATAGAGAGCAAGTACTACAAGCATGCATCTGTATATTTAGCACAGTTTTTTTTTACAGTCCAACGCCTTCATTTTCAGATTTTTAATGTTGGCAGAGACATTATCTAGTACACAGTTTACTGCATTTTTTCCATACTTTACTCAAATATAAACATATTTTTTCTCACGTCTTTCAGTGTCCAGGGGTTACTGTGCTTGTCAGGGTAGAGAGGGAATTATTGTGAAGAAATGGAGGCAACACTAACCTGTGACTAAAGCTGTCAGTATACATTTTATATCATCTGTGTTCAGGCTGCAGACACCATGGTGATGCATGTACCAAAAGTGTGCACTGAAATAAAAAAGGAGGCATCCTGATCACTTGTTGAAGACGCTGCTAATAATGCGTGTAAACAGTAAATGAAAACGTGTGTTTACAGTATGGATCCTGTTGCACCTCCTGGAGCAGGAGGTGGGAACCCAATGGGAGCATCAGCCAAATGTCCCTTCAGAAAAACCTTCAGAGCCACCTGCTGCCCTTCTACAGTACTGCAGCAAGACTGCAGGCTGCGTCCTAACACAGCAGAAATGTTCCACTTCTGCTTTTTCCCGCCTTGACCAAGTTCTCCCTCATAAAAGGAACTGACACCAAAAGCTTTGAAAATGTTTCGAACAGTTTTACTGCAGTGCCTCCTACTGTTTCACTGAACATACTGCAATGAAAACAGCAAATGTCAAGGGTCAATGAACTGATTGTAGATGGGGCTGAATACACTATTAACAGCATAACTTTGTATGTAAAGTCATCTGCATGACAATTAAAGCTGACCTGTTCAATAATGTTGAAACGGTGTAATGAGGGGACGTTGTCTCCATGTCTTTGCTCCTCATAATTCTGCAGGCATCTTCATTTGATGATGTCAGCTGCTCAGCTTTCTGGCTGAAGCACAGTGGCACATTTTGTTTGAATGGGTGGCATCGTGCTGAAACTAAAGACTGACAGCACAAGGACGTCGTCATCAGCCTGTCCTGACTTATAGGATTCAAATCCGGTCATTTGCCTGCAGCCTGATTTCCCCATCCGAGCATGGAAACTGGACAGTTTTGAATGGCGAAAATTTGAATTTTGCTTTCAGATGCAGGCGCACAGAGGCTTTCACTGCACCACACATGGCTGGATTTGGGTCCACTTTGTTTTTTAACAAAAAAAAATCTTTTCCTGGCCATTTGTTTCTAAGTCATGAGAAGCAAACTGAAGCCAAGCCACCACTAGGGTTCATTGTGTTTAGTTTTTTACCACTCCAACTTCTGAGTGTTGCTAACTGCTATTGAATGTGACTTTTTCAGCTTTAATAGAGAATGCTAGTCGCTAGGTTTGATCCAGTGATTCCACCTCGAGAAAACACAATGACTGTGCTGGATCTGTGGTTGCACATGAATCTTCAGAAGGATCCCGTCACTGTCTATGTTGACATGTGTCTCCTTTTGTCTTCTTTTCAGTTTGTGTCGTCAAGTTTGCATTTGTACTGCTTCCACTTCCAACTCGTCTTCCCACCCTCTTAATTGTAAGTCTGGGAGTTAAAGTTATGATCCTTCAACTTTTAATGAAATCACTAAGCTATTTACGGCCTGTATATTACATTCTGTAATTCATTTAAATATGGTATAGTAGTTCTTATCGTTTGTGTCGGACTCCGCCATTCCTGCCCTGGCCTGCCTGCACATTCCTACAATGTGAGTTTGTCTGGCTGCACTGTAAACATACACTAGTTGCTCTTCTGTTGTATTTCTGCCAAAGTAGCTGCTCGAGAAAGCTCCAGTTTTCTGTAATATTAAACAGCACGGTAACTATTGGAGTCACAGATCAACCAGACCTGAAATCTTAACGATTACAACTTAAATGTGATAGGACCGATTCTCGTCAGAGGGAAACTGATGTACTGTGAAATCAGCGTATCGTTTGTGGAGGGTTACTGGTTATTGTGACAAAAAATATCCTAAAGATCAGCATCGCACCAGTTTGTGATCCTACATGTGTTTGTCTTCCTCCTGTTTTCTCTTTTGTTCAAAATCATACCATACAAGCACCCCGGGTTAGGAATCACTGCCCAAAGCTACCTGGAAGATTGGCACAAATATAAGACTAGCATTTATTTAGCAGTTTGGGAAAAAAAGCATCTTCAAGCTAAAATTTACAGATAAATTTAAGTGACTATATTAATACAATAAAACAAATGGCTAGCATGACTGTAACACTGGAGTGATGTGGAGAGGTGATACTGGTCAGCTGGATCTGGTGAGGTGTGTCTATGTGGGAGTGACCAGGTATGTAGTATGTATAAGAGCAGAGTGAGAGCGCCTCAGCAGCCACTGACCGCACCAGAAGGGGTCTGCATCCAGACACACCTTTGACTTGACGTGAAGTCAGGACCAACCATGGGGAAAAAGAGCAGGCCTGAGCTCATACTCTCCCTCCTGCTCATGGCTGCTGTGGGTCTAGAGGCATTCTTAAGCTATTCAGTGCACTCTCCACTTGTGAACTTGACCTGGTCAGAGGCAAGATTGTACTGCCAGGAGAACTACATTGACCTGGTTACTTTGAACGCAATTAACAGACAACTGGTGACTGAGTATTTGACGACAGCTGAGGTGGAGCAAATGTGGATCGGTCTACTCAGAGACCCTGAGAATGACTCAGTCTGGAAGTGGATAAGCCAAAAGTGAGTAACCTGTTTGACGTTATCTTTATTCTGATTTCAATATCTTGAAATATAACAAAGGTTAAGACAGTTGTTCAGATGTAGATCTCGTTGGTTTGTTTCAGAACTGAAAATGGGATGGCAGGAGATGATGTCTCACGGGGGGGCAGCTGGGCCAATGGACAGCAGAGCAGTCACTGTGCAGTTGTGTCAGATGAGGATCTAATGTGGTACAGTGATAAATGTTCAAGCGAATACGGCTTTTACTGCTCAGTGGGGGACAAAATTCATTATCACCATATGGCCGTCAGGTGGCACAATGCTTCTCGCTTCTGTCAGAAAAACAGTGGTCACCTAGCCACCATCACCCAAACCAACAGAGCTCATTTAAACCAAACTGGCTGGATTGGACTGTACCAAGAGGCTGGTGAGAGCTGGAGCTGGATTGGAAACTTGCCATCTGACTACAGAAACTGGGCATCAGGACAGCCACTCAACGCAGACTGTGCCGCTATAGACCCTGTCACTGAAAAGTACCACAGCCACCCGTGCTCCAAAAAGCTTCGGTTTCTCTGCTATGACGACAACCTGGTGGTGGTGAATGAGAAAAAGACATGGGAGGACGCCCTGAAGCACTGCCAGGCCTTGAAAAAGCCATGTCCTGGGCCCTGCTTGTACGAACACTACTTCCTGAGCCTGGAATCCTTTTCCGATAACGGCTACAACTATCTCAAAGACAAGATCAACACAGCCACGACCGATGAGGTTTGAGAATGAGTGACAGGGTTTACACATGAGTAGCTTTCACTGAACACTGTCATGAAGTGAATCATGTGACTAAAAAGATTTCTTCCATACAGTGCTGCCTTGTGATCATTTACAGTGAAGAAATGCATACCAACCACATAAACTTTAAAAAGGCCATATTTCATTTTAAAACTCAATTACTCATTACTCAATTACTCAATTACTACAATAATTTCATTTTTGAGACAGAATAAGGATGATAGAATTAGTGACTGCCATTTTTTACGTTGTTTTTAATGCATAATTTAAATGCAAATTCAACTGATCAAATTATAAATCCTCTTTTGAATGTATTAGTTTATTGATAGATTAAGCATTAAAAGGTGGAAAGCTCCAGTTTTGGGGGTAAGTATACATTTTGAATGGAATGAATTGCTTTAGGCAATCCAGATGTGTTCATCAGCTGCATACCAGGATGTGGATTTTGTCCAACCCTTTTAAAATGGATATCATAGAGAATATTGAGCAGTGCAGGTAGCCATGTCATTTTCAGGGTAAATGAATGTGGACGAGTCACCGAGTGATCATGCAGGTGCATTTCCTTAATGTTAGACCCTCTGCTCAGCAGTGTATGTCTAAATGTACGTACAGAGACATTTTCCACAAGGACAACACGGTTCCAATGTGCCAGGGCTATTTGATAACCCAACTAGACACAAGCACTGCCCGGTTCACAGTCACTGTCTTGAACACATATTTTATCATTTGATATTTGATTTATTTTTAATATTTGACCCTCGTTTGTTCAAAATAATGACTTTAAACTTCAGCATTGGAGTCATTGTGCATGTAGTAGTTTAGTGAGACTTAAGATCACTCTTTGTCTTTCAAATAAGTGATTTGTTGTTGCAGGAGTCGAAGACTGAATTGAAGTTTCATCAAGCTTCTTCAACTGAGCAAGCATAAGGTCAATAAATGAGTGAACAGTCACAGTAAAACACTGTGGCTTGCCTTGTGTTTTTCAGGTTTGGATAGGCCTGCGTTTCCTGGGAGGTACGTGGTGGAGGGTGAATGGACAGAAGCTGGATGCCGAGGGGATGCTGCCAAAGTGTCCATCTCAATCAAAACACTGTGGGACCCTGTCCAAACACGACACAAACAAGTGGATCACCAGGGATTGCTCAGAAAGAAGAAACTTTGTCTGCTACAGAGTTAAATACCCTGCAATGATAATAGGTTAAACTGGCAATACGGAAAATTAATTGTCAGTGACCAGAATGAGCTCTCTCAACAATAAGCCCTTTTATTCTATATTAATGATGTTTTGTGGTAATTATGGTAATTTTTGAAAATAGAGGTGGAGATATTCACAAATGTATGTTACTTGGTTGATTTTACCAAAGAGTGGGTAAGAATATTGTCACACAGAGGGTGTGAGGGTGTCATTTTACTCTTTGACCTTTATTTAAAACATGTTTTGCAGTATAATAAAAAAAAACAAAAAAACAAAACAAAACAAAACTACTTTTTACTCTTCTTTTTTGTGATGTTTTACATGTCTGTGGAGTCTGTACTGTAGCGATTCAAATGGGCAACACATATAGACTGCTTTTGGTTTCAATGGTGATCATTAACATGAAATCATGTTGCTTCAGGTGGATTCCTTCAGTGCTGGTTGCTAGTTGATCAGCTACTGGGTGCTCATGTGTTGTATTGTGACATAATTCTGCTGTGAGTAAAATAATACTCATTTTGAATTCTCAAAATCAGCATTATTATACACACACATCGGAAGTATGTTAATTGCCGTTATTTGATACAGAGAGAATCTTGTGGAACGTATTGTTAAGTTCCTACCGAAGACATTGTCGGAGGCATTTCGAGGTTGAGCCAAGCTTACTTCCGTTCGTCATTCAACGAGACTTCTCTACTACATACTGCCTCCTTTCACCTCTTCAGCCACAGTAAGCATTGCCTCTGAAATACTCTGTTTTACAGGTGACGCCATGTGGTTTAAATACTAACTGAATAAATGCTAACCTTATGGTTAAACTCGACAGACAGAAATGATCCAGTCTTGTTAGCTAGATGCTAAACCGGTGACGGGGTTGTCCTTTAGCAAGCTAACGTAGAGTATTCATTTCCATAATGTCACATTACACAGCTTTATAGCTCCGTACATGGAGTAATAAAGAAAGCTATGGAAGATGTTACTTGGCGGTGAAAGACTTGTTATTGCTTTGCAAATGCTGTAAATCCGTCTGTTAGCTGGTTATAGTTGTACTAAAGCTGGTCAAGTATGAAACGGTGATGTTACATTCGGCAAACATCAAAACTGTGACTGACTGTTACTCAGGTGACATGACCATGTAAAATCATTGGTAACAATTTAGATTATCGGTGAATCATTGAAGCCAGAGAGCAACCTTAATGCACTATCTGGCTTTAGCCTCTGAAGTGAGAGGATTTTCTGCTTTCTCTGTTTTGTGTCAAGATAAATGAAATATCTTCGATTCTGGGAGCATTAGTTAGACAAAACAGGACATTTCAAGGTGTCACCCTGATCTCTAAAAACTTTCAAGGAGCAGTTTTCAACTGTTTGAGACATATTGCATGTCAAAAATGGGTTGGTGTTCAAACAATCTGCTAAAAGTTTGGCCTGTTGTATCAATGGTCGACAAAGTCTTACCTTCTTTGTCTCTCTTTCTCTCCAGGGAGCTGAGTTTTGTGACCAGACATCATGACACTGTTTCACTTCGGGAACTGCTTCGCCCTGGCATATTTCCCTTACTTCATAACATACAAGTGCAGTGGCCTGTAAGTGTCTGTGTGAATCAGAGATCTGGTCTGATGTCTGTCAATCCAGTCATGGCTAGTGAAGTGTATTTGGAGTGAATGACTGAAAGTAAAATACTGAGTTGTACCACATTGGAAAACGACTGTTGTGACTAATTTTAACATCATTATTACGTGGTGTCTTGTGCATTCATCTGTTGTAGCAACATATGCTCAGACACTAAGAAGTCTGTTAATAATCTGCTTAGGTTTGGGAGGGGTCCACATAATCCTCTTAAAACAGTGTAGAGTGGCCTTGAATTTGGCAGTGCTTTTATTCTGCCAGTATCATTGCACTCATGTTTTAAAACGGGGCATCCCAAACTGCCAGTTTCTGCCTGGGCTGCCTTGTCTGACAGTAACTTGTCTTATTGTGCACTCTTGTTTTACAGTCCCACCATTTCACGCTGTGTTTGTGTGTTCAATCTCTAGTTCAGAGTACAATGCCTTCTGGAGATGTGTCCAGGCTGGAGCGACCTACCTGTTTGTCCAGCTGTGTAAAGTGAGTGAGCTGTCAAGCGCTGGAAGAAAAAGCACAAACGATGCTGTCATTGGCTTCCTTGTGGTTCGGGGTGTATCAACAGGGTTTTCTTATCTTTTGGTGTCACAGATGCTGTTCTTGGCTACATTTTTCCCCACGTGGGAAGGAGGAGCTGGAGTTTATGACTTTGTTGGGGTGAGTGTTGAAACTTTTGTTAACTCTTACTAATACCAGCTTGTGTAGGAGGCTGTAATGTGCGTGTGTCTGTGTGTGTTTGCTTTCCAGGAATTTATGAAGGCAACAGTGGACCTGGCAGACCTGTTGGGCCTCCACCTTGTGATGTCTCGTAATGCTGGTAAAGGAGAGTACAAGATCATGGTGGCTGCCATGGGCTGGGCCACAGCAGAACTTGTGATGTCAAGGTAAGTAGTAACGTTGTTCCTGCAGCGAACAAGAGCTTTTCTTTGTCAAATTATTCTACATATGTCAACACTGGACCTCACTGTTTGTGTCCTGTTGCGGCCCTGCAGGTGTCTTCCTCTGTGGGTGGGAGCCAGAGGGATTGAGTTTGACTGGAAATACATCCAGATGAGCTTTGACTCTAACATTAGTTTGGTGAGTACTCTTGCTGTCCTCCTCTACTGTCTGCTCCTGTATGTCCTCTGGCCTTGGCTTTCAGTCCATCTGTTGTCTTCGGCCCATTTTCCCATCTCACCTCCTTCCTGTAATGATGGTGGTGATGATGATAACTTAAATCCAGTAATTATGTCTGTGTGGTTATAGGTCCATTACATTGCTATGGCAGCAGTGGTGTGGATGTTTACACGTTATGACCTTCCTAAGAGCTTCAGGCTTCCCGTTACTGTGCTGCTTGCCCTCTGTGTCTACAAGGCCTTCTTAATGGAGTAAGTCTGACTTTACACACACACATGTGCTCAACACAAACATTTACACACCCTCACACATACAACATACAGCACACAGTGGGACAGTGAAATAGTTTCTTTGTCTTGAGGGATGTGACATTTGCTACTGTTGTTGAAAAGTAAGCAGTTGGAGCTCAAATTGAGCAGGTAACTCGGTTATCATGACTGCTGCAGTAGAAACAAAGATATGTGTTACTTAGTGAGCTTTAGTGGTGTTAGAAGGCAGCATCTGTTTCCTTTGGACAGAGCTACGGTGGCTGTTAACCTTCTGTTTCCAGTCTTTATGCTAAGCAAGGCTAACCACATCCTAGCTCCAGCTCCATACTTGATGGAGAGATGTGACATTGGTATCAGTCTTGTCATCTAAGTTCTGACAAGAAAGTGAGTAAGTATGTTTCCAAAAAGCCCAACTGACTGTTTAAGGGAAAATTCAGTTGAACCAGTGTTTGACCTCCTGTGTGATGGCTGCACTTTCCTTTGAAATCCACAGGATGGTACTAGTCACCAGCAACAACACGAGCAGTGAGAATACATACATTTTATGTACAGGGAACTTTATTCATTCGCAATTAAAGGGATTTTAAAAATCAAGAATAGTAAAATACAAAGAGAAATAATAAGAATTCCATCACTTGATTTGCTTAAAATCTCCTCTATTTTTTCTGTTTTGAGTTATTATTAATAGCAAACATTGCTCATAAGCCCTTGAAAAATGAAAGGCTCTTGATTTTTTGCATAAAGAAGAGACCAGCAAGAGGAGCAGCAGATCAGTTTATTAAATTTCCATTTTGTAAAATGTTGTGTCATCAGTGTTGGTGGTTGCAGTTGACTTAATAAACAGAGTGTCACAGCCAAACACACACGTGTTCCCTTGTGTGGTTTATTTACCTGGAAGAATTTTAAAGCTCTAAATGCATGAAGTGGGAGAGATTGTTGTATGTTTCATGACATGTGGGCTGATCAAATATCTGAAATGTCTTGTATAAACTTAATATTTATCTCTAACTTGCATTATGTTTCTCTTCGTTGTGTCCTCAGGTTGTTTGTCCATGTCTTCCTGCTGGGCAGTTGGACAGTGCTGTTGGTGAAAGCTGTGCTGACTGGCGCCATCTCTCTCTGCTCACTGTTTCTCTTCGTCACTCTGGTCCACAGCAATTAAGTCAAAGCCAGCACCCTGGGATAAGCCTTCAACAGTCAGTCTCTCTGGTCCAGATTGGACCGGGGTTGTCATAACTCACGAGCTGACTCCTGATGCAACGTCAGTCTCACTATCACACCAAAGCTGACTGACAAATGCTTGTTAGACTGATCTGATGTACAAAACAGGCTGAAGGCACAAGCTTAAGCTGGTAAGATAACCAGTTTGTGCAGTTTGTTTAAACTGGGCTGTATGAACCATTGAGATTGAAAACACGCACTCAGGGCAAGGCTTGGTTTGCTGTCAGTCCACCAATGAAAACTGCTGGATGAGTTGTGACATCAGGAGGCTTCCGTATATGATTGGCTTACCAAGATGTGTTGGTTTTGTTCAAGGGTGAATTTTGTATCCGTAAGATCACAAATGAATCAAGACTTTGTACAAATAGCATTTTTTTAATGTGTTTTCCAATGAGCCAGTGTAAATGCTTAGATTACATAGTAAAGTGAATTTCTAACAAATGAATAACAGCGATGTTTCCTCGATGGTTCTTTGTGTTGCCACACATCTGTCAATTTATTTATATACAAGTAAATATTACAAGTAGTTAAAACATATAATTATTGAAGAAATTGTCTTAAAGACTTAGAGTTTAACCTGAAGCACCTGAATGCAGCCTGCAGTATGAAAACATGTAGCAGGTCCATTCAGCATTACGACCACATTATGTTGAATTGTAAGCATCTGTGATTTTGACATTAAAGTGATGTTTTTTTTGTCTTATTCAGGCTTCTGTGGCTCTTTAATTTTCACCTAAATTTGCTCTAGGTATTAACTTTGTAGATGGTGCATGTAACACCGCTGTAGCCAACTGTGAAATGTCAGGAGATGCACGTTTAATAACAGTTGGTAAGTTTCTGAGGTGGTTGGCAGCAGCAGGAAATGATGTAAGGTCTAATTTCAGCCAAAAGACTTTCACAGTGGGGACCGTGGGGGTGACAGCCATTAAATCCCTCATGAAAATTATCTGAAAAGCATCGGCCTTACACCGTGGCAACTAGCGTGGCTAAGCTAAAACCTGCATTGTTTGCACGTAGCACAGCGAAACTTCTCAACAGCCGGCTCGGAGCAATTTGTACGTGCTCGTGGTCTGATCCTGTCACACAACACACCTTCAGTTATTACACCTCGTGTTTTCCCCCGTCACGTTACTTTAGCTCACTGCCTGCATTTTTTTGCCCCTCTCGTTCTCCTCGCTCAGCTGGGGCCTCTGGAGTCCAACAAAGCTCGCATTATTGACATGCCACAATGGGCTTGGCTGTTACCTAGTACACATACACACTACTTTCTGTTCATGCACTGTTGCTACTTGTGTGTGGGGTTGCTACACAAAATCAAGCTTACTTGTTCGAGAGAGAAGGCTCCAGTGACACTGACATTAGCCTGACCTTGTGACTTCCAATGAGAATTAGAGGGCTGTGACTCCAGGATCAGGGTGGTACAAATCCTGACTGTGCAGGTTAATGCACACGTTACAAGATCAAGAGTATGGACTTGATCACCATTCCTGCCAGCGAGAGGGGAAAATAAAGAGGAGCTCAGGGAAAAGGGAATGTAACAGGAGAAACTCCCAGGACTGTGTGTGTGTGTGAGAGAGAGAGAGAGAGAGAGAGAGAGAGAGGAGCACCGTGTAGACTACAGGAAGACCCAACTGCAGAGCTTTAAACCCCTGAGGCAGACACAATCATCATGTCCTCCTGCGAGTATATTCAGTACCGTGGCATTGACCTGCCCCCTGTGGCTCATAGCATGGAAAGCTTGGAATACGCCCAAAATTTCTCTGTGGAAGACACCGATGTGTTTGCTGTGACTTACCCCAAATCAGGTACAGTGAATCAACTCTCATATCTGTTAACCACCTCTTTTCAGCCATCACGTTTTGTGTGTGTGTGTGGGTGGGTGTGTTTCCACATGCAGGCTGCATACATGTGAATACACGCAAACTCACAGTGATGCAATATCAAAGCCGGCGAAGGCTTTTTGTGAACAATAGCTCAAACACCAGTGGCCATGTTTTTGGTGCCCTAAAGCACCAGATGTAGGGACTAGAAATTAGGTGCTTAGAGAAAATACTTCCAATTGTCTTTTTGTCATTTCTGTGAGGGCCAGCCTGAAAGTCCATTTCAACCCTGCATTTTACATGGAAATCTCCTTCTTTGGTGTTCTCCAGATCTTATTTAGCTCCTCTGTGCAACGCTGGGCAGAACATGTTCAGCACTTAACAGTAAAATCTTTGTCAGTGACCAGATGGGAGGCCATGCCCTCTCAGTGCAGAAGAAGGACTCAGACAATGTCACTACAACCAACACAAAGGATGAACTCAAGACATGGGGACTTACACTGTGCACCATTAGGGGGTTCAACATATTCTATCAGATCAAGCACATCTGCAAAATTCTGTGGCAAAGAGTTTGAAAGACTTCAAAGAGAAACAGGTGAAGTGTGTCTGGATCATTTCAGGGAAAGTGGACTTGAGCTGCCTGTCAAACCAATATTAGAGGGACTGACAGGATATTTCCTTGAAAAGACACCTGAAGACAACCTGCCAGGGCCTGTTTAAGGGCAGCGAAGAAATGCAATGCCAGATTTAACAAAGAGTGTTATCTGTCCATTGGGGACAAAGCCTTCAACAACTTGAATTCAGGATTCAGGATTCCTTTATTGATCCCTGAGGGGAAATTGTTTTTGTAGCAGTGCTCCATACAGATAGAATTATAGAGTTAGAATGAAATTAGAAAAGAGGAAGAAATATGTATATAAAAGCAATATCAAAACCAAAATATTTATACTAAGAATATATATATAAAACAAAATAAACAACACAATAAAATGTACAACAAAAAAAAAACAAAATATAAATACTGAACATTGGATGTGCAAATTGAAATTGGGTGTGCAAAATTGAAATTGGAATGACGGATTTTCAAAACTGGAAGTTATTTATGTCTTTTTATGTTCGCAAAAGAAAACATGTCAGAGACAATGCCACTTCAGGGTGGCAAACTTCCAGACAACCAAGAGAAACTGGAGAAAATACTGCACAACATAGATTCTGAGGACTTGGTTCTGGAGGTCAGGGCTGCTGTTCCCGGCTCTCCTGATCGAATATCTTCCTCTCCATTTACAAAGAACAGCCTCTGGATCTGGATGGAAACCTCCGTATTGCTCTTTGTCTGCTGTTATCTCTTCCATTCACTACTGCCTCCAGAGAGAGAAGCTTCCCTGCATTAAAACTCGTGAAAACCTATCTCAGGTCAACCTTGTCCCAGGAGAGGCTTTCAAGACTGGCTCTTCTTTCAATAGCACACAGTGTGCAAAGGTCTTTTGATGTGAGGACAGGAGCAGCATCTGCAAAATCAATGCCTTATGTGTTGATGAGCACTGGCCAGAATCACCACTGCATAAGCTTTCAGCCAGTTTAAGTAGAAACTGGGTGTCAGCCAACAGAAAAAGACAAAAAACTGTCCTTGCTAACATCAAGATGCTGTTGAAAATGGGTAGAGGACAGACAAGGGATGAAACTAATTTAGTCCATCGGTTTTATACTTGTAGCAACCTCTTTGAAAACGGTATGCTGTGTGTGTGTGTGTGTGTGTGTGTGTGTGTGTGTGTGTGTGTGTGTGTGTGTGTGTGTGTGTGTGTGTGTGTGGGTCCAATGCGGTGAGAAATGAGTGTGAGCTCTCATAAGTTCTAGCATAGTTAGGATATCGTTTTCCCACTGATCAGGCGGATCGGAACAACGTCCAGTTATCCCTCCCTGGAAATGGAAGTAATGTGCTGCGTTCCAGCCGCTACCAGAAAGATGGACTTATTAACTTTTGTCGTTTAATTTACGGTGGTTAGTGTGCAGTCAGCTCGTTTAGCTTGGATATAATAATAACGAAACGGACGCGGTAAAGCACCAAAATAACGGAGAACGATACAACAACAACAACAACAACAACGATGATGATAATATGTGAGAGGACTCTGGGGGCTAAAGACTGGGGCACACGAAGTTTCGCTCCTTTGTGCACCCCTTATGTCGTAGTTCCATATTTTCCCACACGACTAGAACGCAGCAGTTGAAGCAGGTGTGGACGCTCCTTGCCGTGATTTCCTGACTCAGAAGTCAACGCAATGTCCTCTGAAGAGATGTACATGTTGTATCATGGCCTCCTACTTCCCAGAGAGACTCACTGCCCAGAGAGCTTGAAGTTTGTGCAGGGATTCACGTTTAAAGACGATGACGTCGTGGCGGTCACGTATCCAAAGTCAGGTCAGTGTTTCCAAGTCAGACTCAAGTGGTTTTTAGTTTAGCGAAGAATCAGGATACAGACTTCACATTATTTTTTGTAAGTTTTACCTCGCTGCGGGCTTATTGCCTGAGGGGCAGAGGACCGTCCGCTTGACCCTCACAACAAGCATTCCCGGGGAGATTTTTCTCCCGGAAAGTTTTCCTGACGTTCCTCGAACCGAAAAATGTCTGCCAGTACTGATGCTGTGTATCAGCGGTCCCCAACCACTTGGTACCGGGCCGCGCAGAGAGACTGAACAAAAAATGTTTTATTAACCATCAGAGTCTGAAAGAAGTTTTATTTTGATAATTAGGTGCATCCGCCTGTGCTTTGTTTGTCACATGTCAAACACACAGAACAGCTAAAACTAGACGAATGTGCTCTCTGCTCATGGTTCTGGTTCATAGTTGAGCTACAGCGTCTGACCCGGGATCATCTGACACACACACACACACACACACACACACACACACACACACACACACACACACACACACACACACACACACACAATAATAATAATAATAATAATAATAACAACAACCCGGGCCGGGATTCAGAACCGGGATCTGACACGGGACTCACACACACTAATGATAATAATGATAATAACAGCTGGGTCGAGTCAGCTTGAATTAAAGGTGTGAATCAGTTTTTTAGCATCCGACCTGGGATCCCACCCGTAGGGTCCGACCTCGGTGCTCTGCGTAATATGTGGCGACAGGCTTGCAAATGAGGCAATGAAGCCTTCTCGTTGAAGAGAAACAAGCGCAGGGCTCCCACTCCCAATTACAGCAACTACATTCAGGGTAATGGTGAGTTGTATTTTTAATAATTTGTTTTTATTCGTTTCTATGCCGGGCCGGCAAATAATTTGCAGCCTCTCACCTTTCCGTGAAACCGGTCCGCGGCGCAAAAAGGTTGGGGAGCGCTGCTGTGTATGATAGCAGACAGCTTAAAGTAACAGCTTTGACTGACATCAGATCAGCTGTCCATTCACTCCTCGTCTCCATTCATCCGCTCTCTATCGCGGTGGCAGCCGGACCGCCTGTGCGCACCGGGCGTCCCTTTCCCGGCGTCAGCTCCTTCAGGCGGCCTACTCCAGACAGAGCCGGAGGATGCCAGCTCAGTCTCAGTGCTGCTGCTGCTGCTGCTGCCACTGCTGTTAGGTGATTTTGCAGGTAGGCTATCTGATCAATACCATACTCATAAGAACAATCACAATAGACAATAGCAGGTAAATAGTATTAAATAACTAAATAAATAATGGAAACACTAAATATTAGTAAAAGTGATCTGAATTTATTGAAAGTATGTGCCAATACAGTAATTATAAAATAATAAAATAATCATCCTACAGCTTAATTGTTCATGGTTTTGACGAAGGGCCAAGTGTCACCACTGTTCATTGCAACACATCCCCAAAAGTAACTGTATCATTGTTGTCTCAGCTTTCATCAGTTACTATATCTATCTATAAAGGTTATAATAAACATGTGCAATTTAACCTCACACATCTGATGACCACCAGCAGGTTTTGACCCAAGGATGTAAACCTCAGGCTTACTAACCAGTTCTAGCATCAGTGCTTAATACGGAGAATTTAGGGTCTGACCCAGCACCAAAAACCGCCACCCAGCACCAGAAAACTTCATTTCTGCTGGCCAGCCAACACCAATCATCACTTCAGCTTCATTAAACAGAGAAAAACATGCATACTCATACACACATACAAAACCAATGTAGTGTAATCTAAATGATGATGATTAAAAAGGTTTAATTTATCACAAGACAAACTTAAATGGACAAGAAAAGTGCAATGGAACAGTTGTTCAAGTCAGATTTCCAAGTGGGGTTAGGTCTGCAAACTCGGGCAAGATCCATCTTGCCTGAGTTGGCAGACCTAAACATACTGGCATGGCAGCAGTGTGGAGGCGCACACAGTGTACAGCAGAATGATGTTATCATCAAAGCTTATTTTATGTGGTGTTTGTGATGTGAAATGTGCTGTAACAACTTTGTAGTTCATTTCTGTTTGACAGAAGTCTTTGCGAGCATGCAGTACGAACCTGTTCCTCTCATCTCTTTTAAAATCCTGCTAATATGCTACAAACATCAGTTTGATACAGGTGTCCATGTTTCCCTGAGCAGATGCAGGAAGACAGACAGAACAAGCTGCAAACTGAGAGCTGTCTCCGTATGGCATAACCTTGTTAGGGTGACACTAGCACATGGTGTTGTGTGGCCCATGAGCCTGTGATGTATGCTTGAAACAGAATGTGCTTTTGGTTCATTCATTCATTTACTTTCCATAGCTTCTTATGCCTATCCAGGACCATGGGAACCGAGGCTATCCCAGCATGCAGTGGGTTGAAAAGTGACACTTGTCTGTGCATCTGTGGGTACATTGCAAATTGGAACTATTAATAGCCAGTTCAGCATAATTTTAATGGTACCAGTTTGCCGAAATGTAAACAAATATAAGCCAAAAAAACAGGATTCAAGTGGGGGTTGTTGGCAGGTTTGTTTGTCTCAGCTTTGTCTGAAGGGGGACCCACAGTGTCAGACTTTGAAGACCACTGACCATATCATTTGGACCATATAATGCTGTTTTATCACTCTGTTGGTGTCTTTTCCTTATTGTAGACATTAGTTCTAGCAGGCTTGTTACTTTTTACTATTCTCCTCTGCAGGTACAATCTGGATGCAGGAGATCCTCCCGCTAGTGCTGAATGGTGGGGATCTGACACCGATCCACACCATTCCTAACTGGGACAGAGTCCCCTGGCTGGAGGAGAAGAGGTTAGCAGTGGTCGTGGATCAGCTGACTTCTCCACGAGCGCTGGTCACACATTTTCCTTACCACCTCATGCCCCCTTCCTTCCACGCGTCCAAAGCCAAGGTAAATGTGTGGATGCTTCCCGTGTGAACGTCTCTTCTGTGCAGGTGTGTCATCAGCAGCCCCGAGAGCTTGAGTTATTGTACATGAGAAAACACCAACAGATTCTCCCTCAACATCTGGGTCCATATCTCCTGGAACATCATCCAGGAGCTTATTGTCTGTTTCATTCTGGCAACATCTATCATTGTTATTTGTAACCACCACAGGTGGTCTACGTCATGAGGAACCCTAAGGACGTCATGGTGTCTTCATACTACTTCCACCAGATGGCCGGATTCCTCAACGATCCCGGAACCTTTGATGAGTTCATGGCCAAATTCCTGGAGGGCAAAGGTCAGAGCATGTGAACAGATTTTGGATGTTGGCAGCCTGAAAGACAAAGCCATCGTTGTTTGTCATCACTGCCAACGTGCAGTCGTGTTTGACTGCTTTTACACTGTGGTCCAATGTCCGTGTTGTCTGCAGTGCTGTTTGGAAAATGGACAGACCATGTGAAGAGCTGGAGACACACCGAGCTGGGAGACAGAATAATGTACATCACATATGAAGAAATGGTTCAGGTAAAACACTATAACCTGAAGGCCAGACTTGCTGCATCCATTAAATGTCTTGTTGAACAAACAAATTGTCTCTTCCAGCAGCAGCCGTGTGGTGCATAGTTCTGCTACAGTTCCAAGAGACAGACAGTATTTTCCATTTGTTATTTCTGTCTTTTTTAAACTTTAGGGCTACAACTGGAAAACATGTTACCACAGACCAAACTACAGTCTTGAAATTGCTGTTTTGTCTGAGCAGCAATTCCAAAACCCAAAGGTGTTCAAGTTACATGATATGAAACAGCAGAGTCCAACATGCAATCACTGTGGTTACACAAAGAAAACAGAGCAAAACAGACTGAGTAAATGTGATCCGTTGTGCAAAATGTGCAGAAAACTGTATTAATTAAAATAGAAACTGTCTGTTTTGTCACACACGACGAACGATGACAAGCACATCTTAAATGCCTCTTGTGTAGTCAAGCTGTAAATAAAGCAGTGCAGTCTAAGTAATGTAGAACGTTCTTCGTGTGAGAACGGCCCTCATAAGATAAAGGCCTGATGCTTCGCGTAAATGAATGAATGTCCATGTGCCCTCTTTTAGGACCTCCCTGCAGCTCTCAGGAGTTTGTCAGATTTCCTGGGCAGTAATCTGAGTGAGGAAGTCATCCAGAAGATAGCAGAGCATTGCTCCTTCAAGACCATGAAGATCAACACCATGTCCAACTTCAGCCTGGTCCCCAAGGTTCTGATGGACAGCGATAAATCTCCATTCCTCAGAAAAGGTGAGGCTCCGTGTGTCCATTATCAGTTCCTCTGCTTTGACTGGATTGGAATGTCACCCCGCTTTAAGCTGATCAGTTCGGGTTAGTACAACCCTGGTGGACTGTGGTGTAATCAGATATGCCCGCATGAAAATATCTGACTGTTTTTAGTTTTTTCCTAAATGGATTCCTTTCATATCAGAGATATATTGTGGTCATGTGACTGTCTCGGTGTGTGTGTGTGTGTGTGTGTGTGTGTGTGTGTGTGTGTGTGTGTGTGTGTGTGTGTGTGTGTGTGTGTGTGTGTGTGTTTTTATGTTAGGTGTTGTGGGAGACTGGAAAAATCATTTCAACTCAGAGCAGTTGGCCAGATTCACATCAGTTATTCGCCAAGAGCTGGAGAACGAGAGCTTCCCTCTGCCTTGGAGCCTGGATTGAAACACTGCAGAGAGGGAAGAAATAAAACCAAGACTTACCAAGCATGTAGGAGTTTGGTGCAAAATTCCCAGAGTTACTTTTGGTTTTAATATTAGTCATATGACTAAACGCTTTTCATTGACTTTTACATAACAACTGACTTCTTTAAAATGAATAATTAGATAAATATCTTGTCAAAAAAATCTATCCAGGATGTAAATGCTGCATCTACAGAAGGTCACCCTCTGCAGGAAATGTGTACTTGTGTCTCATTTGTGTTAAACTGCCAACAAGGAAATGCTGCTACACCACCAGTCATTTGGTTCCCTCACAGCTGAGCTTATTGCACCTTTGTGCTTCAGGCTCATATTGTTGTTTTTGTGCCACTAAGCATGATTAAAACAGCCATGATGCACATTGCCGACTTCTTGCCAGCTTGCATGTTATCCTAACACAATGTCACTTTTGTACTGTAAATGTTTTGGTGCTAATTACTGCATACTTACTGTATGTACTGCGTACTTTTAAATTTTGTCCCAACTTATTAGTGCGTAATTACTACTTTGGTACGAATATGACATACTGTTTTTGGTAATAACTACAAGTACAATTCTGCACAGGGTGGTCTTGCATAGTTACCTAGTAAATGCTTAATTACTTTCTAATTATTTGGTTCATTAAATTTATTATTTTACAATAACATTGACTCAATTTTCCCACCAGTTTCAATCTGCTAAATTATTGACACAAGATAATGAAAGGAGCAGGAATGCAGTTTGTTAATTTTGTCGTTAGGTGTTAATGATTTATTTACTTTAATAACTATCATTATTTTACACATCTATTCAGTTACTGTTAGTTTGTTTATCAGACACATTTCTACTTTTGTAATGGGATTATTATTGTAAGTTAACAATTTGATCATTTTTTGAGTGATTAATTAAAATGTTTATAATTATTGTTATTATTATTATTATTATTATTATTATTAGTAGTAGTAGTATTACAGTCTTTCAGCTTTTGATTGATTTTCATTGAATTGTTACTGGATTGACATTCATTTCTTCAGTGTCTCACTGTCTATAAGTACACACGCTGTACTTGATAATCTTTTTCTTTTATTCTTAAAGGTCCAGTGTTTAGGATTTAGTGGCATCAAGCAGTGATGTTGCTGATTGCCATATGACCATATGAATACCTTATGAATACCCCCCGCCTCACCCTTCCCTTTTCAAAGCATCCACAAAACAGCCGGTGTTTGGTTTGTTCTTCCTGGGCTACTGTAGAAACATGGTGGTGCAACATGGTGGACCCCATGGAAGAGGACCTGCTCCCTCTGTATACATAAAGAGCTCATTCTAAAGAAAAGACACAATTATACTTATTATCAGGTGGTTGTACACTGATGTAAACATGCTCATGTATGTTATATTCCATTTCTGCCTGTTGATCCTTTGAATCCTACACACTGGGCCTTTTAAAGTGTTCACTGTAAGGGATATGTATGTAGAGGTTGGCATGTTTTGGTTTCTCAGCAAACCAAGGAATGAACATTTACCTGAAGACACAACCTTGCTATCAAGCTGAACTGACCCAGTGAACCCAGCTAATGTCACAAAGGTGAGAATTAACTTCCCAAATATGTGACAATAGCCTGGTTCGTTTCTAAAGACAGTAATTTCCAGGTAAATGTCACTGTTGGATAACATTAATAAAGATTAATAAAGCATGAATATTTAACATTTTATTGCTCCATTGAGCACTACATTATTATTATTATTATCATTAGAGCTAAATAGTATAAGAATATACCTTGCACTGTGCAGCTCTTTCTCCAGCCTGCACATGCTATGGAATATATGGTTGAGTCTTACTGCTCTGCTCACTGCTCACACATGCGTGGTACAACCATCCCTATATGTTTTCAGACAAGACGAGTGAGCACAACCTGGTTGGCATGAAGCCACAAAGCTGATGCAAAGGAGTGGTAAATTTACAAAAAATGTCAAGCTTCTAGCAAGGCAAGTGAAGTTTATGGACAAAATAGAGCAGCATGGCTGTAAACTCAACTCCATTTCACGATCTGCTGTTCTTTGTCTGCTGCATGTGTGAGCATGCAGTTGTTTATTAATGCTTTTTTATGCTATTAAAAACTTGATATCAGAAGTAAGTGAAGTTTAATGAACAGTTTTCTAGAGCAGACATTACAAAATGCTTTTACATACAGTAAAACCAACTAATACCAATTAATCTATATGATAAAAAGGAACCTTGCTGACAGTATTCATACTCGGCTTTGGATGGCATCTCTACAGACCTTTGTAATATCAGATTTATCAAAATTGTGCTCTTGGATTTCTGAATATTTGTGTATGATTTGCCCACTGTTCTTACCTCTCAAGCTGCATGTTAACATGTTGTGGTGGCAATACAGCTGCGCAGTTGCTTACAATGTTTTGCTGTGCTTGTCTCATTAAACACACCTGGAGACCGAAGGCAATCGTGTCCAAACATGTCTCAACTCTGCAGGCAACAACAGAGCAAGAGGCACAAAGGGCCTGAGGGAGACACTCCTTCACACGAGTATGAGTCATCAACGTGATTATTAAACATAAATGATAGAAAGCATAATTTCGCTGACACTGAGCACTTATTTACTTTATTTGACTCAACCTGTAGATGGCAGCAAAACATCACCACGTTTTCTTCAGGCTTTCAGGAGTCAGTCCCACATAGAATACAACTACAGTGACACATGAAAAGACCACAGCAAAGACGGTAGGGCAGATACAGACTGATAGATTGAGAGACACACACACGCACACAGTCATAAGAGTAGGAAAACTTTCTTCGTAAAGAGCCTGTGTACACGCTGTTGAGTAGTGCTGCTGTTTGAAACTTAGGCTGTATTGGCACATTTAGATTTAAATTAAAAGATTTAGACAAGGTCATTTTTATTTTCAAGGGAAACAGGCACGAAACACTATCACAATACAGAAAGAGGATGTTACAAGAAATCTAAAATCTGTTTTGTTTCCCATACATTGAGATATGAATCACATGATTGCAGCAAGGTGGAATTATTCAAGACACAAATTTAGCAGAGTTGTCACATCCTCAATCATGATAGTTTGTTCCCTTTAGCGTGCATAAAGTCCTCAGAAGTCAAATGTGTCCTTAGTCTTGGTTTTCCATTATGTGCACTGTAGTTCAAATTCCATGTCCTTGCATTACAGAAGACATGTTTGACAAGCCAAGCAAGACTGAACATTTATACTTCTCATATATATGAACATACTTTCAATTCCACATCGGGTATTTTCTCATCAATAACTTTATTAAATACATGTTTACACAAAATAGCCAGACTCTTTTGTTGTGCTCGTGTTATGTCTATGCAGTCATGAATGTGCAGACACACACCTCTACCAGCACAGTGCGACAGCCTCAGCAGTGGCCAGCAATAAGAGTACATTTTACATAATAACATGAGGAGAAATTAATTCACAAATTGTGAATTTACATTTATTCAGTCCCATCTGGACAATGCTGACACAGCTATAATGAGAAACACCACTCACATCCTGCTCTTATACTGCATTTTAAATAAGCTCTCTTCTGTCATGTTTGGTTTCTGAAGGCACACAAAAGCATTTCAATCGTTTGTATCTCAATAATCGTTAATTTGACTAAAACCGGTGAAAAGTGTTAATGCACACTCCTCAGTCGTTATTTTTGTCCTTAATTTGAGTTTTAAACTGTACACAACATTGGAAAATATTCCAAATGTAAATAGGAGGAATCAGCCAAGTTAAAGAGGTCAATGCAATAGAATAGCTCCTCTGAGTGTGTGCTTGTGTTTGTGTGTCCCTCCCATCTCTCCGTCCCTTGAGTTCTGACACTACCTCAATTACATGGTGGCCTTTTGTGCCCGGGAGGGGGATTGTGTGTGTGTGTGTGTGTGTGTGTGTGTGTGTGTGTGTGTGTTGAGGCAGACGGTGTGGTGCCTGCTCCAGGACACCCACCTCGCTGCCGCCTTGCGCCCACTGGTCCTGCCCTGGGCTGCCCACAGGATGTTAGCCTGCTTTGATGCCCTCTTCTCATCAACATACTGTAGACATACACACTTACACAAGATAGCCAATAACTCCTCAGAAGATCCTGTAATCTTTGTAAAGTCTCTAACATTCAGTCAGCCGTCGTCTAAAGTCTGTTGACTTCCTCCGCCTGGAGCAATGCTAACATTTATCCGATGAAGCTCCAGTCGAGGACAACCAAAAGTTTTTGATCACTTACAGTGTTTGGAATATGGTTCTTAGGTCCAAGGGTTACGAACTTCACACTGTTCTCATATCTGAAGTCACATGAATCTCGACCCCAATTAGCTTATCGAGTAACCTGCGAAAGTTGTTGGGACGAAGTTGCTTTTACAATTTGGATCCCAATAAATTGTTGAAAACTTATCTTAGTTCAGCACAAAGACTGGAAACGGGGAAACAGCTAGCCTGTCTCTGTCAAAAAGTGACTGAATCAGCTCTTCAGCACCTCTGAAGTGCAATAATTAACACATTACATCTTGTTCAGTCTGTACAAAAACCAAAGTCTAGACAGTCTGTGTTTTCTGCAGAGTAATGTGCTGGAGTATTTTCTGGCTGAGAGCAGTAACTTCCTGGAGTCTCCACTCTCAGCCAAGTAGGCTAATTGTTTGGGACATAACCCCCGGTAAAATGGCAAACTACCATTTTTACACTCCAGTTTTTGTACGGATTAAACAAAGATACATGTTGTCGTTCCACATTTTGTTACTGTTGGACAAAGCCAGGCTACTTGTTTCCCCTTCTGCACTGTTTAAGCTAGGCTAAGCTAACTAGCCACTCATTCAGACTACACATTGACTCTACAGATATGGAAGCATCTGCACAATATTGATGTGTGAGATCAATCTTCTCATCTAACTCTGTGCAAGAGATTGAATTGGGGTATTTCACAAAATGCCAAACTATTTCCTTTTAGTTATGAAGACAGTTATACCCCACACATTACACACACCACCCTAAAGGGTTGAAACTTAACCACAAACCTTATAATGAGAAAATAAGCTACTTAGATTTCTTTTTCAATAAACCTGCATACCCTGAAGCGGAACAATTTTATGTATTATGTTTCTGTATAATTTGAATTGCTAAATTGTCCATGCTTAATGTCCTTGTTAGATACATACAGCCCGCTGCCACCCTCCCCAGGGTCATATCTACATGCTGTAGACATCTGCAGATAGACCGGTGATAACATACAGTTACATCTAAACATCCTCTCCTCCCTTTTTGTATGACACAGGAAAGGCGCACTGATGCACCATCACCCTTGTATGCCCTCTTGTTATACACCCTACAGTACATAGCAGCATGGTGTATAACACTGGGTCTATATTTGTCAAGATCCTCCTAATAGATACTCCAATATATACTGTTTACTTTTTTCTTACATAATGCTTGCGTTGTCCTAAATTCCTTTTTTTTTTTTTTTTAATAAATACTGAATACATCTGTGTGACATCTCTCCACATAATGTGTTTACTGTACATTCTTAAGATTGAACACATCCAGGTCCCTAGAATACAGCTGATTTTTAAATATTTTAATTCACCTCAACCAGCTCAGAGCTGTGAAGCCAGTTTCAATTATGGACCTTCCATCATCTTTGTGACAGACGTAGACAACACACGCATTCTGTCTGGCTGCTATCTTTCCCATCCATCCCTCCATTGTCTGCAAACCCTTCATCCTCTCTTCCATTTACTATGAATGCACCAGCAATACTGACAACACATCAACCACATTTCTCCAGCACAGGGGACATATACAGTGATACATTCAGCCATGTGAATAGGTTGGAAGCATTTGCAGACATGGGAATAACTTAAATTTGTAAAACACACACACAGGCATACACACTCCTCAGTCACGCCCCACCCAGGGTGTCTGCACAGTTCCGGGCTGTGGGGCAATTAGCAGTAATGGCAGGAAGCTAGTTAGTGTTATCTGCTGCCATGGAGGCCTCCACTGGCACTCACAGACCCTGGACCAGTCACGTAGAGACTTGGAGTCTGACATAGAGCCTAGGAGGAGGAGGAGGAGGAAGTGGACGGGTTGTGTCTGCCGTTTTTCCTACCTACTTTCGATGAAACCACGCCCTTTTCTGTAGGACTAATGCCTCGACAGCATATGACAGCTACAGTAGCTTAGGAAAAAACAATGTGTGTGTTTTCGTCCACATTTAGTAAGCTGTTAATAAGCAACAAATTAACTGGCTCAGATGATTCATCAAATTTACAGCATCAGTTCATAAACCTTGGGTAACAAAAATGATACCGAGTCCCATCTATGTGCCACGTGCAAAACACCTCCTGCCTGCAGTCACTCAGGTCTCTCCATTGTTCCCGCTGCACGTCTCTCTTCCTGTATGCATGACACTACACACATGCCTGGGAGTGGGTGTGTTCTAGGGGGGCGACAGGGATGACGGTATGAGTCACATTGTAGAGCGCAAAAGGATGTGGTCAGGGCCCAAAAAAACTAAACAAAATAAACAGCAGAAATCCCTGAATGAGCCTCAGACAGTCACGTAGGTTTGACCAGCTCCAAGTCACATCATCAGAATGGCAGGCGTACACGGGTGTTAGCGTTCAGGGTCACTGTGGTTGTATTTTATTCGATTTGAGATTTGAACATTTAGGTTCACTTTGAGCATCAGTCACAGACTTCTTATGTCTCAGTACAAACTTAAAGGATGGGTTCAGATTTTTTGTCAAGTCACACTCACATGTCCATATGTACATTACATATATATAAGTTTTGGTCCCTGTAATTATCCCTCCTGTCTGTACTGGCTGTGCAGAGATCCCCTCCTTATGCTTTTCCAATGATACTGATAGTGGATGAAATCCACAATCCTTATTCTGCGCAAAAATACATTTCAAAATTCAACCAAACTTTATGTGGCTTCAACAATTTGAGTTACTCCAATAAAGCCTATTCATTCCAAACGTTCTGTGTTCTTAATACAAAGTATTCGTCTTTGTGTTGCTATTGATGTGTCACTAGGCAAGGAAACACGTTCCTGAGAAATACAAGGGAATTTGTATTTAAAAGATTGGAAGATTGGGAAATACCCCCTTATTTTGACCAACTCAGGCTCATATTAACTTCATCCTCTAAAGGGTTTTTATACAAAATGAGGACCAACTCTTTACTTACTTTGGAAGCACAGCCGGTGTGGACAGGAGGAATGATTACAGCGACCAACATCTCTTTCAACAGGTTTTGGACAACCAGACTTGGCCAAATGGTTGCTATTTCCCCATTTGTGAGAGTGATAAACAGAGAGAGGATTTACTGTACATGTTTCCGTATGAAATCTTCCCTTTTCCCCTCATCAACTCCCCAAGGCAACAGCTCAACAAAAGAAAAAGGTCTCAATTAACACTAGAGGCCAAGATAAGACCCACTAACAAATAGCTTAGAGTAATACAGCATGGAGAGCTTACGTGCCAGTTCACCCAACACTGTGCTACTGAACATCTACCTCATCCTCATGAGTGCTACTGTTCTCGTTTTGACTGATGTGAGTCCTGTACTCACAAGCTCTTCACCAGATCAACATTCATTCACAAAATATTCTCTGTTTTTCCTCTTTCTCTCAACATTAGACAACTAAAAATCCAAAGCACAGAGGCCATTCAAGACAGCCAGTTTTAATGATGTCTGCTAAATGAGAGGCTGCATGTGTTTGGAAGAAAACATCCTTAACGGAAGTTCTAGTAAAATATCAGCTGCTGGCAAACTGCTCACAGCCTGCTGCAGTGTTTGGACTCAAATTCATTCACTCATGTGATGGCATGCAAAATAAACTATAAGTCAAATAAACAGGCCTCCATTCTGGTAAGATATTGTTTATATTGCTAAGCTGAGAATGGGTCAACAACTTCCCCTTCATTTCAAAATGTCAGTGGAAACTTTAACTGAAGTGCCCCGTTGTAACAGAAGCATGTTATATGTCATTTTTTAGTCAATGAACTGATGGAATCTAATTTGAATCCTGCCTGAGCAAGTTAATGGGTTTAAATTTAAAAAAAGAAAATTTGTCAATATCTTAATCAAAGACGTGAGTGCAGAGATGCAGGAACAGCTTGTAGGTACTCCGCCTCATTAGGTACAAACCCTTTTCCAAAAAAGTTGGGACATTGTGTAAAACATAAAGAAAAACAGAATGCAATCACTTGTAAACAAATTGTCTTTACCAACAACAGTTTTATTAAGTGTTAAGTAATCTCCTTCATGCAATCATGTGTTCACAAAGTGGTGAACCTCTCTCCATCCTCGCTTGTGAACAACTGAGCCTTTCCAGGATTGCCCTTTAACACCCAATCATGATACAATCACCTGTTACAATGAACCTGTTTACCTGTGGAATGTTCCAAACAGGTGTTTTTGGAGCATTCCATAACTTTCTTATTAATTGAGTATATGTCACAAAGGATTAGCAAGGCATCACCTTCTGTTTTATTTATGTTTTACACAGCGTCACAGGTTTTTTGGGATCAGGGCTGTAGCTGTTTTGTTTGTCTACTAAAGATAGTTGATTAGTCTAAGCATGCATGTAAAGATGCTTAGTTTCTAGACAAGCTGACTGCACCCCAGCCTACCATCTGTCTTCCTTCTATTGTTGCTGCTGATTGTATTTTGAATTTCAGTGATGCACAGTAACATTGACAAAGCCCGTCTATAGTCTGACTGAACCACGCAGAGTGGCTTCAGATGACAGATTGATGGTGGACTGAATGAGTGAAGAATTAAGGGCACCTCTTCACTAATTTTAGGACTTTTCTCCTCCCCGTTTCAATCAGAAAACAGACCCGAAATGCTTTCACACATTAGACATGTCAAAAAAATATTTGAGGATAGGAACTTAGCAGCAAACAGCTCTACATGTAAGCAACATTCTGTCAAGATATCCAGATTCTCAAACTTTGCAGATGCCTCAGTAGCATTTCCCTCAGTTCTTCCACTTGATATAAAATGATGTGTGCTCTGTCGCCAGCTCTCACGATCTGATGTGGCAGGCTGCATTTTAATTGGCGTGAAGGAACATCAAGAGCACATCTGCAGCTGCATCTGCCAGAGTGGGTTTAGATGTTCTAAATGTTCAGATGAAAGATCTGATGAGGGACTTAATTGCAACATTCGGGAATGTTTAGACTGCCCAGCTGTTTGATGACTGACATGGCTAGTACCGTAATAGCACTACTGTACCACTCTTATGACAATCATGGATGCTCAGAGCAAACCTTGCAGACAGATGTGAGAAGACCATGTCTGTCACCTGTCTATCTTCATAGTACGAATCCACTATGAGGTTCCTGTATGGCAGAGAGGTCAGGAAGAGGGAGCACAGAGCAGGAAATGGTCCCGGTCGCTCCCGTTATCAGCTGAAGAAATGTGGAGGTGCAGGGGTCTGGCTAAGTGCCGGACCGGTCCAGAATAGACGTGACACACACACACATACGGTGCACAGGAGAACACACTGTAGTGTTTGTTTATTAGCTGTTTATGTGACAACAATGGTTGGCGTACACAGAGGTTTTGATGACCTCAAGGCGACTCCTTTATTGTCTTCTGTGTGTATAAATATAAGCTGGATAAATATAGCGAGCAGCAGTCACTTTCACACTGATGACAAGAGAGAAAAGGAAGTATGTCTTTTGTTTTTAAAGCCAGTCTGCAGCTATTTTAGTATGCTGATAATGTTATTGAGCACAAAGCGCGCCCCTGCGTGCAAGGAGTAAGCACTACTTGAATTACTGTGACTGTAACAATTAATAAATTAGTAAAGTAAAAAGTAAATTCAGCTATGATAGATCTGAGCATTAGCCATGCTGGGGGTCTACATACATTCATAAGCTGAGTGAATTGGAGCATCATATATTTTACACCCAGGCTTTATAAGCTGTTATATACTCTCTATCTTTTTAAATATTCACCCTAACCAAGTTATAAAAACATAGCTGCAGCATAATGATTGAAGTGATTGAATGATTGCTCCTCATTTTGACTTATTTAGTATTTAAATTTTTAATACAGTTTTTCTGTCAGCAGTGGAAATTTGACTTAAACTGTTATAAAATATAGTTCTATTTAATTTCTGTGGAAGAGTTGGCATATGTGAAAGTAAATCTCTGTGTTTAGTCTCATATGTTAAACTCTGTGACTCTGATACTGAGACTGTGAATTTGCGTCCATCCATAGTATGTCCATTCCTCCATACACAATATTACAAACAACACTGATGAGCCACTCACTTGGCTCAAGGTGTCATTACAGCACTTGTTCCATTTTGCATATATGTATCATGCTCGTACAATCATGCCAATCAGGATTGTCCATGACGTTTGGTGATTAAAATACTTTCCAGAATACTTTCTCAGCTCTTTATAAAAGATGTTTGTGGTCTTGACCGCCAAAGATAGCATCTCATGAGGTGAGGAAAAAATGCGTGATGTTTAGTCTTCCTTCACTACCTGGCTTGTGAAAGGTACGGCTTTAGACCACACTGTTTACTGTGGTTCTAATTATATAACCCACCGAGCCGAGCTTATCTGTGAAGTAAAGATACTTGAGGAAATGCACATACACACACACAGGTCTGTTCTGTTCGCACAAAGCGGAGAGCGAGGGTGTGTTTTCTCCAGTCACGAGAGTCTGTCTGTCTGTCTGTCTGTCTCTCTCCTTCCTGCCTGTCTCGTCCTCATGTCTTCAGCTGTCACATCATTGTTTCTGTCAGTCTGTGTGTCACACGAGGATGACACTGTTTTTGTATGTGAGCAGACACAAAAATGTGTTACGTAAATGGATTTCATTTTTACTGTATACAATGTATTTTGTGTATTGTCTGTGTGTTTGTCGATGGTACATGTGCACTGTCCACAAGCAGACGCCCTGCTGATGTGTCCTTTAGTAAGTCCGAGCTGAGTTCGTGCTCAGCTACTGTGTTAACATGTCAGCATAAGGTTAGAAGAGTTTTCATTAAAGCTCTGTTCAAAAGTAGATATGCCATCTCTGGTCATTAGACAAATTAGATTGTTTTCCAAAATCTACCCTCCTTATCCATTTAGCCACCCGGCATAGAGTTGAGAATGGCTCTGTTCCAGGCTCTCACCTGTAGCTAATTAACACCTGTCAAATGTCAAACTGAAATTAACAAAATAAGCAAGAAACAAACACCACACTGCGTTGTTGTATTGACTTGGTGAATCATATTCAGTTGGGTTTTTGAGCCCTTCAACCTGAGATTAAGTGTAGGTTAGTCATTTAAATCAGAGAATATGTTTACATACACACTAATATTCCACTATTATTCCTAATATGACAATATTCCAAATTTTATAGCAAATTCCATTTGACTATTCAGAAATAGGTCTTATTCTGAATGGTGCATTTTCCAAGTACGACATTATTAAGGTTTAGGAGCGCAGAAGTTGAAGTTTTAACCACAGATGGAGACACACGGCCTCTGCCCCGTTCACAGTCAGCTCTGTGCGTTGCCTCGCCAACAGTTTGCAAGGCTGCTGTAGAAGTGCATGCACAAAAGAAAAGTCTGCATTTCCTGTTGGAAGGTCAAACACACCTACTTTTAAACATTATGAAATACTTGGAGATCAACAGCTTTTTGGATATGAGCCAGAAGACTTAGAAACCATGGTCTCTGTGTCACTTCAGGAAGATGTTCATGTATCTTCACAGTTTGTTGTTGACTCCTGGGCCTGCTCAAACCCAATGCGGACATGAATTTCACCAATTTTATCAATTATCAGAGTTAGCAAGAAAAAAACGCAGCTAAATTGGCAGTGATGTGGAGCAGCTGTCAGTGTGTGCCCACCCTTGTTAATGGCCCTCGTTAACAGCCCTCATTACGAGCACACTCCATTCTAATGAGCCATAATAGCGCCTCCTGATAATCAACCTGATAGGTGGCCCCTTTGGACTTTATGTCCTTTGATTGGCTTAGTGGACGGCGGCATGGAGACACTGATAGGCTATCAGGGGAGAGGTGGGAGGGGCAGGCTGGCTGTTGGCCAATAGAAGTGATAGGACCCAGAGGAACAAAACTTGACTGGCAGCAGGCAGGTAGATGAAAGGGCAGTGACGTCAGCCGTGTGCTCGGGTGTGTGAGAGTTTACGTGTTTCAGTTAAGGACGATCATTTGGTTGACTCTTTAATTCCAGGCCTGTTAAAACATGTCACAGCAAATGGCAGATGATGACCAAAATTGACAAAAGAGTTTTCTGATGAACCCATAATGTGATTTTTGCAGGCTAAGACATTTTGACATGTCACAGAGTTGCACTTTCTTAGTGATTTTAACCAATACTATGCAAGCTAAGCTTGATGCTGACTGGGTCCAGGATGCTCACCATCAAAGCCCTCAGCTGCCGTCAGATCACGGGTTTGTTGAGCTTTGACAGATGACTGATTAGACAAAGCTACATTGTGTGTTTGTGTGTGTTCCCAGTGAAGCTCTAATCATGATCAGTGACCACATCCTGAAGTGAATCAGGACTGCGCAAGAGCACACACACTGCTGGTCACTATCAGAAGTCAGTAGCTCTCTCTCATTGTGACAAATGCATTTCATTTAACTGCCAGGGCCTTTACTTCACAGCAGTCATGACAGTACTGGTACAGTACTACAGGACCAGGACATGAAACTGGAGCAACTACATGGAATTCAGATATTATTAATTTTATTATTTGTACCTGTACTTTGTCTGCTTTGAGAAAAAGTCGGCCTCTTGCTCAGTGGTAATATTACTTGGTATGAGCCATCATTACATCATTACTCTTGCTAGTAACATCTGTGCTTTCCATGCAATGACAAGCTGAATGGTTATTAACAACAACAACAACAACAACAACAACAACAACAACAACAACAACAANCTGAATGGTTAACAACAACAACAACAACAACAACAACAACAACAACAACAACAACAACAATAATAATAATAATAATAATAATAATAATAATAATAATAATAATAACAATGATAATAATAATGATGATGATGATGATAATAATAATACTAATAATAATAATAACAATAATGACGTATGTGCCCTGTCATGCCAATTCAAAAGCTTTGAGTTCATTCCTGCACACCACTGACTTTATTGTCTCGAATTAAAGTATTTGAAGTCTATTTTGATTTGACTTTGACTTGGCTGCTTAAACAAAAGCTTGTGCTTGCATAAGATTTGGAAAAGATAAAAGTCGCTTGCTAGAAACGATCAAATTCAGTTCCTTTTGCAATCACAGAATATGGGCTGTTTTTCAAAGTTAAGGATATGCTTCCTTTGTAGTAGAGGGGGTGTCACTGGGGTTTGTTAAGGTCGGCGTCTTAAAGGAAGTACGTTTTCAGCACGTGAACGATGGCAGTGCGGTGAATTTGGCATACGTGTTTGTGCTCGAAAACAATGTCACCCTTTTCAAATGAGAGAGGAAAAAATGATGGAATGATAAAAATATCTTTCCCCATCTCTTCTTCCCCTGGGGTGCTGCCTCCCCTGCTTTCATCCGGTAGCTTGGAGGGAGACAGAGAGAGAGAGAGAGAGAGAGAGAGAGAAAGAGAGAGAGATAGAAAAGAGGTAAAAATATAGAAACATAGAGACAAAGTATAGATCGGGACAAACGTGGACATAGGAAAGGAAAGAGAGGGACAGACGTCATTCAGTCACCTCCCATTTGTCTTCATGAATGGCCAGCAGTAACCCTGTGGGATTAAAGGATGAGAGAGCAATGCTTCCTCTCTCCCCCTTCCTCCACCCTTTTCTTGTTTCCTCTCATCTCTGCTGTGGCCCTATATAACCCCTGACACAGACCCTCTCCCCATCATAGCTATGTTGGGTGAATAGGAAGCAGCAGGTGTCTGCATGTTAGTGGGAGACTGAGTTACAGATATTTGAAGTTTCTTTTTATCATAGCAGATTTTTTGGTTGATGTTGTAAACTTTATCAGACAAGCACTTGAGCATCTCCAGCTGGGCCGACTGCACAGCTTTGATTTGAAGTCATACAGGACTGGTAATCATCCGCCAGGTGAACATGAAGAACCAATTGACTCTCATCCTGAGGACGGCCGTGCTGCTGCTGCTGCTGATGTACAGCACAGGTAAGATCTGTAGACATTGTTGTGATGATATGGTTTGATATATGCTGCATGGCTGAGATATTGAGACTTCGAGTAAATGAATAAATAAAGTTTATGCTGGCATTTTAAAGTGAACACAGTCAGTAAGAAATAACCAATATCTGTATTAACAGGGAAAATCTGGATTCTGTTCTGTTTTAATGTTCGGTGTAAAAGCTTAAGATCTAAGGTCTATTTTTGTGGGCTATAAAATGTGATAAAGCAGAATAATATTCCAACAAAAATATTAGAATTGTAAATTTCTAATTAAAATTACCATCTACATCTTACTATCAGTTTTGGTTCATATATTCACTTCTGATGACCTACATGTCAGTTGCTTCAGACCACATCTGTCTTTTCAGACCTAGACAGATAAACGCACACCCGAAAAGCACACAATACATGTGTTACATCAATCTGTTTTTCAGATTACAAAGGACAAATAGTAATAATCACCTTGACTCTAAAATGGGTATTTCTGCTGTGATGTAGATGTTGCATCGATCCGTTTTGTCATCAGCTTAATCTGGCCAGAACTATCAGTTCTACAATCATTGTTTGTCTCTCCTCCTCTAGATGCAAAGATGGATATCATTATCAGTAATCCAGATGTTCTGGTAGGAAGCGAGATCTTACTGTTGTGTAAAGGTGAGTCTTCATTTGACGTCTCATGAAACTTGTCCATGTGAGTGAAATGTTTCAGATTGAACCTCTTCCAGGAAATGAGCCTCCACATTTATTTTCACTCTGTCTCTCTTCCTCCTGTCCTAGCTGGAGGAGATGGAGAGATAACGTGGCAAAAGGATGGAGAAGAAATCGATGATGAAGAAAAGGTGTCCAAGGTGGATGAGACCTCCTCTAAACTGATCATTAGGAAGGCTACGATACAGGACGCGGGCAGTTATACCTGTCTGTGTGAGTTTGACAGCGGACACCATGATAACGTTATGAAGCAGGTGTATGTTCATGGTACGTAACACCTGACTGCACACACATACTTGAATGCTGAACATGTCCGTCAAAATCGTCAATATGCTTATTTTCAGTGTACAAGGTCTTGTTTAGTGAACCAAACCCTGTCTATTTTGATGATGATAGCCTTCGTTCTGTTGCTTTATTGTGTACAAAATTAGCATGATAAGCCTCTCCTCTTTCGGCAGAGGGTCCATCATTTGGCCGCACCACCACCTACCATGAGTTTCTGGAGGGCACAAATGGTATGGTGCCCTGCGTGGTGACTGGACAGCCAGCGGTGGTTGTTCATTGGCTCAGAGACAACCAAGAAATCCCTTCATATGGTATGACCAGCACCCGGGGACAGTTTTTGATCTGTAGATGTTCCTCTTGTCAATATTCCAATCAGGTCACTTTTACAGTGATACGCTTTGTTTTTGAGTGAGCACTTGCTTTTTACCCAAGATTGTACATCATTTTGACATCCTACAGAAATATCTTTTAGATTTGTGTTTGCTATAACTAACATTAAGGCTCTACAAGCATTCTGAATGTTTTAGATGCACACAGAGTTCAGCGATACTTTTGCTAAATTGAGAGAGCTCTGCAGTGTGCTTTGTCCAGCTGTGCTTTTATGACTGAATAATAGACTTTCACCCAGAATTATAACTATCTTTTTTGTTTTTGTCTCTGCCTTTGCTTCTTTCCATCACGCTCTGCATTTTCTCTCACTTCAGGGGGAAGGCGTGTGCGTCAGCTGCCTGATAACACGCTTTTCATTGAAAAAGTGAAAAGAGAGGATGCTGGGACATACCTGTGTCAGGCCCAGATCAGAGGAAGACCTGTCTATCAGCAGCTCCCTGTCTCTGTTGTAGTCAACGGTCAGTGTCTTTTTCACATCATTAAATAGTGGTGGGGGTAATCAATGACACAAAGATCCTTTCTGACTCTTGTGTAACACAGCACTGAGTGTCAGGGACTCTGCTGATGAACACATTTTATATTTCAAGTAAATAAAATATAATGTTTGCTTTAAATATAATTCCCCCCACAGCTCCTCCTACGGTGCATCTGAAGGAAGAGGAGAAAAAAGTGTTGGCTGGACCAGAAACCAATGTTTCCTTGCTGTGTTTGGTGGACGGTCTACCAAAACCCAACATCACCTGGACCATGTAAGTCCTGACTTGTGGAGAGTTGGTTACTCTTTGGTGTCTCCATAAATGTTGCTCAGAGAGGTACATTATGCATCATTATGTTAACAATGTACAAGTTTAATATGGAATTAATTTAGCTGATCTAAACCTGTTTCTCTCTACTTCTTTTACATCAACAACAAAAGCCTAATTACTAACAGTATGTGTTATTTTTCAGTTGGCTTTTTCACTGCAGTTCATTGCTTAACTTCATTTCAGCTGACTTAAATATTTTTTCTAAATATTAAATTGTTTTTACTTTCAACCTTAGCTTTGGACAATCTATCACCATCACTTTGTGTTGATATTAGACAAGTGCCCTTGACTCTCAGCCAGTCTGTGGCTATTGCTGCATAACATCTTATCTGTGTGTCAGAGGGTGAACGGAGACAAATTTCCTCACCAGTTTCTGAAGCATGGTCTCTCCCTCTGCCGGCCTCATTCTTTCTCTTATCCTCCATTAAGTTGAGTCTGAAAATATCTGGATGACATAACACCGTCTTTTGAATACATATGAATAACAAGTGTATTTTGCTCTCCACTTCCTGCCCCCAGGCCGATGACGATTGACCCTTCACACCATCACTTTAACTCAGACCGCAGCCAGCTGACCATAAGGTCTGTTGCCAGGGCCGACTACGGAGAGTACATCTGCACCGCCACCAACAAGATAGCCGAGAGCAGTGCCACCATCATACTTCATGTTTTTGGTTAGTTGAGTTTTCTATCGTCTTTCATGTTAATTGTCAGCATGACAATGATTTTCAATTGATTTACTTATCCAGTTGTACTATAATGACACTTGGACATGTGTTGCTCACCATTTCTTTAAATTCTAGCGAGCTGGTTACTGTTATGATAAGAGAAATGTTGTATTTCAGAGGCCCCAGAGGTGTTTGTGTCAGCAGAGCAGCCGAGTGTGTCAGTGGGTCAGCGTGTGTCTGTGTCCTGTAATGTCTCTGGCCATCCTCAGCCTGAGCTACACTGGCTCAACAAGCACAATGGACGCACACTGGTAAGAGTATATAGACACATTCACACGCGCACATGCAGTTTTGAGCAGGCCCAGAGGTGCATGAGCTACATGACAAACAGCACTCCAGTCAGCTCCATGTTAGAGCCCCAGTAACCTTTAGCACTGTCCAGCTCCTCCAACAACATGAAATCTGAGCATTACAGATTTGTGTTCAGTCTAATATTTGATTGGATGTTTCCTTTTGTGCCTCCCGCTGTCAGGACTCTACCTCTGCTCGTGTCCGTGTTGTTGATGGTGCTTTGGTGATTGAGGAGGTGATGCCCTCTGATGGTGGACTGTATTCCTGCATGGCTGTCAGCGCCTCTGGAAATGCATCAAGAGATGTTGCAATACACAGTAAGAGTCTATGTCTGTCTTTGTGTGTAGGAAAAAAGTCGTAGATTTCATCTTCACTTATAATCATGCATCTGACTTACAATTCTAATATTTGTTTTTCCTTCTTCCATCCTCCCCTCCCTGCTCTCTGCCCTCCTGACTCATAGCTGAGCCCAGTCTGCCTCACTACCTGTCAGTGTCACCTGGACCATCCTCAGTCCTCTTCGCCCTCAAAACTCTGCCCATCAGTGGAGGAACACCAATCACAAGTTTTATTCTACAGTGGAGGCAAAGCACAGCAGAACAGTGGAAGGAGATCACAGTCCCAGTTTCAGGTGAGACATCTGCTCCTCAAAGAGGCTTTGCACCGGTGCATCATGACTCTCAGGGGAGAAAAGTGCTTAAACCATAAAATCTGTCCTGCCATAAATACCTAAATAACATTTAATCATTCACATCGGCTGATGTTGTGTCTTTCTGTGTGTGTGTGTGTGTGTGTGTGTATGTGTGTTTGCTATTGTAGGTCCTCTAGCTATCACCAACCTCAAGCAGTACACGACGTACACAGTGCGTATGGCTGCTTCGAATGCAGTGGGAGTGGGACAGTTCTCAGACACAAAGACAGTCCGCACCCAGGGAATACGTAAGTGTTACACACTCTAAACCCATATTTCATGCAATGTGTGGAGCACAAATGTTCACACATGTATGTGCACAGTACATGTCTAGCAAGCAAGGCTTTTCCTCCTCATGTGCCATCACTAATTTATCTTTTTCCATCTCTCATGCTAACATTTCCATAACATCATCATCATCCACCTGATGTTCTTTCATGCTACTGATGACACCATGTAATCCGCTGTCATCCATCCTCAGAGGGTAAATTACACACGGTCATCTCCTCAACTCTGAAACAATAAACTATACTATTAAAAACAACAGCCTGTATAAGTAGATACTTCTAAATCCGAAGACGAGGTGTTGATTGTTCATGACGATAATGATTCATGACTGTTGAATTTGAATGCATTGTCATCAGCTCTTTCCTTCCTTTCTGCCTCCTGTATCCTGTAGGTGAACCAGACAGTCCAGTTGTGTCAGTTGATAGGATGAAAATAGAGAGCAACTCCCTCTCAGTCCCTCTTAAACAGATTGATGATGGTGGATCTCCTCTGCAGCACTTCAACATACGATACAGACAGGTAAGAGACAGTGTGATTCTGTATGTGAATGGCTCTTTTTTTGGTGCTTTTGTTTCCTTCAGTGCTCTCTTATGCTCACTCAGGATAAAGAGGGCACAGAGTGGAAAGAGATGGAGCTGCCGTCCAATAGTGACTCTATCTCCCTTCAAGACCTGTCTTTTGGCTCAGACTATCAACTGGAAGTGACAGCGGTCAATGCTAATGGTACCTCTGTCCCCGCCATGTTCAACTTCACCATTGGAGAACAGCCTGGTATGTGACCCCCCCCACCCACCCCAACAAGTCCCCACACCATACACTTTAGCCAGGACATGTGACTGAAACTGTGAACTGGGAGCGGTGACAAAAATGTGTTTTTGCCACAGTGAGGATATTTTCCATATTTTCAGTTAGGTCATCTTGACTCTCTTATGTCTCCCTCCAAAGTGAGCAGCCGCAGCATGACCAAAGGCAGCGTGGTTGGCATCGTCATGGTGATTTTCCTGCTGGTATTCCTAGTGGTGGACGTCACCTGCTGCTACAGAAATCACTGCGGCCTGCTCATGTCCATCTCAGTGAAGCTCTTTGGACAGAAAGTCCCAGGCATGAAAATGCTTGAAGACGGAGAGGGAACCACTAATGGGTAAGTAGAGGTTGGAAAATATTTCCATAAAACAGATTTTTTTAAATTTTTTTTTTGGAGATCGCCGAGCTGTCATTATCATATTTGAAATCTTTGTGTGTGTGCAGAGAAGTGAAGCTAAAGAGTATATCCACTCCTAGAGGCAGTATACAACTGGCGGGGGTTCAGACGTTGACTAAGGAGGGGGGGCAGCTCACAGAGGTCACCTGCGACAAAGCCTCGCTGACAAAACACGAGTATGTTCATTCACTCCCACAGAGATCAAACCACCTCACCTCTGTTTAAATACCTGCTCTAGACTGTTTTCTTTCATTGTGTCTCGAGACAATTGCAGGAAAGAGCAGTAAAGCAAATTCTATGCTTTCATAAATGTTTTTCCAAAATCAATGTGACCAAATTGGTGTCAGTGCTCAGCCCCATACGCAGAGCTGTTGTGCAAATGTGCAATTGAACAGAAATAGGTCGTGAGGACTTTCATGTTGAAGTCAAAGAGTGTATTTAGTTAGGAGCAAAATATCACTGTGAACATCTCCTAGATCTGTTTGCAAGACACCCAACAGCAGTGTTTTGAAAATCTAATCTCATAGCATTTCTGTTTATCTTGACAGTCACACAAAGAGTCAATGTATACTAGCATAAATGATTAAATAACTACATTTTTAACTGAGTTATTTTCCATACAGTTATATGTTTTTATTTGAGTATCTCACTGATGAATTATGTCTTTCCTACAGGAAAATACAGCCAGGTAGAGACCTGCCCAATGCCGATGCATGAGGCCCAAAAACTGGAGAAACAAGAAACAACAAATGAGAACACACTTCTTATAAACAACAAGTAGATTATGTCTAGACAAGAGAAGAAATCAACCAATCACTCAGTGTTAATGACTGACTCAGAGCAGCCAGCCATCTCTACATTGGATACAACTGCCATGGGAAGGGTCAAACACTCCTGACAGACTGAAGGGAAAACATTCACTCACTGGACCGTTTCAGACGTCTGAGCCGTTGGAGTGAGAGGACAGTGGATCCATGTTCAGCATCTTCCAAAATCACTGTCCTCATCTCAGCTTGAAAACCTGCCAGCCTCCAGATGAAATGAAGGCTGACAGAGGCTGCAGGAGATTCGGCCATTTAATAGTCTTTTTGTTGTTCTGTCTGCTCTCATTTAGATGAGTCCAAGACACAGAAGACACAATCTCCTTCCACAGGGTAGTCTTGATGTCTGTGTTTTACAGGGTAAAGTGATCAATAATACAGATAAATCCTCAAATTTCTCTATTCTCACAACTCGTTTACCGCAATTGAATGTTGTATACGGACACAAGGTCTTATTTTATTTTTACTCATTCTGAATCATATCATGGATATCCTGTTTAATGAAGAGATTTTTTTGGCACTTAAAAATATGTGTCTATATTAATGCTGTTTTTTCATATGTCTTTTAATTATTATTAACATTTTACTAACAGTGCATTGTTGCTGCTCCTCTGATTGTTGTGTAAGCCTGAACATCTTATTTTCTGAGTTTGAATAACACTGTATGCTAATACTGAGCAGTATTTTAAAGAGCGTTTCAGCTTAAACTAAACTAACTAACCTTAATGTACTTATTATTCACTGATATTTATTGTTTTTAAACCATACATGAGAGATATTTATCATGAGAGGCTTGAACTTGAAGCCATGTTTGACTTTGTAGCCAGCTTTACTGTTACGCACTTTTTCATGAAAGGATTTTCATATTGTTGGCAACTAACACTGGCCGCATAGGGGACCTGTGATTAAAAGCAACTTTTATCATGAAAGCCTCCTTTAAAGTACCTATAATAATAGGCAACATGTATGAAACATAAGTATACCTAACAAACTGACTAATGTTCTAAGTTATTTTGTATTTATAATCAAATTAATACTTACGATAATCAAGTATGTTAAGTGAAAAAAGCTTCAACTCTGATATTCTTTACCTGACTGTATTAATGAAGTGTTTTAACATTATTGTAACATTGTATTGAACACTGTACATGGATGTATATACATATTTGCATTTGATATAAAAGCATAGACTGTAACAGTTTAATGTGATTTGTGCTCACCAAGTGAATGTTGGTTTTCTCCTGTCAGTAGCATCTCATTGTCACATACAGTAAAAGTACAAAAACTACAAAAAAAAAAACTACAGCGCCTTTTTTTTTTCTTTTTTGCTTTTATGAATCCAATATTGTATTTAATTATAATTTCTTCTCTTTCAAACAATTAGGCCTACCTGTCATACAATCACTGGAGTTATGTTGCTGCAGTGCAGCAGATGCTAATTCAGGTTTCCTTCCCACAATCCTTTTCTCCTCCACCCATCCTCTCATCGCCACTGTCCTTGTGCACCTGTATAAGCTCTGATACAGACCCGCTCCCTCTTTTTGGTTAGGTGGATGGAAAACCACTGGTGTCTGCATGTCAGTGTGACACAGAGTTACAGATATATGAGGTTTCGTTGTGTGTTGCAGATTTATTACAGATTTCTAGACTTTGTTAAATAGATATGAGTGTTTTGTTGAGTTGTGCTGACTGGAAAACAAAATCAGCCAAGCTCAACAGGCCAACTGTGGAGTTATGATTTATGTTTCAGCTGTTAGTGGTGTCCAGCACAGGTAAGAGCTACCAATTATTTAGATTTCAGCATCTAAGACAGTGTTGGAAGTCTATGTTCTGATATATACTGCATAAATATTGAGACTCTGAGTGATCATTCCTGCCACGGTGAGCTTATGTTGGTCTTTTGAAGTGTAAACACTGGATTTCCTCAGGATATAACTGATATTTAGTTCTTTTCTTGTGCCTAAACTAAAATTTCCATGTCAGCATAAACAAGGAAAACGCTGGATTCAGTTTGCTTCTGCCTGTTTAACCAGTGTTATAAACACTTGCTCGTGAACAGCCCATCAGAACCAGAGAACAGTGAGCCAAAATTGAAGACGTGAAGCTGACCGCTTCCAGATGCAGCTGTGTGGAATGATGACTGTGATGAATGAAAGTGATGAAAATGTCAAAAACTCACCACCTAAAGGAGTCGAAGGTGGCTGATAAGTTGATTATTCCTTCACTTGGTCAGCTTGAAGAAATAGTTACAGTGTGTTCTTCACATTGAGACACTGTTTCTGGAGATAGTGTTTCTGCTGAATATTTTAAAATGTAATTTTTCAGTGCTGTGAGCAGTAAAGATTTAAATTCCATTTATTAGTATTATGCTGGCTCTTCTATGCAGCTTACCAACCACCACTTTAAAAAAAAAGCACAGATGGACATTAAAGAACTGTGAGTTGATTGTTCTTTTGTTTGTTTTCTTAAATTAGAACAAGACAAAAACTATCAATGATCAAATGACTGAAACTAACACAGATTTTTGCAAGAGCAAAATTTTATCCAAAGTTGAAAGAATGAACTGAATGGGGGTGATGGTCCTGATTCTGCTCACTAAATCAGTTTTTTTCCTTTATCAGCCTCTTTATAAAACTTTGTTTTGGCTCTTTTCTAAATAAGATATATTTATATTTATACCCAGGAACTAAATTATGACTTCTCTAATTTCAGATATTTTGGCAATGCAGTCCAAAAGCTGTTTTGTTGGCTGTCAGTGCATTTCTTCAGGTTATGTAAATGCCCTGATTGACTCAGATTTAAACAGGAAGACAAATTCACACTGAACTCAATCAGTGTGAACTTGAAGTCAAAGTTTCTAGAATACCTAGCATGCTGTCATCTGCACCAGACATCTAACATAAACCAACACATATTTTGGGTCCCTGTCAGGTGCTGTGGGAGGAAGTGGAGGGTTTGGTTTGCAGGGGCTGCTGAGTCCAACTGGCATCAAAGACTGACTAATAAAAGTTGTGGCTATCTAGACTCTGAGGGTGCTGAGTGGTGTGTGACACATTTTATTTTTCAATACCTTTAACAAGGATCTGAAAAGCACCGCTTCATAAGACAGCACTTGAACACAGTTTTGATGAACTTGCACTGTACTTGAGCGTTTCCATTTTAAGCTACTTTACATTTGATTTCAGAGGGAATGTTGAGTCTTTGATTCCACTACAGCTGTAGTTTGTACTCCTTTCTTATTACAATCTTTATGTACCCAGATTATAAAATATGATTGATAATTTGCAGATCACATGACCCAGAACTAGGTCAATATAATATATTCTCAGGGATCATTTTTACGCATAACATGTAGGCCTCTTTTTTTTGTTACAGACAATTTGCTTTTTCCTCAGAGTTTACCTGAAAATGACCTCAGTGATGCTGCTCAGTGTTTCATCGTGCCAGAGCGAGAGCTGGACGAAACGGTGATGGATGCTAAACAGAGACATGCAAACATGAGACACACATACATTCAATTTGGTTATAAAGTTCAGTCCTGTCTCACAGTCTCCAGTCAGTAGCCGTAAAAGTCGATGTTGAGCTGCAGCTGCCTGTCTGTGGGTCTGTCTCGGTGCTCTGGTCTTCACTCTGAGGGAACGCCCCCTGCCTGCCTGATAGCTTCCTGCTGACCAGAAGCACATGACCAGGCGTGTTTACACCTGCGGTGACAGGGACACACTACGCCGCTGACAGAGAAGCCTATCGTCCAAACCGGAATAAAAAGCTGCGTTGTCGTGAGAGGTTATTGTTTAGCGGACTGTCACTGGGATTTGGTAAGTTAGCTTTTTTATCAAGGCTGTGTTTTTTTTCCTGAAATGTGTGATATGAGGACGCTGTCGGCTCTTCCGTAGCAGCAGATGCTAGGTTAGCATGCTAACGTCTGTCAACGGCTTAGCTAGCTGCTGCAGCATCACCACCACCCAACCAGGTTAAAGCTGGATATAAAATTATACCATCAGATAGAGAAGACATGGCGCTAAGAGTGTTATTTGGCTAAAATACACGCTGTGTTTGTTTTTAATGACATCCTTAGATAGCTTTGTAATCGTAAAAGTTACTTTGTCAGTTAGCTACTTCGTATTCGTGCAGTTGGTGGTGGCGTTGGTAGCTAAAGACGTGTCTTGGACAGGTAGCTTAACCTTAGAAAGCTGTCGTGACACTTACATTTAAAAGCAGATCCAGTTTATTCAAAAAGACTACGACAGCTGTCGGTTGAAGACAATAATGCTGTCTCCGTATTTGCTGCAGTGAAGCTGTGACAAAGGTCGGTGTCAGCTGTAACCCATCATCATGTGTGAATGAAAGAAATCTGAAAAGCTTTGATTTTACAAGCGCCTTCAGTCTCCAGGTAGATTTGTACAACTGTGCAGGAGACATTTGCTCCTGATTTGAGAAAAATCGCATTTTAAGAGAGATCACAAAATGCTGATTTACAGCCAAGGTATATTTATATCCTTTCATATTGTGGTCCTTAGCTCCAGGCAGCTTCTGCCCATCTGTCCTCCAGGAGGGACGCTACATCCTCAGCCACAGGCTCCAGGAAGGCAGCCCTCTTGCTGTCCATCATGGACGAGACAGATGTGGAACGTGAGCCCTTTCTCTTCTCTTCTCTTCTCTTCTCTTCTCTTCTCTTCTCTTCTCTTCTCTTCTCTTCTCTTCTTCAAGCTGTACATTAATTCACTTGCTCTCTTTAAGTCTGAATACTAAGCCATGCATATTTATGTCTAGCCATTTGTTTGTACTTAATGTCTCTCTTCTGTCTGCATCGCGATCCTTCGACTAAGCCTGTTGTGTTGTCCCTCCAGAGGTGACCCTGGCTTTGCTAGATGCCGCCACCGATAAAGACACAGAGGTCCAGGAACAGGTCAGAAAATCCATGTTGACCCTGGGAAAACAGCAGCCAGACAGGGTGTTAGCCATGTGTCAGGACTACCTTCTGAAACACCCAAAGGTAAATAATTACGTCTGCTCTATCAAACAGCTCTCAGAGTGTCAGCCTACCTGGATAACCTGGAAGCTGCAGAGGAAGGCTTCCATGCCTTCGATTTCTTATGAAGGGAAAATATTGTCCTTTTAAACTGTTAAACATTAAGCCAGATTTCAGCAAGCACTAAAATGTGGTATTTATAATGATAGAAATGTGTGTGCTTTTATTAGAGATTTGGCTTGGCTCCAGAAACCCCTGCTAACAATAGCCTGCTGCTAATCTGTTAAACCCAGTCACACTTAAAAGGCCTCTCAGAGCCCCTAGCATGTGGTTTGCCGGCCTGTTTCACTGAGAGTCAAGACTCGAGGTTTCACGCATGTACAAGATGTAAACATTACAGTCAGTAGTTGTGTATACATTTCTGTCAGAGACTTTCAGCCTGAGGTTTTCACATTTCATAGATGTCAGACAAGCAGCATGAATCATGATCATGTAATCTGTTACATAATTTATTATGAAGTTGCCTATAAAATGTCAGAAATTGTGACTATGTATCATATCATTATTTCCTATTCCTATTATTTCCAGCTCATAGAATAGAAAAGAATCAGTCTACCTCTAAACCTGAAACGCTGTCACTAATGTACCTTAAATTCTAGAGCTCACAATCAGCCTGTGTCTGTGTGATGCTGCAACATCTTATCAGCCTGTCACAGCTCTTTGAGATTATCAGATGATGGCATCATCACACAGAGGAAACGTTTTGGGAAGCATCAGTGACTTATCACAAATGATGTCCTTTATACTGAGATGGTGTTGAATGTGCTGTATCATGCTGTACTTTGTCTGTTTGCATGCCACCTGAAGACATTTTACTTGCCATTTCCTGCTGTTCTGTGCAGATGAATAAATGCTGTTCCTTTAATCAATATTCCATTTAGTTTTATTCATGTCCTCTGTTTCTTGTCCCTCTCCCTCTCCTCATTCTCTACCTGTAGCTGGTGGTTACCCACAGAGTTGTGATTCTTCAGACTATTGAGCTGATTGTGGGCTGCAGGATAGAGGAGATCAGTTACCCGAGGATAAAGAGTATTATCTCCTTGGCCTCTGATGAGATGACACGGTCAAAGGTAAAATATTAGACGTTATTAGGAATTGTTTTCTTGCAGAGAGCAAATGATAAAATAAATGTTTTCTCACTGTTTTCTGTTTCAATCAGGAGGTCATCCCTGATTGGCAGCAGGCAGCCAGTAATATCTTAGTTGCTGTGGGTAACAAGCATATCAATGACATCATGGAGGAGATCCTAAGCAAGTTTCAGCCAGGGCTCCTGCCTCATTTCTTTGTGGTCCAGACACTCGCCAACCTTTCTGACTCAAATGGTAAGAAAATATTTACTGACACAAACACAAAGAAATCCCACATTGGCCATAGGCAAGAACACACACGCACACACACACACACACACACACACACACGAGTAAATCAGGACTTTTGTTCACAAAGCAGGTATTCAGAGGTGGTTGAGAAATACATGAACCTGTTAAACCTGTACAGAAACAGCACTTGCAGGCCAAATATTTTGCACATCACCAGAAAATGTTTGTTTTGGAGCAGTTTTTATAGTCTTTGTACTAACTGCACACTTGCATCTGTATCATCAAAATGTAGATACTGAATCAGCATTCAATGTGGGCAGGCGCTGAGTGACCAAATGATTTTAAATGTCTCACCTGCATTTTCTCATGAACAGCATAGGAGTTTTAGAGAAGTACAAGCAAGTTCCAGCTATTAATCACTGAACACATACATTTATGTTGTTTGTTAATATATATAATATAATATATTGATTATGAACTTGCAACATGCCAAGATAAATTTCATGAGGGACTACTAAAACCTTCTGTTAACTTCTGTACATTCTCCCTGACTTAGCACTGATCCTGTCAGTCCAAAAAAGGATTATAGTGTAGAGGAAGTGGTAAATAAGTCATCCACGCTGTAATCTTGTCCTTGTTCTCTAGTTTATGGCATGGTACCCTTCCTGAATGCCATTCTGGGCACCATGTTGCCCATGTTGAGCATGGCCAAACACGACAACATGAAGTGGGTCTTCTCTTCTGGTAAGAATCTCCTGTGCTATTCACCTTCTTACTTCCTCTTACAGTTTCATCATCACGTGGTTTTCTACTCTCTCTGAATTCCTTTTCCCACTCTTGTGTTTCTGTCCCTCCAGCTCTGTGTCACTTCAGCGACAGCATCTTGGAGTACCTCGCCAACCTAGACAAGGCTCCAGATCCCACAGTCAGGAAAGACACATTCTCCAGTGAAATCCATGCTGCTTTCGACATACTCTTCAATAATTGGCTTCAAAGCAGGGAGTCTAAGGTGAGCTCACCACAGATCAGTGTGAAGTTGGGTAAATAGGGAAGCTGAGGTCAGCCATCTAAGGCGTTTCAGTTTTGGATGATGACACCAGCTCAAAAAGTATACATTGGTAAAAGCTATGCCCCGATGAAACTGCACTCTTAATACTCTTTTCTCACGTAATTTCATCTTGGCCACAGCTTTCATCTGTCAGAGTTTGAACATGCTAATACAAGTTCTTGTTTGTGTCTGTACTGAGTCTATACTTAGCCAAGTTAACTGAATCTAACAATTTAACCACTGTGCACTCGTGTTGCATTACAGAAGGCAGGGAACCTATTAGAGCTAATTATGTTTCACTTGAACAACATTTCCAAATCCACTTCATACAGCGACAGAATATCTGCTTCAGTCTCTGCTCTTGTTTTGTTCTATCGTTCATCCTTCCACCTGAAAAGTATAGAAAGTTTAGAACTCTGATGACATGGACACAATGTTTAGTCTTTCAAAGAATGACCACGTGTTGTATTATCTTTTGATGATATATCATTTTTATACCTAGAGTTCCCTTTTTATTTCTTCCTTGACAGCACACAACAGTTCAGCTCAGTTCAGATCTTTATTGTCCCTAGAGCAGAAATTTGATACAACATAAAAAAGTACGTCAGGCGATTGATCACAACAGTTACAGCAAACAGCTGAATAAAAAAGATGTATCTGTTCTTAGTATCAACCCATTGGAACGGTAGCCGAGATAAAGTGCTGCTCAGCAGCGCACTCATGATTTAGTGCAAATCAACTGCCTTTATTGCATTTGGAACACAGGAAAAATTAAGCTCGCTTTTTACCCTCTGGGATCTGTATTGCTGCCCAGAAGTGAGAAAAAGGAATTCCTCCAAGAGTGGGCGGTCAGAGCTGGCCAAGATCAACCATCCTTTCCTCAAAACTTGTCTGACATACAGTAGATATCTGCTGAAGAAAGCTGCTGTCTGCCCATTGTTTTGCTGGTTGCTGTAACAGTGTTGGACAAACGATTTGTGTTTTACTCGCCTACTGTAGTTGGTGTTACAAGTCAGTCAATCCATGTCAGCTAATCTCTGTCATGCCCGTCATCTGATATCCTGTGTTTCTGTCTGTGTGTGTGTCCCAGTTGAGGCTAACGGTAGCTGAGGCAGTGGGGTCTATGTGCCATCTGATGGCCAGTGATAAACTGGAGGAGCAGATTCCTAAACTCATTCCTGCCATCTTGTCACTGTACAAGAAGAACAATGAGCACTATGTCATTAGCAAGGTGGGTCATCAGCCGAGGGCAGTGGACTGTTTCTTATGGATTTTGTAAAATGGATAATTTGTGTTGAACAGTCGACCATGGCTCTCTGTCCATCACTAAACTGCCTTAATCTCATGTTTGTGTCAGTTTTGATGTCGAGTATTTTGTATTTTTTCTTCTGCCTCCACTCAGAGTCTGTGCCAAGTGCTTGATGCTTCTGTCAACATGGGCAGCAGGGTGCTGGAGACACAACTGGACAGTCTGCTCTTTGCACTGCATCAACAGGTACACATTAAGTACATACTAAAATGAATGCTGCAGATTTGGCCTTGAGTGAACCAGGTGACTGATGAATGACACAGGTGCTCATAAAAAGGTGGAACTTGGCAGAAAACATGCACACGGAGAGATTGTGCTCCTCCTGCATTCATAGACCCAAACCGTGTATTGTTGATTGGACTTTTCAGCACTGTTTTTACACAGTTATTGATTTCAGGAGATAGTTTTAAATGATTAATAAAACAGGCATGGTGTCCTTGGTTACCTCATATTTGGCACAGTATTTTGGAGTGTGTTTTCAAAGAGAAGCAGACAAATCCTTGAACTTTACTCAGAATGCACTGTTTATTTGCACTGTAGTGAACACTATACAAGTCCCCTTAATGTATCACAGAGTGTTACTTTTGGGGTTGTGGAAGTGGGAGTGTCCAGTAACACGTCAGCAAGCTGCAAGCATAAAAGGCTAGCAACCTCTGTCACATTACATTAGCTGTACTTGGATTTGATTTGGCAGGTCTGACTGCTGACAGTTGCTGCTTTCTGTCACAAGACAAGTCTGAAGTCATAGTAACTGTACTCTAATTCACGTGTCTCAGGCTTCCTGCTTAGTGACAGAAAGGTTCACCACATTAACTGCAGATCTGTGACTGAACAGTGGACAGATCAGATCAATCCTTCTGAGTTTGCCTTACACTGCATGTGTCAGATGACTCAGACAGTTGTTGTAGTCAGATGTTTTCATAGCCGTGTGACTCAGCCTGATGCCTTGACTATTGCAACATATTACCACAATGACTCTGCCAGTGATATATGTGTATGATCGGGATCACCTGTGTAACATGGCAGTCTAACATTTCCTTTGTGTCCCTCCCTCCCAGGTGTCTGCCCCCGTTGATTACAGTAACCCTCCTACTATCAAGAACCACAACGAGGTGCTGCGCTGCTTCAGCTTATTAGGTACTAAAGCTTTTGGGTTGGGTTCAGTGCAGCTGGCGTTTATGCGTGTGTCCACATGTTACATTTGACTGTTGTCGCCTTGAGATTAAATTCTGCTATTTTTTAATACAGTTAATAAGAAAGTCTGCAGCGGTGACTAAGTTAAGTGTGGCGTAACAGCTGAACGTTGTCTCACAGGATCAGGCCTTTGTGTGGAGTCACAAGAACAGTAATGAGATCATCCACTGGTGTGCCGGACTTAATGTCCACCACGAGATAATCATGTTAACTGTGACAATTGGTCCACTTCTCTCTCTTGTCTTCCCTGTTTTTTTTTCTTTTGTGTTTGTATTTCTGTGACAGTTTGTGCATTTCTCACATCAATCTCTGTCTTTCTACTTTCACTTCTCTTCCTGCAGCTAACTCCTTCCCAGATCGGCTGGTTATGTTTGTTCTACAGAAGTTGGAGAACAGTAATGAGCGGAGCAGGGTGGGCTCGCTGTCTGTCCTTCGTCACCTCATCAACTCCACCAGTAAGAAAATAACCCCCCACTCATACCATACATGTAGACTACATGATCCCCTTTCATGTATCCACTGACTTATGACGTTATCTGTACGTGTGTGTGTGGGTGTGTGTGTGTGTGTGTGTGTGTGTGTGTGTGTGTGTGTGTGTGTGTGTGTGTGTGTGTGTTTTGCAGCTTCCACGATGGAGAGTAAGAAGCTGCTGATTCTGGCCAGCATCAGACAGCCAATGGCAGACCACAGCAACAAGGTAACACACACGTAGACACACACACACAACCTCTGTGTGACATTGTTAACAATTTAGTTTTGGTATTGCTATGTCTCACACTCTGAGACTCTCTCTGTGTCTCAGGTCAAGAAGCATGTGATCCAGGTGATCAGTGCGATGGCTCATCACGGCTACCTGGAGTTAGAGGGAGGGGAGTTACTGGTTCGATTCATCGTTCAACACTGTGCCTTACATGACACATATCAGGTACGACTGTGCTTCATTTATGGGTGCATTTTTATGGATGTTGCCTTCGATAATAATTTCATTAATGTGTGTGTATGTGGCTTGTGTGATTATGGCAGTTTTACTTACTTTATGAATCTCCAAGAATGAGAGTTAGCGTTCAAGTAATTTTCTGAATTTTCCATCTAATTTTTAACATATCTGCTGAAGCTTTTTAGAGCAAGCTGTTAAAAATGAAGTGACTAGTTGTTCAAACGTTAAACATTTAGCTTTACAGAACACCCGAGGGAGCGGAATATCAAACATTTTTCCATGTGACTGTGTGTGTATGTCCAGCGAGACCACAGGCCCACAGATCCAGAGGAGGTGAGCAACGAGGCGCTGAGGACGATGTGTGACAACACCCTTCATCTCCTGACCACCACTGTTGGTCGGCTAGCTGATGTACGTTGACTGTCTGCCTGTGTACCTAGCTGTCTGATCTGTTGATTGCTGTTTCACCCAAAACCATTGAACTGCTAATGCTGTGTGTTTTGCCGTTTGTAGGTGCTGTGGCCAAAGCTGCTGTACTATCTGACCCCTTCACAGTACAGCAATGCCACCACTCCTCTGTGCAAGAGTCTGATAGTGCTGGGCACCAAGAAGAAAAGCAACCAGGAGCCCAGCTTCAACATAGACTTTACACAGGAAGGTAGGAGGAATATTTCCTGACTGGTTGCATCTATTTGGAAGTTATCTGCCGTGTGTGTTCCATTTTAGATTGAACTCATAAATAGGGGGTGAGAATTATGGAAAAGAGCATCATAAAGTCATTTTCTAAGCATTTAAAGTTGCCATTTTTGCAGTTGTGTGTGATCCACTCCAAGCTAAATGTGCCTTATCTCTCTCCTCCAGTCAATCTGCCCTCACCTCAAACACTAATGGTCAGACTGATGGTAAGTAAATCCAGCTCTACAACTCTTTATTCAAACTCTGGTGACTTCATGTGGAGCCACAGTGTAGAAGAAAAGTGTCATTAACATCCAATCTAATAACTGTCTGCTTTTATTTTATTTAAATAAGTAAAAGGTAGTTTCTAATCTCTAACATTCCTGACGGGTATCTGTTTGTCTGTGTCTGTCTGTGCCTTGGTTTGCCTTGATGTGTCCCAGGTGAATGCAGCGTTCCCGTTCAATAGCAGAGGTCATGGAGCTCCATCCCTCTCTCTCCTTCACATCCTCAGTGTCAGCATTCACCCCAATACAGAGACACTCTGGGAGAAAGAGATACCTCCTCTGCTTTCAGTGCTAGAGGGTATGGAAATATGAGTACATCTTTTCTGTGGATTTATTTCTATAAAGTAATAGCTTTTGAGGAAGCCTTACTGTCCTGTTGTGACACCAGAGTTGACTTTAAGTCTTCAGTCTGGTCCTTTTTCCTGTTCACTCCTCATGTACAGTAGATTTCTCCTCAGTAGTCGAGGAGTCTGACTGTGTTGTTGTTTCAGAGTCAACGGCAGAGAGCCTGGATAAGAAGCACTGGAATGAGAAGTTGCTAAAGGTGTGCTTCTTTACTGTATATGGGAATATTATGTCAATCACATTATAACGTGTCAGCGTTTTGCATTTGAATATAACCAAAATGTGGTGACAAATATTTCCAAATCCAACTGATAATTCCCATTTATTTGCATTAATAGTCAGAATTATTCAAATCTGGCTTGATGTCGTGAAAAGTCGTTCTAAACATGAACAAATTATCTGCAGCTCTTGTCTAAAACCCTGTCAGCTATTGATGATGACAAGTGGGTGTGTCAACTGGCAGCTGAGGCAACAAGGTACCTCTCCACGTATAACAACGCCTTAGAGGAGAAGGTGAGTGCTTTCCACAGCCTTTTCACCCTCAAATCAAGAGCAAGCCATTGCTTTGGTACAGTTAGTCCAGTGACAGTCAATAAATGGACCTAACTTTGTGGTTTGACCAGTTGCTACGCCCCAACAGCAAGCCTGATTGAGTGCTTCATGTTAGTCATAATTAAATGTGATTCATATCCTTTGTGGATCATGACTTCCTTAAACAGAGCCATGCTTCCACATGACCTAACAGCCACAGAGTGTGTGCACAGAGAGGTGAACAGTTAAAGCCACTCCCACCAAAGAGTGAAGTGTGAACGCTTTAAGCAATTTATTTAACAATAGTAATTAAAAATGTAGGATGGGAACAAGTGACGAGGAAGATAGATGGGAAAACAATACTTAGTACAGTAAAGTATAAATATGAAGATAATATAATTTGCATTTGTCCTTTTCTAGAGTTTCCTGTATCGATGTATAGGAGTGACTCTCCAACAGTGTTTCAATAAGGAGGTGGTTAAAAAACAACTGCAGGAAATCCTCCTCGCCGCACGACACAATGACGCCGTCGAAAGAGAGGTACCTGAAACACACAGAGGATTTGTGGTGTTGTGCTTCTGAAAAAATCTGAAAACATCTCTGAATGATTGGTGCCATATGTTTCACACCTGGACAGGTTTATGGTCTAACCTATGGTGTCTGTCATCTCTTTCTATCAGGGAGTTGCAATGGGCGTTGGTCTGTGTGCCAACAGCCACTTGGAGGGAACTCTGGCCAAGCTGGATGAGTTCGGCAAGTCGGACGCCTTCAAGAAGTCACCAAGCATCTTCAACCTTCTCAAAGTACGAGGACGTTTGTCATATGACTCAGTTCCCTTCAGGCAGGTTGTGTCACTGTTCATGTGATTGTCTGTCTTCATCACTCCTTCTTTTCCTTACCTCAGGAGCGTAATGACGTTGAGGTAGAGAAGGTGAAAAGCACATTAATCTTGTGTTACGGTCAAGTGGCCCTGAACGCACCCCCAGAAAAAATACTGAACCGCATTGATCAAGACATCCTTCGCTGCATCAGTAAACACTTCAATACCAAGGTAAGTAAACACTAAGCTGACATGACTTTGTCACAGAAGACAAATCATTTGCATACACAGAAAAATGACACTGACAAAAAAGGCTTGCATTAATAATCTGTAGCTGCAGGACTGATTGTCATGCGAAGCTGTTGCAGGCGTCACCTTTGGTTGTTAGCATCCTGCTAAGACTTTTTCAGCTAATGTCAGGTCATATTTTTAGCTTTAACATTGCAGTGAAATGGACCCACTGTCAGCATGTTTATTTAAAAAGGGCTAAATCCAGGCCAGCACTGACCCATTTACTTGTGTACGTGGTTATTTTCCTGACCATGAAGTCTGCTTTGCCTGGCTGTGTGCTATGTTAGTGCTCAGTGACGAGCACACAGTGCACCGGTGAAAAGAGAGGCGCAAACAGGTGCGAGGTTCATTCAGATTAATGACCACACACATCCGACTGGTCGGTTATAACTCAATATTCTCCCTGTTTATGCAGGAGATGTCAGATTTCTAGTCATGTGACTGGCTGACAGCGTATTTATTAATCGCCACACCCTCTGATCTATAGTCACCTTTACCCGGCCTTTTTGTACTTTGCACCCACACGATCCATCCAAGCTGTATTTGTCTGTATTTGCTCTCATGACTTTATCACCTCTATTTCATACAGGTTCTGGGGATTAAAGTAGAAACAAAGGTATCGTCACAGGAATGCCAGGGTCCTTTCATCCCACCTCACTCGTCTTTGAATCTTTCCTTTGTTCTGTCACTAAAATCTTTACTGGAAATTTTCAGCTTGATACAATAAAGCAACTACTTTTTCTCAAAGCCTTTCCTTTGCTATGTCTCAGTTATATTTCACAATGGTAGAGCACCAGATTTAGAGCCCATGTCTTGAAGGCATTCATGACTGAGCCATCATTAAAATGAATCATTGTGGTGGTGGAGACTGTACTTTACCTCTCAGTCATGTGCAGTTGATATGAAGTAGACCAACTCAGGTCACCATTAAAGTTGCTTGAATTTAGAGTATTAAAGTAAAAATGCTCTACCTCAGTGAAATGCAGCTTTAAGTGATAGACCACCTAAAACCTTTCGAGTATCAAACACTGACCCCCTGCAGCCTTGAATGGAGGCTGTTTAAAAGTTTGTGATTTCCCTGTTGATTAAGAACAGCAGCTGTGATAAATTGAGTCAGTTAAAGTCCAGTCAAGAAGCAGTTTTCATCGAGAAAAAGAATCGAAGCTCCTTAAATCACACCATCAAACTAGAGACATCTGCAGTCTGCCTTTTACAGTGTTTGATGCTCCGAGCGACATCAGGGGCGGATTATCACTCTAACGCTCTTCAACCAGGGACATGATTACCAGATAGTGTCTCCGACCTTGCATCTAAAGTAGTTTTGAGAGCAGTTGGGGTTACACTGTGTTTTTCTGCAGCCATTACTGAACCTAAACGTAATGCAAAGAATTTTCTCAATGTCTTTGGAGTAACTTTATGGCAGGTGATGAAGGACAAACATGGCACTACATTACTAATGTCATTTTAAATGGGTTTGAAAGGAAAGCTTCTTGTTAAATAACCATTTCTGTGGTTAGCATATTTGGCTCCTTTGTAAAGCTGATGCTGCACTATCTATGTAGTTTTATTATACCCCATAAAATAATGACTTCGCTTTCAGATCCATCTCCCTTTGATCTGCACACTAGGTCGTCTCATTCGTTCTGTCTTTCCTTCATTGCTTAATGGTGGATTGTTCTTTAAGTGCTCACCAGTGACTCGTGGTTATTGTAAGAGGGCTTTTGTAATTTCTTGCTCATTCTTAACATCTTGTGTCTCGAGGCCTTGACCTCTTCTGTCACTTCTTAGACCAGAGCCTGCAGGTGGTTTGCTGTTAAATCAATCTCCTCTAATCACACAACTCTGATTTCAAAGTTCCATCCATCCAGAGGCATGGAGGATCAATCTACAATAGCACTATCGGATTGCTTAGATTGATTGATTGATTGATTTTTATATTGCTGGAATGATTTCGAATCGTTTTCGCTTGTGCTCACTCACTTGCAGTTGCATCTGCTGAAGGGGTCTGCAGTTTGCCTTGCTGGTTGCATTCCTAACAATTTGGAAAATGCAATTACGTTCTTCCTCTCGTTGATTCTCTTGTATGTCTTCTGCGCCTCCCTGTGTTTTTCTGATGTGGATTTTGACGTCTTTCCCTGTTTCAGGACCTGACCATGAAGCTCAGTTTGATCCAGAGTGTCGGGCTCATAGCCAAAGCCATCAGCGAGTGTGTGAAGAAACAAGGCTACGTCTTCTCTCGCAAACAGGAGCTCATTAATGTCATGCTGGTCAGTAGTGATTCATTCACACCAGGTTAAAACAAAGCATTTGTATATATTTATTAATGTTTTTTTGATCTCTGCTGTTATGTGTGCTCTGGTCAGGATTTTATCAAGGCAGAGCCAGCTGATTCATTGAGGACTCCAGTACGCCACCTTGTGATGACCACCTGTGCCAACCTAATGTATCCTTCAGCTGAAAAAAACATCTGGACCAAAGTGGATTCACAGACATTTTTTCTGAATATGTAGAAATACTTGCATCAAATTTTCTTTCATAAAACTTAAATCAAAATGACAGAAATCAGAAAACAGTTCCCAGAAATCTGAGGTATCCTTGGATTCTCTTTAACTGGAGTGTTTTATCTTTGACCTTGAACGCTTCAGGCCTCTGGAGCCTGCACTGAGTGAGAATGAGAGCTTTGACCTGCTGAAGGTGTGTGTGAACAGTGTGTTCTCTCTGCCGCCTGAGACACACACCCCAGAGAAAACTAAAGAAGAGGAGATACTGGACCCCAAGCAGAGAAAGGTGAAAGTAAAGCACTCGAGATACCAAACCTTGTCCTTCAGAAGCTCACTGTAATCCACTGTTCACATTCCTTCATGTGTAGGTCGACACACAAACCTTTGAAACACACATACTTCAGAAATCACCTTGTGCAGCATATGTCAAATGCTGTCAAATTAATGTTTCCTGTTAAATATGTACAGGCATTGTACAAAGACACGTTGACTGCACTGCAGGAGCTGCTGAACAGTGTACTGGCCAAGGATCCCACACCTGAGGGCCTGCAGAGCGTCTTTAAGGTGAAGCGTGATGTTCTAGACTAACCTGTCCTTCTCATCACAACATACTATTAAGTACCAGTAATATCTGTATCGTTGCATTAGTCGAAATTAATTCAAAAGTAGTCTGACATGATGTGTGTTTTTGTACCGTACAGCACATTGAGTCGTGGCTGAGCTCCAGACACGACCATGAGAGAGAGAGAGCTGTCACAGCTACTGCTCACTCACTGGCTTACTACCTGGATAACCTGACTGTCAAGGTACACACACACACACACAGACACACACACCCACACCCCTACTGTACTGGGTTAGCTAAATGGGTTTGTTTGAGGAGTACACAGCACAGATGCTAGTTTTGATAATGGTCCTGATAACAATGAAGGTGTAATTCTTATAACTCATTCAAACTTAGTGATCCAAAGTAGTATTCATATTCACTCGTATAAGCCATTGAAGGTCACTGAAGGATCACTTCAGTGTTGATGTATTTTCAATGTTAAATGTCTTCCATTTTGTGCCTGTCTTTTGTTTCCTTGCGTCTTCGTCTAGAACATGGTGTCTTTTCACAATCTCGGGGCTCTGCTGGGTCGACTGTCTCCACGATGTTCTGACCCTCACCCTGCTGTACGCATCGCCGCTGTTGACTGTATATACACGCTGCTTTATATGCAGCTACGATATGAAGGTGCAGAGCCCTGACCTTTTACCTTTTGCCGTTCTATCTTGATTTGCACTCGTAATAATTATTTAGATAATTGTTATTACACTCAACCCACATAGTACAGCTTTAACCTAAGCTTTATGTTGACATACAAGGAGGAGTTTTCTTAAAGCTTGCTGTTTTGACTTGATTTTATATTTGTGTGTAGGTTTCTCCTTAGATTATAAAGATGAAGCTGTGGACAGTCTGTTGCCCTTTAAAGACCAATTAGAAAACCCGGACCACTCAGTTCTATATAAGACCTGCTCTGACCTCACCAAGGTAGACTTTGTACCGCTGCACCACTGTGTACAACAGCTGTCTGAAAGACTGTCTTCAAATTGAACCTTATATTGCATGTATTGTATCCTTTTCTGACCTTGCCATTGTTTTTTTTGAAGTTAGCAGGCAAAGTGTTAAACCTGTGAAGTAAAACCGTGTACCTGCATCTTTTCCTGTGTGTGTCAGGTGATGAGTAAGCGTCTGCCTCAGCAGCAGCTGACAACCTTGGTGTTCATGTTGTTTGAAGGGCTGGTAGACAGTCAGACAAACTGCTGCAGAGCTTCATCTGTCATCCTCAATACTTTGCTCAAGAACAGAGGAGGAGGACTACAAGAGCTGGTAACTCACACACACACACACACACACACACACACACACACACACACACACACACACACACACACACACACACACACACACACCCCCCTACTGTACTGGGTTACCAAACAGGTCTGTTATGTGTGTATGTGTTAGGTCCCAGAGATGCTGGAGGTGCTACATGTGCGTCTGCAGAGCATCACAGAGGAGCAGGTAAAAACCAGTATTACAATATTCACCATTATTATTATTCAAATGCTCTCTTTCTTTTTTGCTCTTCTCATTGTGTTTTGAATAGCCAGACTGATAAGATTTGATTCACCTTTTGTGGCTTATTTTGCAGTAGTGATCGGCTTACTATGCAGTTATATCTTATATCATTTGTTTTTCACAAGTGTCCATCTATGATCTGTACCTCCTTAACTCGAACACCTTGTCATTATACCTGTGTTTAGGTGAGAGTGGCAGCAGGACAGACGGTCCTAATCCTGGCTTCTCAGCATCTACAGACTGTTGTCAGTACACTAGTTAACCAACCACTTCCTTATGATGGGTATGTATCCAAAACTTATGTTGACATAAGCTACCCTGACATGGCCACAAAATGTTTCAGGTATATTAATCCTTTTGATTGCCAGTTGCTCTTTATTGTATTTGTCTGACAAAGATTTTCTCTCATCTGTTGTTTCATTGGACACTTTACATGAAGTTTCTCTGTCTCTCTGTCAGCTGGACCAGTGAGATGTGGATGGCGTTGGGAGCAGACCCCATCGTAGCCAAGCAGATCATTGAAATGGTGATGGAGAAGCTACTCATCATGGCGCCCTACGTAGACAAAAAAGAGTCAATGATCAGAGGAGGGACAACAAAGGTGGCCACCAATCAGCCGCTGGCTGTAAGTCACTCACAGACAACTTTGAGTTCATGCACAGCACTCTTCAGCTGGCTTGTGCTTCAGAAGCTTCAGAAGAGCATGTGTGTGTTAACATGTACGTGTGTGTTCTTTGTTTGCAGATGACGTGTGGTCTCAAAGAACTGTTGTTAAATGGCCAGAGTCAGGAGCCGGCAGTCAGTCTGTTCCCTCAGCTCTTCTCGTGTCTCACTGTCAGGCTGGGAGCGAGTATTGGAGTCTCAGCACCGAAGGACAACAACACCAAACACGCTGCCTCTGTCCATGTAGCAGGGTGGGCATCTTTTTCTCTCTGCAGCTGGTAAAATGGATATGAGGCACCTGCACAGGTCAGGTGTATCTGTGTGGTCTAACAATAAGGTGTGATTTTTGTGTTTCAGGGTCGCAGCTGAAGCCCTGCGAATCTTGTTAGCTCGGGCCCAGTTAGATGAGGTGATGAGCAGAATGGATGAAGATAAGGCCTGGGACGCAATAAAGGAACCGAATACACACATTACTGGAGTTACACTCTTGGCAAGGTACAAACACTAACTTCTGTCAAACGGCTCATCATTACTGATTTGAAATAAGCGACTTCTGTGTTCAGGGTTAAAATGTGTTTCTATCCTATTCTTTTTCTCTCCCATAACGAGCAAATCTGTGTCCTAAATAATTCATCCATTCAGTTTATAGAGCCTGTGTACATTTCAGGATGTTTGTCTTGTCTACAGGGCAATGTCAAAGCATGCTGGTCCCAGGTTGCCCGCCATTGTGGAGTGTTTGTGTCCGTCCTTGAACAATATCTACGAATGCCAGAGAATCACCGTCACTGCTTTCTTCTCTGAGGTGATACACTGTCAAATGTTATCACGTTATCATGCCGTCATATCAAAATTACTTAGCCCCATTTAAGTTACATCATGTATGAAATCAGCCAAAGCAGCCCCAGATGTCACCACATCATGAAGGACATGGATCAGCTGTTAATGACCTGCACAACATGAATAACATGACGTGTTTTTCTCTCATGTACTGGGTCCAGCTCTTGAACCATCACGTGGTGACAGAGTTGATGCTGATAGACGTGTTAATGAACAACATGATGGAGAGGATATCAGATCCCTGTTGCACTGTGCGCATGTTGGCTGTGCGGGGGCTGGGAAATATAGCCGTGGGATCACCTGAAAAGGTACAATGCTCACACACACAAGAGCGCAAGATTACTGACGTTTTCGTGAGATTCTCTGGACACACCTTCGTCTTCCTCTTCCTCCTCTCACATCCCTCTTCCATCAGGTGAATAAATACGCCAAGGAGCTGCTGGCAGCCATGAGTTCAGGCATGGAGGAGAAAGATGATCCTGGTAAGGTGACAGCGAAGTCTCTGATCAGGGAAACAGAAAGTTACAGTCATCTGTCGTCTGGCTCTCCTCTGGATTTATTGCAGTAATTCCTAAAATTTGCATACTGGTGTTGCCGTTTCACCACATCCATCATGTTTATCGTACGACCAGCTCGAGCACTCCCCCCGGATCGGTTGTCATCAGTAGAAAAGCTCTTTTTCATTACTGACCTGTGATTTCCCTGCAGGTAAGCTGATCACGCTTGAAGCCATGTCGGGTCTTTCTAAAGTCCTCCTCTATCTGGACAAGAAGAATGTCCACTTACTGGTGGTCTATATCTTCATGAAGATCAAACCGTTCTTGGAAAGTGTAAGTTCCTTTTCGATCTTTCAGGATATTGTGTGATGATGCATACTGCATTTTAAGCTTCCAGATGTGTGTATGTTATATTCACAGCACTGAAGTTATTTAATGATTATTTCAGTGTGATCCTGAATGCAACCTTCAGTATTTAGAGTCTTTTAATTAAGCTGAGGTCTGTTCGTGCTCCGTAGTGTTTGTTTCCCACACATACAGACACACATAACGCTGACAGTATCTTCTGGCTCTCTGCTCATCCAGGAGAATGATGAGATCCGCTGTGCGTCCATCCATCTAATGGGGAACCTCTCCAAGTTTGGCTCAGGAGAACCAGTGTTCAAAGACCAGATCCACAATGTTCTGGTTAGCCTGCTGTTACACCTGGTGGACCCAAACCCACACGTGGTCAAGGTGCAGTAGGAAGCACACACACACACACAAACTTTGAGAACAGTTGTTTCTTATTGTGGAGGAATCTTAGACGTGCAGGGCGAACAGTTTTGTACAAATGTGCATTTAGGTTTTTTTTGTTTGCATCTGTCTAGGCCTGTAAGTATGCAATGCGAGTGTGTGCTCCTGTGGTGGGATCAGAGCAGATCACAACCATGTTTCAGAACCACCTCCTCGATGACAAGAGCTTGCACTACGGAGAGTTCATCAATGACCTCACCAAGTACCTGGTGAGACACACACAGTCAAACATTTTTTCTTAAATAGAAGAGTGCCAGGGAAAGTCAGATTAAATGATATTGTTGATCGATGTAAGAGTCACTCTTGTTTGATGTTCTGTGCGTTTTTTCCGCTTCATAGATTCAGGACTTTCCAGGCATGCTGAACTTTTATCATATCTCAGTCATCCAGTTCTTCAAGAGCAACTGGCCTGAGGTCAGAGCAGGAGCCGCCATGTTTATAGGTATGATTATAGCACCGTGTCACCTCGCAGTTCTTTTTATCTACATAACATTTGACGCTATTACTCATAGACAGCAGCTACGTCTCCAGTATTTGGCCACAACCACCCGCATGTTCCTTTATGATGTGACCTGATCATTGTTTGTGGGTGTGTGTGTGTGTGTGTGTGTTGTATCAGGGTTTCTGCTGGGAAATCTTCCAGAGGAGCATTTCTCCCACCTCAACATGGGGACCATCACTAAAGGTGATGCACCACACAGCCTTGTTTTTCCTCTAAATGGAAACTCATTCTCTTTGTCTCCTGCTATTGACTGTGTTTTCAGTGTATATGTGCCAATGTGTGTGTGTGTGTGTGTGTGTGTGTGTGTGTGTGTGTGTGTGTGTGTGTTCATCCTCAGGTTTAGTGATGCTGCTCCAAGATCCAGATCCTGTGGTGAGAGTGAAAGCTGCTGAGGCCATGGGACGTTTTCGCTGACACAAACACTATGACCTACATTCAAATCTCAGCGTTTCCTTTAGTCACAAGTGGTACGTCGCCACTTCATCATATCAATATTTATGATTCACCGTTTACAAAAACATTTAGAGCCCACCATTTAAATGTACAGTCATCATAACAGTGATAAAATAAAGCAGTTAAAACCAAAACAGGGACCAAAGAGGAACGATTGTGGAGCCAGAGGCCAAACCGTTCAGAAATGACACACATTCATGCCCACAAATGCACATATGTTTAGCCATCCTCAGCTTCATTTAGCATTGCTTGACATGCGGCTGTGGTACTTGAAAGGAAGTGTTAAATCTCGAGTATATGTTAGTGACCAAAGACTGTGTCGCTCTACACAGATAGTTGTCTGTAGCGTTTAGCATTCTGTCGGCGTGAGAGCACCAGAGATATACTGTGTTCTGTCAGTGAAAGATACCAGTGCAAAGGTTAACAATGCATTTAAACTTGAGTAAAAAGGTTATTTTTTTTTTAAGAATAAATATAGTTTCTTCAAATATAATTATCAAATGATAATAATAATGCATATATAGACGATTTCACGTGACTGGCTGGTAGCTAAAGTGTGTGCGTGTGCGTGTGTGTGTGGTCATACCAGCGTATCGTGACAGTGTTGTTAGGTTTAGCTTCAGACCATCTCTTTCATTCCAGTGTCGTGGCTTTGGTTCCTCTGATCAACATGGTTTCCTTCTCTTCACTCTGAGCTTGCTCTCCATGAAGATCCAGTGAAACATTTTAGGTCAGTTAAATGTGCGGTACTATGAGTTTGTTTTTGAAAAAAATCACGTCTATAATAGAAAAAGCTTCTAAAAGAACTCCAGCAGCAGTTTGTTTTAAGGATCGTAGTGATGTGTGAGGGATGTAGCTGACAGAAGACAGGGTGGTGACAGTGTGTCCAATCGTCCATATCACCTAGCTGACTCAAATCATCCAGCAATAACCAGTCACTAACTCTTCTTTACTTTTATATGTCTCTGAGTGCTTGCTGATAGTCCAGCTTTTGGAGCTGTATGTGCAGGAGCAGCCGTTCACAACATGTGAGCTGGCTCCTTCAGAACAGAGTTAAGACGATTCATCAGTCTCCTGCAGGTTCTTGAATCTCATGCACTCGTTGGTGCCAAGCTCACCTCCATCACTAAGCCATACTGGTTTACAAATCACTGCCATCGCTGCAGCTAAAAGGCCATTCTGGACACTTTGTGTTCTAGCAATCATTTCTTTGGTCCACCTCAGGCGGCTGCTTTGACTGTCTGTTTCATCTGCACGTAGTTTATGATTCAATTCCACATCATGAGCCACGAGAGTGTTCAGCCATGCTCTGTGAGGACATTGATTACTGCAGTAACTTTGTAGCAGCCATCATCAACACACCAGCCAAATAACAGAATCTTTTTAATGTGGTCATCATTGTCTTCTCATTCACAGTTTGCATCACCATGTAATCTGTGATTCTGAGAGAGGCGAGCACGAGTTAATGTTAGCCAGGTCCAGCCAATCAGATCATTACCTACCAGTGTTGTCAGGCAGAACAGACCAGTGTAGCCGTGCTGGACACAATTTAGTGCCAAATACTAATTGATATATATTAAGATAGCACTATAGATCCGTTCATGAATTTTTCCTTCCTTCACTTTGAATGCACTTAATATTGTGTCGTTATTCCATTAAATGATGGTGTTTATACAGTTTTAGGGTACAGTTGTGGGTTTGCAGGCCTCTTACCATCATGTAAATATGTGAGTGGGTGTTGTATTATGTAAGGATGTCTCTTCATGTAACTAACTTTTACGTCTATAAATGAATTCACTCCAATGCCAACAAGCAGGGATGCAAACAGCCCATTATATGTCTTTATTTGAATTCCTTTGGTGACAAAACATATTTGATAGAGAGTGAGGTGAAAGCAATACATGTTTGTTCCTGAATAAATGAATGTGTGTCCACCTTTATATTCCTGTTGCACTTTCAAGCTGCATCATGTCCTCCCTGATTTTTACCCAAAAAAGCAGACTAGGTGCAGAACCCGTCTGGTACATTTACCCAGTGTTTATTTCCTTCTCCAGACTTCAGTCACATGACAAGTTCTGAAAAAAGCTGTCATAAATGTATCAATCAAATATAAGGCTGCTCCTGGATCTGTATTCGTTGTATTAGAAGTTGCCAACAGGGACTTGTGGCTTCTCACACTTTCTGACACTATGGCCATGCCATTTAGCGTGAATGGTAAATGATAATTAAAGTTTTCAAAGCTGTTATGAACTCTACACCACTGATATGATTTTTCATATCATCTGCATGTATTTTTTTTAACATGTTGTATGTTGTGAATGGCTCCATGTGAATGTATTCAAGTGTGTGTGTCACTTTTCATGTGTTGCTGGACCAGAGAAGAGCGTGGATGATGGAAATAATGTATTTAAAAATGAAGAAATAAACAGATCCATCAAATGAAACAGGTGATTTTTAATTCTTTGGTTTGCAAAAAATCAATGTGTGACTGTGAGTGTGCTTTTCTGTGTGTCCATAGGAGTGCAGTAAAGAGCAAATTATTGAGGTCATGCATTAAAGATGGTAGAAAATAAAATGACCAACCAAGAAGTGTTTCATGTCACAGTGTTGCTGTGTGTCTTTGAAAGTATGTGATAATGTGTGTGTCATGCTCTTCATTTAATGTCCTATTCTGCTCTGTCTTTGTGTGTGTGTGGACTTGCTTATCTGAAACTGGGACAGGGCATAGAACAGAGTGGGAATTTGCAACTGTTTTCTCTTAATGTGCTGCAACAGCAGCAGAGTACATAGGAACCACTGGAGCTCTTGTATGACAGACGGTAAACAGGACAGGAGGATAAGAACATACTAACCTACATCACTCTAAGGACTGTTTTGTGTGTGTGTGTGTGTGTGTGTGTTTGTGTTTGTGTTTGTGTTTGTGTGTGAGTGAGTGTGAGGGAGATGACCTTGGTTTGTCTGTTGTATTCTGTCTGCAGATGTGCACATACAGCACAGTGTGATTCTGATGCAGACGTTTAAAACAAATCTTAAAAAAAAGTGTGATTCTGTACTTTTTGTTTCTGTGTGTTTGTGTAGCGATTAGCCTGAGAGAATAGCTGTAAACCTGTCTGATAGACACTCCTGGAAAGAGAGGTGAGTGTGTGTTCAGTGTGGACGGTTCGCTGCACGACGTGTGTGTGTGTGTGTGTGTGTGTGTGTGTGCGTGAAGGCAGCTGAGTTTTATTCATAAGTCATTGTAGTATTTTATTCATTCTCAGCCAGAGTGATTGATAAATCACAAACAGTGTTTTCATCAAAAATCATATACACACACATTTATATTGCTTCATATCCATTTTACAAATTTACATTTGATACCCGATCATCATCTATTTTCTGGAGACAAGTTGTATTTCCAAACTAAAAGGCTTGATTTGATTACATTTTCTCTCCAGCTGGGTGCGTTCAGGTTTATGTTCCCCTCATTAGCATTTGATTGAATTCACTAGGAGACATTAAGTCACTAGGAGACATTAAGTTCCCAGATGGACAGATATCACGTTGTTCTTTACAGCAGCTTCATTGCTGTCAATAACTCTGAACACAGATGTTTGACGTTAATCTTGTTTATAACAGAAAAGTAATTGAAAGTTCATTTCTAAAACAGTGTTAGACCTAGTTTTAAATGGCTTCCCTGTCAGGAAATTGGCTCATTATTCCAAGTATTAATCCTGGGAACGCCTGATCTATGTTTGCAATAGACACTAATGATAAAGTCCAGGCTTTCATGCAGTCCCCAGTGAATTGCATCAAATGCTCATATGGAAGGACACCCACAGACAGACGTCCAGGATTTGTCTCTTTCTTACACCCCTGAATGCAGCCAGCAGCTACATGAAATGCATGGGATCAGCCCACCAACTGTGCAAACATAATAACATCAAAATCTCAAACGAATGCATTTCTTGGTGACATCAGAGGAAGCTGGAGATTTATTTTGAATTTTATTGAATCTGAAATTTGTTAGAAACGTATTATTTATTACAGGGACTTAACCTTTAAGAGTGCATACATACATATATAATCATCTTTCAAAAAGAAAAAAACACTCTTCTATTCATATCCGCAGTACTTGTAATCCTGATTTGAATGCATCTGCCACAGAGGCCCATTATGCAATGATAGGAGACTCCCAAGCATCTCATGTACACAACACCTTCTGCTTTTCACACTGCACATTTCTAGCCCAGGGTTACCTTCAGCAGGCAGGGTTTGGAGTGGAAAGTTACTGTTGTTTCAGGCCCTTTTCCTCCAATCCAGAGACACTCTTACTGACTCCATACAGGTACTGTAATTTCAACCTCTGCTAGATTTTTAATAATGTATCAAACAGCTGTATTCTTTACTTGCAGATGCTGTGATATGAAAATACTTTTTTACTGTGTACGAAAAATTGAAGTGAACTGAGGTTCTGGGCTGCTGTTAGCTGAGTGTAATAAGGTTCCAATCAAAGATAAAGACTTAAATAACGCTTTTGGTCCGGTTTGGCTCATTAAGGTCCAATATAAGGCCTTCAAAACATTCTGGACCGTCAGTAAACTGGGACATTTGAATGCTACTTCGAGCCTAAGACACTAGTTCCTCACTGGAATGAGGCTGAATTTTATATTTAACGGAGCAGGTTTTTCAGATGTATTCCCTGCTAGTTCTTTTCTGTTCAACATCTACTGAAATTTGATCAATTCAGAAAACATGAACTCACTCAATGTTGCCTCAGAGCAAATGTCTGTTGAGCTGTTAACACCAGTAAAAGCTAACTTTTCCTTGTGTTTGACCCCTGTTGGTCTTACAGGATAGATCTGGTGATATTATATATTTTTCTTACTGCCAATGAGACAACAATGAGCTGACTCATCAAACCTGTGCAGCCTCCATTACCCTACATGCCATAGGCCTCCACTGCTGCCCACAAACTACTAAAACACATCAGTGATGCACACTGTTGCACTAGCTGACATGTTCCTTCATCACCATGATAAGCATATTTTGACTCAATTCCACACACACCTTACCGCTGCCAGAAATACTCACTAGAGCACCAAATCTGTGTTAATCCACATCTGAAAATAGTCCCCTACAAATGCACTTATTCCTCCAGTTTGAGTAACATTTGCTAAACCTTACAGCTTTTACTAAATTACTGAATGTTTGGAAAATGAAGCTATATATTTGTAAACATCCTTTAATGATGTGTGTCTTCAATAGACAAAAAAATGGGTTTGAGGCTGAGAGAGTGAGCAGAGAATTCAGAAGGTACTGAGAAATGAACTAACACACTGTTGGTTTTGATTTCTCCATAGGATTTCGTGACAGTAACAACAATATTGAGGCCTTATCCTTCACGTTTTGTGCTTCAAAATAATTCTGACATATTGAGGAGCGGTTTGGAAAGTGGATCTTTCTCCTCTCCGCTTCTATGTATTGATGCTAACTCATTCTCGGGCCCAGTCAAGTCAGCCCTTGGTTACAGTAAGTGCAGTGTGAAAAGGGTCACTATGTTGGGGGGTGGGGGGTATTGGCGGTGTTAACTCAGGTTTGGGCAAAAGCAAGCCACGCCTTTAGGAGGAGTACTCATACTCCTCTGCACTGCGTCGTCCAAAGTCCATCCAGCCGAGGTAATCTCTGTCCTTTATCCTGTGGCCGGGGGCTAGACCACTGGCTCTGCTGGTGAGGGAGGATCTGGTCTGGTAGGGAGAGCCTGGTGGAGACAGAGACAGGGAGAGAATGACACGCATTGCACTTCATGATGCAGATCATGTGAAGAGGACAGGAAGATGTTATTCTGCTCAGCCAAAACATGACTGCAGTGCACATTTTTCTACATGTGCTGGCTGTGTGATGTAAAATGTATGACTCTGAATGAGGTTGTTGGAGTGAGTCCTGCTGACTTGTTTTCTTTCTGTTCCTGTCTTTGTGTGTTCTATGAGACCAGTGAGCTCAGCAGGTCTCCCAGTCACACAGTGTTGACTCGAGAGAGGAACAGAGACACAAAGTGACAGAGCGAGAGAGCAGAGAGTGAGGTCAGGAGGGAAGGAGACGAGTGAAGGAGGCGGAAATAGAGGGAGCAGGCTGCTGGAGGGACAGAGGGAAGGAACAAGGAGGAGGTATGGAAAGATGGAGGGAGGACAGAGAAAGCTAGAGGGAGGCGGGAAATGCCAGATGGTGGGACTAAGACCCAGCATGAGTGACGGCAGATTACAGAAGGATGGATGTTAGGAAGAGAGAAAATAACACAGCCAGGAGCAAAGTAAGACGAGAGGAACGTTCTGTGTGTAATGAGATGAGATGACCACAGGCTAAGACGTTCGCTCCACTTCCTGTCCGTCTATCCGCTCTATGCCCACCTTTCCTGGAGATCAGTCTGGCCAGTAGCTGGCTCAGGGTGTTTCGAGCGTCTGCGTCCACCTGGGGTTGGTTGTAGTTGGCAAGCTGCCCTGAGGGGGGCGCTGGAGCTGAGCGGGCCTGACGTGTGTGGTGTGGAGGCAGGCTGTCTGAGGCCAGAGCCTCACCCTCAGCTCTCTGTGACTAGAGGACAAGAGAAAAGACAGAGGAGCGATGAGGTGTAGATCAAAACCTGAAATTTCAACACTTGAATGTAACTTTAAATGGATTTAAACTAAAAACTCAGCCAGACAACTTTCATTCTGCAATGATTTAAGTGTGCATATGTGTAGTTGTAAAATCCCTACCCATGAAAAATGAGGAGCTCAGAGAAAATTATTTTCTTTCCAAATCCATGCAAAGATTTCAGGAAACTTCTAGTGTGTGTGTATGTGTGTCTTACCATAGCATGTGAGGGCAGACTCATGGATCCACTGGACAAAGCAGCCAGGAGCACGCACACACAGATACCTACATTCATGACTGGCGAGAGAGAAAAGGGACAAAATATGACAAAGTTAAAAGAAATCCAGCACACCTAACATGATTCTGTACTGTCTCTCCATCACCACCCACTGTCTTTTATTGTCTCCATCAGCTCGGTAAATATGTGCTTCTGTGAGGGAAAAAATTACAAGCAATGAAGGCTTTGCAGAAAACAGCAATAAATCATTTCAGAGTCAGTGAAGCAGGAGGATGAGATTAACCTTTGATGATCAGCTGGACCCTACAGCAAAACATTCTGTCTGTCTCACACACGCCCCCGCTTCAGTGTGTAGTGCAGTTGTAATAAATGTACACTGTAAGCACTTTGGGAATCAATTTCTTTATCCCCCTGCTCACAAATATATGAAAACATTACATTAAGAGGAGGTGAAATCTAAATCCTGTTTCACAGCCCTCATCTTCTCATATTAATTAATCATATTTTTTAGGATGAAATACATTTTATTTTTGTAGCACCTTTCATACAAGAAATGCAGCTGAACTTGCTTTACAGCCCAGAACTGACATGGGAACAACAAACAGGGAAAAAATAAATTAGATAAAATTCATGCAAATACAATGATAAAACCTCAAACATTGATATGAAAGCTCCACATCAGTGAGATAAAAATATGTATCGTGCAAAAGGAAAAAAAACTACAAAAAATTTGTTTGCAAACATTTGTGAGACTGGTTTTCTAATTTTCTAACTCTGTATTTATCTTGGACCTGGCAAAGCAGCATATTGTTATCATTATTAGCTGTGATGAATGCTTTGTGCCAGAACATTCTTCCAGAGCAAATATCCAATTAGATAAAACCAACAGCACCGTCGCTCTGAGGCTTCGGAGCTCCAATCCCTCCAAACCAGCTCTCTCTGCCTGTCTGTGTTTAGAGGAATGGTCCTTTTGCTGCACTTATGCAGAGGAAAGCACACACACAGGAGGGTGTAACAGTTGTCTGAGTCGTTTGGCTTTACATGAACTATTTCAACAATTGACCTTCTCTCCACGCACACATAATCAAAACTCATAACAAAAGTGTGTGTTTGTCCCTCAGCAGCCTGGATAACATTGGTTCAGTGAGTCCACAGCTTCCTCGAGTTACTCTTCACTGGACACGATGATTACATACATTATCAGCTCTCTTCATCAACATCCACCAACAGTACAGCCTCTCCACACCAAACCATGCAACTCTCAGTTTGAACCCAAATCATATCTGTACAACGCTATCACTGACACTCACAACAACATCCATTTGAATAATTTTCTTTAAATTGACACTGGTGGTGTAAATAGTCATTCTCTTGATGCTAATATAATTCCTGTTAGCAGCTGGTCATTGTCTCCGTTTCATTATTCAGTGGGCTGGTAATGATGTGGTACAGTAATGTGCGTGAAAGCCCTCTCCTCTCCTCAGGAAAAAATAAATGGAAAAAAAAAGAATAAAAGGAGATTTTTTTTTTTATTATATCAAACACCTCATGCTCATTTTTTCCCTCCTTCCATTCATAAGCACAATCCAGCCTATGATATGTGCTGCAGTGATGACTATCTAACATATACACACAAAATTTTGTCTCCACACTCAGATGCTATGATCTGATTATTTTTACACTCAAACAGTAAAGTACAGAAAGCTTTGAACAGCTTGATTGTCCTGCAATTGTTGCAAATCATCCTACATTCATCATGCACTTGTTCATTGGTAAATGTTTGAAATGTACTGCCCTTAACATGTTTCATCGTTGTGTCTCATATATCTATGCGTGCGTTCCCTTAGAGCTACAACTCAGCAAACTAAAGGAGCTGGCAAAAATGAGAAATATATTGTGAAAAGCAAAAACATTTAACTGGAGTTTGAATAAAACTAAATGTGAAAACCACGTTTCCAGCATTACAGCCCTTTTCTCAACTTTTCAGATGAAACGTGCAAAATAATGCTCCTTTAAAGAACCACCTTCACACAAAAAAATATTTTTAATACATGTCAGAACAGAAAACTGGATACCGTTGAGGACACAGATTTCAGAATCAGTTTGATCTTCTTACCTGCAGTGTTTGGCGTGGACCAGGCGAGGAGGAGGCTGAAGATGTTGAGCTTTGCTCCTGCAGCGTTCAGGCTGTGAGTGAGTGTGAGAGAGGCAGAGAGGAGACCATGCTTTTATATTGACACACAGGAAGTGGGAGGGGCCTGGACTGATGGGAGGAGCCTGCTGCTGGCGCAGAAACTGAGAGCACTGACGCAACTGAGGACGCAAACAGCGAACGCATGCACACACACGCGCAGACACACATGAAGCCATATGAAAAAAAAGGGTTGGGGATGAAGGTGACATTTTTAATTGTGTGGCCTCCTCGCTCACCTGTGTGAGAAACAAAGAGAGGAGCGCGCACACACACACACACACACACACATACACCAGGTGAATCAGTGGTTTCAAGTGGAGAGAAGCTGGAAGGCTCTTTAAAATGAAGCACGATGCATTGCTGCATGTCTGAGCATTTAAGTGGCACACACAAACAGATACATGGACAGATATAAACACGATGAACAGCAGGAGGGAATAGAAGAAAGTAGAATATATATTAGAAAAATGATGTCCCACTCTACAGCTCAAGGCCAGAAATATTTCAGCTACCACCAAGACCGAGTCTGTCTTCTAACAGAAGCGGCAGTTTCAGCAGGGGCAAGGTGATCAAAGCCAGGGGCCATGACAGGGCATCGCAGCGTCATGAAGGAAATACATTTGTCCCTGCTGCTTTCTTTTCTTCAGGCCACCAGTGATCACTGAAAGGCTTCTGGCAAAATTAACCTGAAGTGGGTCAGAAAGTAATTTTAAAGCTTTTAGTAAAACTCTATCGTGTCTGACGCACATTAGAAGAAAAACACTGCCAAAAGAGTTCAGAGAGAAATGTTCTTGCTGTGATCTGTCCACAGATTTGTTTGTTTCATTACAAATACAGTGTAATCAGTTAAATGTATGACATTGTGATTGTGATTGTTCTGGATATTAAACGTCAGAAACATTCATGGTTTTTCATGCATTCGTCACTGATGCGTAATGTATGTTGCTCTGTAACTTCATATATGAAATATAGATGTACTGAATATAAAGGGTACTTTTCATAAGTCCGAAATGGACTTTGGAATGTACCAAAAGCTTCAACATCAAAGTTAATTAAAAGACATTTTTGAACCGGCATTCGGTTTCTCCATGGCTGATAAAAATAAATGATAATAATTTTAAAAAATCTCAGAAAGTACAAGTGGTGCCAGAAAAAAATGTGCTTTGCAGAAAAAGGCTGAATGGCATTCATACATTAAATGGTATGTGCTGCACACTGGAGTAATAACATGAAGCGGTAATCCAAATGGCCTTTAAAAGGTTCATTAAAGCTGTAACAACTGGCTTTTAACTCATTGTTCAAGCTAATGCATCAGTTAATCAGTGATTGACTTCTTCATTCACATCATTAAAGCTAACATCTGTGGTGTCTCTCCTGCACTGTTCAAACCGTAAAGCTATTTGAGAGAAAAAAAGATGTTTTATACCTTCATCAGTCAGAAAGGGCTTGCGGTATGCAGCAAGTCATGTCGAGTGGAGACACACAGCTGTGCTGCCTTCACCTGCCAGGATTCAATTACTGCTGTTGGCACATTTAAGTCCTGATTTGCCAGCAGACCTTGTCCGAATCATGTAAAATTCTTCAGTCGCTGCTCCTGGTGAGGTCACAGGAAGGCTTTAAAGCAGCTTTGAAACATATTTTCACTCTTCAGCTCCCAGAGGACCTTTGCTAGCTTTGCCGCAGCTTAAATGAATAAACTTGAATTACACAGGTCTATTTTTGTCATTATTATTGGTGTCCTTAACGTACAATACTTACTGTAGACCAAGTTTTCAGAGTGTGAAGCTGAAACTGCGTCACCAGCCAAATGATAAAGAATATTGGTGTCACAAAACGTAGAGGAATAATGCATCTCACAGCTGTGAACTTTTCAGACCCGAGAAGGATATTTCTCTGTGCATGTCTTCAGCCACATGCTGCAAAACATCTACTTACTTGTGAAGGGGTTGTTAACTGTTCAACATTTGGCTCTGCTGCAGACAGGCCGCCCTGAAGACTGGCAGCGTCATCATCTGTGAATGTGTGAGAGTGACTGTGTTGGTGGGCTAAATGGAGCTCTACTCCAGTATGTAAATGAGGCTAATATTAGCTTGTTTCCTAACACTGTCATTAGCAGCTGCTCAACTTTTGATGGGACATTCACCGAAACACTGTCATTGGCACCTGTCTAACTTCTAACAGACACGTGCACGGACACGGCATTTTGAGATCGTTCACCATTTTCAAACCTCCTGATCGAACAGCGGGGTGCACCACAGCGTTTAGCTGTCTTTACTTCATGAGTGAGATCAGCCGGAGGACGCCTGCTCCTCCTTGCTGCACACAAGTCAGAACATAAAGTCAAACACTCCACTCCATGTCTTCACCTTCTGTGGGAAACATTTACCATTGGCCTGTTCCACCATGTTTCAAAATCTAATCCCTGCTGTCTGAGATACCACGTGTGCTTTTGGGCAAACAGACAACTGAACAAATGACACTCTGCCTCCCACAGGATTTCATTACAGATGTGCAGCTGTAAGCCTCCTCAGATAGCTCCTGTCGCCTGTTTGGGGGGAAAAAAGATGACAAGATCTGAAATAAATGCCAGGTGTGATGAAGCTACAATTCTCTGTTTAATCAGAATCTCACTTTTCTGTGAGCTGGCTTCTCACACCTACTCATGTCTGCATTAACCCACTAGGGGGCCACAGGGTCAAATACCACATCCATCCCTACCCAACCTCTACCTGCAATTAGCATCGTTATTTCTACACATTGCTTGGACATTTCCATGCGTCTGTCCCGAGCTGCTTTCATTTTTTCCCCCATGCAGATCCAATCTACTGATGGATCCACCTGCTGAGCCACATCTGATACAAAGCTAATATCTCACACCGATCATGCTGATGCAGTGATGAGTGATGAGCTTAGAATAGTTCATATTACTACACAAAATGGCATTTATTAAAATCCACACAAAGCACACACATCTTTGAGCGTCTTTTCCACAGCAGACATTTTGACAGGTCCCTGTAGGAAATGCAGAGGTTTAAGGATAAAATGAATGATGAATGGATTCCATTTAGACTCACTGGGACACTTGAATGGAACAGAGCCATCCTTAATATCATCAGTGACACCTGTGCTTTTCCACCTGACGAGTCAAAAGGTTTTGCTAAAGCCTCAAACTCATGCAGACAGCTGTGGCGCACTGCTACACTTACGTCACGGGCTTTGCTGGTCATCATAACAAACGCACCCTCTGAAATTGGGCGGTGGATTTAAACACCTGGAGCTCAGCTGCTTCACCTGACAGCCTTCATGTGAGGGATGGGAAGCAGTGGGGCTGGTGGTGCACCTGGTCGGATTATAATTCAACACATCTTGAGTCTGTCTGGTACTCGATGGTTAATTCCTACTTGTCACGATACGATTAGAGATATCCTAAATTTGACAAGATGAAGTCTAATTAAAGATATCAAACATGAAAGCTTTCACTCGTCATAAATACACGGCAGATATCTTCAACTGTGACGGATTTACCCTCCACTGTGATGCCGTGGAGAGCTGCTGCTTCACTTCAACAAGCTAAGTGTCCGCTCTGATCTGAACACGCGTGTTGTTGGTGAATGTTTTGGCTCTTTAAAGTTGTTGTAAGTTCACGTGACGCTCGCCACGCGCTGCTGTCAGCTCGTGGGCCCTGCTGCTAGCATGCTGCTGCTCTCTAGCTGCTGCTAGCTAACGTAGCGCGCTACCAAGTTGTGTTTTAGTGTAGTTTGGACTCGTGTACTTTGGTTGTTGTTCTGCATGTACATTGTGGTGCTTTGTGGTAAAACATGGACATTCATGTTGGAATGAGAGAAATGGTTTAGCAGTATATTTCCCCTGAGGCTGTGGTCGTTGCCTTTTGATAGATGGTCATATGGTTGTTTTGAATTGGCTTTAGTGTTGTAAACATGACTTTCGTCTCGCTCAGAGCTTATTCACATGATAATTGTCTTGTATTATTGTTTAGGGAGCTCGATAAGACTTTTGCCATACAAAAGATACATGCTGACATCCAGTTTCTCTGCAGCCCATAAGCAGCTTCTGAGTTATGAACCTGGTTCATGTCACTCTCCACTCAGCTGCATTCATTGCCAGTCTACTGAAATCTATGTGTTTGCTATGTGCGAAATCTGTGATTTTAATATGTGTAAGTGGCTCTGCTGGACACCTTGCATGTTTTGCCTGCTGCTGCATATCAGGCTCTGTACAAAACTGTATGTAATGTGGTTTTGACTCTTTGTATGCTTGTGGAGGTCAGAGTCTGGCTGCCAGTGCTCACTGTTCATATTCTGCATTTAGAGAGACCGAATGATGACTGAATTATGAACAATGTCTCTCACAGATCAAGAAGCTTCATCATGACGTTTTCATGGTGCAAAAATACCCTGACCAAAAATATATTTTCTTGGGTTACAATCATTATTTTCATTGTCATTGAATCTGTCCATTAGTTTCTGAATTAATGGTTCTTGTTTCGGTCTATAAAATGTCAGGAAATGGTGAAAAATGTCAATCAGCATTTCCCAAAGCACAAGGTGATGTCCCTTAAATGCCTTGTTTTGTCCACAATCCAAAGATATTCAGTTTAATGTCCTAGAGTAGTGAAGAAACCAGAAAATATTCACATTTAAGAAGCTGCAATCGATGATCAGAATAGTTGTTGATTAATTTAATAGTTAACAACTAATCAATGAATCATTGCAGCTCTACTTTTTGCTCTCCACTTTTAAGAGGCAGTCTTTGTTTACGTGCTCTATTCACTCTCATATTCATGGCAAGTGGACGATGAAACGCTTGTATAGACAGAAACTGTCCGCTGGAATGAGTGATCAGTCTGTCCATCCGAAAATGTCCAAATGAGATGTTGCACACAGGCCTGTGGTTTATAATGACATCGCTGTTCTCATGAAAGAAAACATGCATGTAAATGCAGTTTTTGTAAGGAATGCCTTAATGTTTATTCTGTCGCTCTCCCTGCAGTGAGTCATGGTGCTTGAGTTAATTGTGGCGTTGTGTGGGACAGAAGCCTCTTCACTAGATGGACCCTTTTTCTGCTCTAATCAAATGGCTCGTTCTGTATTGTCAGACACGAAAGGGAGGCTGGGGGCAGAGATGAAGATGGGGGGTGGGGTGGGCAAGGACAGAGATGCTGTTGATGATATAAACACTAGACCACCACTAAACGCACTCAAAGAATCTTAAAAAGTGCTGCAACAATGAATAATGTGTGGCAGACTGCTCAAAGCCGTCTGGGAGGACTTTAAGTTAAAGGAGACAAACTATGGGACACAGCCCAAAAATAAGATGAGTGCTTCAACTATGAGGCAACACTTTAAAGCACGCCACAAGCTTATTTAGCTTGTAATGTGATAATACTGATTATCATGATTTTCTGATTTTGCCTTTAGTCTTCTGGATTGCTTTGATTGCAGATATCACCTCTGAAGTCTCAGCGTAATGAGAATGTGATGGACAAAAACCTCTGCAGAGACCTGTTGTCTGGGTTAGGCGGCCTCACAGAAAACGTTGCTGTATTTTCTGAATAGGCACATCAAAGACTTTGGTCCAAGCCCCATAATTAAAAGACATTATTCAATGATTAATTTAAGTGCTTCCCTGCTTTGACAAGGACATGCTTTGCACCAATTAGGAGGACTTTCTGTCTCCAAATATTCCGCACCACCCTTCATGCACACACTTGCCTTGTGTCATGATAGAAGATCACAACAAAAGCTCTCTGTATTTTCTTCATTATGATAATAAACAAGACTTAAAGGCTTCAGATATTAGGTCAAAAGATGGATTATTCCGTCTAACAAAAAATAGGTTTGAACCGTTCTAATGTCTGTTTTTACATGTTATGTCTGTAAGAGTGCAAACCAGTACAAGAGACATACAAGCTGTACAAGTATATTTGTTTCAATATGAACATGTCTTTAAAAATATCTACATAAGTACACATTACAAAATAAAGACATTACATAATGTCCTGTAGTGGAAAATGTCATTTAAAGACCATCAAATTGGAAAAATACAATATTCTGCTTAAGTATTGTGAAAGGCTTCAGACCCTTCCCCAAAATTAACTGTAATTTTTTCCATCATTGACCACCAATGAACATATTGGAGGGCAGTGATTAGAAGTAAAGGTAAATTAGCCCATGTTATACTTAAACATCCCCAGATTTTGCTTATTTCTATTTCCTAATATAAATATATATTTTATTATTGTTTTTTTATTCAAATATACACACATTTGTGTCTGTGTTATTATTTTATTACCATATATTCTATATTATCATTTCCTGCATTCATATTTTGTGATTTATTATTTTGTGTATGCAGTAAAGGAAAGGAGGAGAAAAAGGAGAATTTTTATTGTTAAATTCTTGTAAATAAAGCTCCGTCAACATCTTTCTCACCCGTCGTGGTTGGTGCTAGATTGAGTGCTGAGAACGTGTTGTCTCTTGGAGCGAGCGCAAATGAATGATTCTTAATTTCTGTGTAATTTGATAACATCCTTTTTAGACAGATTAGGTGATTTTCATACTGCTGCCGTCGTCTGGCTGACATTTGAACAGGGTTTTGTGGATTGCTCAGAGCTGGAATGTAATCCCTCTGGACATTTGCGCTCCGTCATTGTGCATCCACTAAAAGTGCTGTTTGTTTCCACTGACAGGCTCAGCTAAACGATTGTTCTCTGTCCAAAAGAGACACTTGCCTCCATGTCCCTCAGGTGTCTTTCTGCGAGGCAGCGCAGAGTCTGAAGGAAAAGTGTTCACAGCCATTATCTGCTGTGAAGGTGAATGGGAGGTCGAATCCACTGACATTAGAGCACATATGACATTGTCCACATCAGTTTCCCATGATCTTCTTAAACTCACAATAAATACACTGAGTTATTGCACAGGTGGTGTGTGTGTGATATTGCTCATTGAACTGCTTTCTCAGAGGAAATAATGTTCCTGAACTTTGCTCCTCTCTCTGACTTTCTACAGTTTGCAATTACACTTTACGACTAACCAGTAAATCTAATTTGTCACGTAGAGGATGATCAAAATGTGGAAAAAGACTTTACATTCTCTATTATTTTGGGAATTTAACATAATAGCTGTGAGGTATTTGAACGAAAATCAAATGTGCGAGTTCAGGCCTGGTGTGCAGAACTGTGAGGTCTGATCAAGTGTCTCAGGGGAAATAACGCAACACTACGTTCAGCTGCTTCTTCTCACAGATCCTTTCATCAATACTAATGCTTCTCTCTGGGCCATAAAAACATGCTGTGTGTGTGTGTGTGTGTGTGTGTGTGTGTGTGTGTGTGTGTGTGTNGTGTGTGTGTGTGTGTGTGTGTGTGTGTGTGTGTGTGTGTGTGTGTGTGTGTGTGTGAGAGAGAGAGACAGACAGACAGACAGACAGACATGGGTTAAACATGGGAGGAGTGTGTTGTTATTAGGAGAAATATTCCTCCTGAAATGTTATTAAATGTTCCTGGATGTCTGTGGAAACTGTTATTAGCAGACAGGAACTGCAAAATGCTGTCCTGGGGTGAAGTGATGTAGTCTTGCATAACATGCCACAAAACAGGAAAAAAAAGAGAGAACAAGACAACTAGCTACTCCAAAGCATCACAGAGTGCAGTCTGATGCCATCAAACACAGTGTTTGATCTTTGTTGATCCTCCAATCACTACATGTAAAAAAAAAAAAAAAAAAAATTACTCATCCGTGATTTGTTTATCAATGGAAGAAACTTCCACCAGATTTCATTGCAGTCTCTAAAAATAAATGTTTGTATGTCTGTATGTTTAGGTTCCCACTCTAGCAGAGGAGTTGCTGTTCAGCCTCATGACCGCTTCGTGTTGTGCTCCTGAACACGCTGTGCTGGTGCTAAACTGGCTGAAATACAAGAAAGAAACCAATACAAGAATAACTACTGATGTAGGATATTGATTTTCTTATCATTCGTAGAAATAAATCATGACATCATTGGAATAAGGACACAGTCCAACTTAGCTCATTGTCCCACTGCAAATCTTACAAAACAGGCTGAAGGAATGTTAAGAGTTGTGAGATCTGACCAGAATATCCTTTAAATTCAATCATTAGTCGATGAAGTGGCTGTCCTGAGTACAGTGTTTGATTCTTTGATCATCTGAGTCCAGCCTGAATGTATTAAGGTGATTTTGGGAAGATCATCATCCCCTTTTCTGGACAACCTTTATCTGTGACTCATTTTGAGAGGCCCCATCATCACCACCGAAAGAGGAGACCAGGGTCTCTCCTCTCCTCTCCTCTATTTTCTCTTTTTTTTGTTGAAATTTACTTTAGACACTTATATTGCCAGCCTGAGGCAGTCTGTCACTGGCAGGAAATAGAGGAGTTTTGCTGGTTGATTGAAGACAATGTGTTGGAAACAGTGTGATGAGAGGCTATACACACACACACACACACACACACACACACACACACACACGTGGATTCAGCAACATACACATCTACTTAAAAAAACAAGACAGACCAATAGAAAGCAGGAGGTAACAGGACAGATAATGTAGAACCACGCTGACATTAAGTGAAGTCAGGTTACACTACATATGTACAGTTAGGCCCAGAAATATTTGGACAGTGACACAATCTTCATGATTTGGGCTCTGCATGGCACCACATCGGATTTGAAATGAAACAACTACAACGGAATTGAAGTGCAGACTTTAAGGTTTAATTCAAGGGGTTGAACAAAAATATATGATTAAACATGTAGGAATTGTAGCTATTTTTATACAAACACCCCTCATTTCAGGGGCTCAAAATTAATTGGACAAATAAACATAACCCTAAGTAAAATGTTACTTTTCAATATTTTGTTGAGAATCCTTTGCAGGCAATGACTGCCTGAAGTCTGGAACCCATGGAAGTCACCAAACGCTGGGTTTCCTCCTTTGTGATGCTTTGCCAGGCCTTTACTGCAGCTGTCTTTAGTTGTTGCTTGTTTGTGGGTCTTTCTGCCTTAAGTTTTGTCTTGAGCAAGTGAAAGGCATGCTCGATTGGGTTGAGATCTGGTGATTGACTCAGCCATTGCAGAATATTCCAAACTCCTGGGTTGCTTTTGCAGTATGTTTTGGATCATTGTCCATCTGTACTGTGAAGCGCTGTCCAATCAACTTTGCTGCATTTGGCTGAATCTGAGCAGAAAGTATATCCCTATACACTTCAGAATTCATCCGGCTGCTTCTGTCTTTTGCCACATCATCAATAAACACAAGTGACCCAGTGCCATTGGAAGCCATGCATGCCCATGCCATCACACTGCTTTCACCATGTTTTACAGAAGATGTGGTGTGTTTTGGATCATGAGCTGTTCCAATTCTTCTCCAAACTTTCTTCCTCCCATCATTCTGGTACAGGTTGATCTTAGTCTCATCTGTCCAAAGAATGCTGTTCCAGAACTGGGCTGGCTTCTTCAGGTGTTCAGTCAATTCTGGCCTTTCTATTTTTGAGGCTGATTAATGGTTTGCACCTTGTGGTGAATCCTTTGTATTTACCCTCATGAAGTCTTCTCTTTATGGTAGACTTAGATACTGATACACCTACTTTCTGGAGAGTGTTCTTCACTTGAGTGGATGTTGTGAAGGGGTTTTTCTTCACCATGGAAAGGATTCTGCCATCATCCACCACTGTTGTCTTCCATGGACATCCAGGCCTTTTTGAGTTCCCAAGCTCACCAGTGCACTCTTTTTTTCTCAGAATGTACCAAACTGTTGATTTGGCCACTCTTAACATTTCTGCTATCTCTCTGATGGATTTCTTCTTTTTTTCAGCCTCAGGATGGTCTGTTTCACCTCCATTGAGAGCTCATTTGACCGCATGTTGTGTGTTCTCAGCAACAGCTTCCAAATGCAAACGCCACACTTGGAATCAACTCCAGACCCTTTAGCTGCTTAATTGATGACAGGTTAATGAGGGAAGAGCCCATGCAGCCTTGTTATTTTTTTTTGCAGCCTTCTGAGTCAATTGTCCAATTACTTTTGGTCCCTTGAAAAAGAGGCGGCTACGTATTAAAGAGCTGTAATTCCTAAACCTTTGCTCCAATTTGGATGTGAATACTCTCAAATTACAGCTGAGAGTCTGCACTTTAAGCCCATATTGATTATATAATTGTATCCTGAATATGTTTTCATAAACAGCTAAAATAACAAATCTTGTGTCACTGTCCAAATATTTTTGGGCCTAACTGTATGTACTGTATGTACTGTATGTAGTGTGTGTGTGTGTGTGTGCGTGTGCGTGTGCGTGTGCGTGTGCGTGTGCGTGTGCGTGTGCGTGTGTGAAGGCTTTTAGTCACAGCTGTAGGAAAAACTGGAAACTGGAAAACACTCAAGCATGACAGTTTGCTCGTACGGTCTTCTGAAACTCCATCAAATCAATCAATTTTCATTTCCTTCCTGTTGTCAAAAAGGCAGGAAAATAACTTTGATTGGTCAATTTCAGCTGTGTGTTGAAAAGAACAGTGACCTGTCCAGAATGAAAAATTCACTGCAAAACAGTGAAACCCATTCAAATCCATTTTCTCTCGTTATCTAAATGAGTATTTGTACCAGGAAATGATTGTTGATGGTGAAGAGATAAGAGAGGTGCTGTTAAAGTGTTGCTCCCCATCATTTCCATCGTTAAATGTTCATTTGTTTGTCATTCTGCAGCACAAGATTGCACAACAAAATGCAAGTTGTAGTTCCTTTATGCTACAAAAGAAAAAACTATTTGTTATGTTGGAGTGCGGGGGACGAGTTGAGCCTCGCAGTCTGAGGGAAGAAGCTGACCTGTGGTCTGGAGGAGCGGCGGTAGATTCTCCTGTATCGCTGTGCAGACGGCAGCAGGGTGAGCGGTCTTATTAAAAAGCAGCTCACAGGATGGTCAGATCAATGTACACACATATAAAAGAAGGTCACAGTCTAGGTCACAGACGTGGATGTGTTTTCCCCATCGGTGTGCAGTGCAAAATGGACACTGAACTTGTAACATGAAAATGATAGTGTTAGATTTTTTTGTGCATTTACAGAAGAACGAGCTACACTAATTTATGATGAGTGGGTTGATCACAACCTACACGCAAAGATTAACGTCCTGGAAATCCACCTGACCACGTTTTCAAAGGTGGGTGGCTTTTCTGTAAAATGTCTGTGTGTGCTATTGTTTGAGTTTGAATTTATCACTTTAATGGTTGTTAAATTAAGAAGAAGAAGACCTCCTTTATTAGTCACAAACAACACAACATGCAGAGTTAGGGGGGGGAAACTGCACATGCCATGCTTATGTGAAATTCTTCTCCGCTTTTGACCCATCCTTGGTCAGTCCTGCCTCCGCGGCAGACCAGGAGCGGTGGGCTGCCAGCCGACTGGCGCCCGGAGACCCAGTTCCTGTTTGTCACTATTGGTCAGGTGGTGATCTTCTTGCATGTTTTTAGTGGGGTTTTTTTATGGAGGATACCCAGGTGAACACGGGGAGAACATGCAAGCTCCACATAAGCTCCACCCCTTTTCTTGAGCAGCAGGCAACGAAGGCATGGTGGAGGACACGCCCCCAGCGCCCATGTTGCCCCAGGTGGGAATCGAACCCGTGACCTTCTAACTGTGAGGCAACAGTGTTACCTGTGTGTCACCGTGTCACCTAATTAAAATTAAAAGTAATTAAAAGTAATTGAAATAAAATTTTTAACTAATTAAAAGTAAGATATTGGTTTTAGTTCTGATTGACTCTCAATTTTATTCGTTTGGATGTTTAAGAAATGTACAAAACACAGTGTCTAATGAAAAATATGAATACGGCATTAAGAAAGTCCATTATGTAAAATAATAGTATATGTGGGGAAAAAAACAAAAAAAAACAGGGTGTTTATCCTGGAAATTCAAATTTAATGTTTCACCAATGCAGCCTATATGAAATATGACCTTTTGTCATCGTTTACTTTTTGCCTCCTGCTGCCCTGCTTTGATGATGCTTTAATTTTGTTTGTCCTCTACACTTGTCAACTGTGTGTGTGTGTGTGTGTGTGTGTGTGTGTGTGTGTGTGTGTGTGTGTGTGTGTGTGTGTGTGTGTGTGTGNGTGTGTGTGTGTGTGTGTGTGTGTGTGTGTGTGTGTGTGTGTGTGTGTGTGTGTGTGCATGTGTGTGTGTGTGTGTGTACGTACAAATATAATTCAATCTTTGGCATTTTGGGAGTGAGCGTGGACATTCTCCAGTGATGCCTCAGTGACAGTGTACTGTAGACGTTCACAGAGAGAAGACTTGTGGGAAAGAGAGGCCAATTTTAATTACAATGATANCACACTCACTGTGCTACTCATAGCTTGCCATCTGTCCCTATAGCTGAAATCAATACGAGCCCCAGCACCCACCAAAAGGTGCAGGGGTGATGGACTCAGGAGAAGCTGCTCCCTCCTGTGATTAACCAGCAGGGACTTGATATATTGTTCACCTCCCACAAGGTGTGTGAGGTGTTTCTATGGGAGTCTGTCTGCATCTGGACCTGCATCTTTGTGTGTGTGTGTGTGTGTGTGTGTGTGTGTGTGTGTGTGTGTGTGTGTGTGTGTGTGTGTGTGTGTGTGTGTGTGTGTGTGTGTGTGTGTGTGTGTGTTCCTCCAGGCAGCATGGCACCAATAAAGAGGTGACAGAGACACACATTCAAAAGATGGACTGAAAAGTGAGAATGAAGTCAGGACACCTTAGAGACCAGCCAAGGGGAGAGAGAGAGGGAGGAGGAGATGCATGTGATATTACAAAGTGCTTGGAGAGAAACAGTGTGACATTATTGCTGCACTTGGTTAAAAATGTGAGGGATGCCCTCTTTTGTTTTTTTTAAGTGCTTCCAATGTCAGAAGAGACCTTGTTCTGTTGAGGAACATGTTCCCGTACGAACACATATTGAAAGAAACACAATTGATCATCTGAATAGTAAATAGCGAGTCAGCAGGCAGGGAATAGCTTCAAGACACTGCTCAGTGTTCATGTGGACCAGTGAGTAGTTTGAGATTGAGAGATTGTCGTCATACTGAAAGACTGGAGCAGTTTCGTACAGCATGTAGCATCAGAGTGGTTAGAGGTGATACAAGCTGAACTGAAGTTAACGCTCATTCATACTAAGATATCAGTATATCATTATACAACTGCATAAGAAGAGTGGCACTAGAGGTCGCATCAGATCTGTGTGGAGCGGTGAGACGTTTCAATCAGATTCACCGGCGTTTTGTCGCATTGCTTCATTGCAAATGTTAACACGAGCTGAAGCTTGTCCTCCTGGTGTTTCTGTTGCTTTGGAAGTGGGTGCCTTTTCATAAAGTTGCTGATTGATGGTATTTTTGTTCATGTTAATGCCCATGCTGGTTTGCTCATATTGTGAACATTTCAAAAATTCATCAAAAGTTTTATTTGTGGGCCCGGCTGTCCTCTGCCATCGTCTGCTGTGTTGGCTGAAGTGGTCTGTGTGACTGTGGGGTAAGCCGGGTCTGTGAGTGCGACTGGCTGGCTAGCCAGCTAGCTGCCCCCGCAGGCACTTATGAAACACTGCTGGTGTTGAAATGATGTGAACAAAAAGAAATGGCTTGTGGGAATTAATGGCTGATGTTTGCAAGCTAAGAGAAATAACATCCATTTCTGAATGGATGCCAGTTAGTTTATTTTCCATTTGAGTAACAAACTTATATAAACACAGTAAAGACAGTCAGACTGTAAATTTAAAGAGAAAATTCAGTCTAACTGCATCAACTCTGCAAAATGATCAAGTGGAATTAAATTACTATATTTATATAACTGAATTATAATTATAATTATTATGGATAAGAACTAGTGGTACATAGGCAGCATGAATATAGTCCCATGGTCCTCTCTTCATTCCCTTTATATAGTGTGTGTCATGCCTATGTCTCCAGTCAGTGATTGAAAAGCTCTGGTGGATTCATGTTAGCCTCAGTGATCAATATAATGTGACAAGATGTGACAGGGTATCAGTGTTACACAGGAGGGCCGTAGTGATGACTGATAACATGCTTGATACTTTTACAGTAGCTTTTTTTTTTTTTTTTTTGTTACACACACACGCACATTTACACAGGGGTATTTGTGTTGCCAGTAATATGAGGAAAGCCTAAGAACCTCTATAGGTGTTCAGTATATACATTCACAGAGCCTGCAGTGCAATGATGTCTGCTTTGCACACACCACCCTGCTGTATTTACTGTCCTCTCTCATGCATCTGTCTTATGTGTCTTTATATAACATTGACACAGTGCTGATAAATGGCATTTGCTTTTCTTTCAGAGTAGTGTACACACACACACACACACACACACACACACACACACACACACACACACACTCAATGACCTTTTTATCACCACGAGGGTTAGATATGCTCATGCACGTAAGTACTATGAACACGATGCACTTAGTCCTGCATTCATTTTATACACAGACGCACACAAATCATCAGCGTTGTCAGTAGTGTGGGTTTGGTGATCAGTCATCATAATGCAGACGACCGTTGTATGTGAATCACTGGATCAACAACCTATTGTTACTATGTTCTCTATGTAATTTGATCGAGAGCAGCTGGATGAGCAACACGAATATTCCTGAACGGCCTGCCCTCTCATGATGAATTTGTTTCTTAATGGGTTCATGGGACCCTCCAATATTGCTCTCAGCATCAGTGTTATTTATCACAGAATTGTATTTAGTCAACTGTTTGGGTACAAGTGGATTTCAAATTTACTTATCTTTTATTTTATTAGAATTTTGTTACAACATGCAGGTTTATTGGATTAGTTCAACATTTTGGGAAATACTCTTTAAATTGAATGAGAAGATTGATGTCAGTTACATATCTAAACATGAAGCCACAGCCTGGAGACCATTAGCTTAGCATAACACAGAGACTTGAAGCAGGTGGAAGCAGCTGGCTAGGCTAAGAAGTCAACCTGCCTACACCTTTAAGGCTCACTGAATAATGCCTGGTATCTTACTTGTTGAATCAGCAACTTGTTGTGACCTTAGAGGATTACCATTACTTTACATACAACCCTGATTCTAAAAAAAGTTGGGATGCTGTGTAAAATGTGAACAAAAAATGTTGCTTGTGAACGACTGAGCCTTTCGAGGATGGTCCCCTTCAGCTGTTTTTATCAGCACAAGAGAAAATTTAAGTCTTTAAAGGTTAAGATTAGGATTTCAGAAGTGGAAATGTTTAGTCATCATATAATGGATCCTTTTCATGCTAGATTGAGTTAAAGTGGGCACTGGACAAACACAGCAATCCAGATACGTCATTCAGTGCACATCAACAGGCTTGCAGGCTCTATTCACGTATTATAAAATCTAAATACTGCAGGCAACATTTGGCCTGAAATGCATAAAAGCAAATCTAAATTACAACAGGTTTTTGATGTCTGGTGCTTCAGGAATGGGTCTCAAAAGGATGAATAACCAGTCATAATTATTCTTTTTTGCCAACCAATGAGGTCATAGCTTCACACATGCGATCAGATAAAGACACTGAAACAATTTGTTAATTAGGTGGAACAAAATCAAACCGAAGACGAGAGGACAGAAATATTAACCGTTCTGGACTCAAATTGACAGCATCTGGCTTTCAGTCACCGGAACAAAACAGATTTACATATTTCGGTCACGACTGAGAGAGTTTGAACTCCAGGCATGCGTGGGCATTACATTTTCAGCTGCTACGTTTCCTAAACTTCATGTGACCCTCTTTCTCATTGTTAACCAAAGGCTAACTTAATCACACCTCTAACATAACCTATGATACACTGACACGGTCTTTTTATTTTTCAAGATCTTTGTGTTTTGAGCACACATCCGTGAAGGGGGATAGCTGGTCCTGATCCAGACAACTTGAAGCAGACAGCATCAGGCTCTGATTGGTGAGACGGGTGATTGGGGAGGCTCAAGGAAGAAAGGCACAGAGAGAAGGAGAGAGCTTTAATTGGATCTGAGACACTCTGCAGAGTCACTTGTCTTTCGTTAAGAACAAAGAAACATTCATCTAACATACACACGGTCAGCAATTAAACATTTAAAGACACCCACACACACACACACACACACACACACACACACACACACACACACACACACACACACTGGTATAATCACTGTGCTGCCATATTGACCTTGTCTGCCTTTCAGATCAACTAACGATCTCTCTGAGTGTTAATACTGTTTGTCAATTACTCTTGTGGAACGGAAAGCCCAAAAAATGTTTCCAACATTTTGGGTCAGATTGTTGATTTATTCATATAATCCGTGACCAATTAGCTGGTGTCTGTTTTGGAGGAGACAAGCAGAGCAGGGAGGGAGGGATGGAGAGGCTGACCGACAAACAGGAAGGGGAGGGGGCACGCAGAACAGCCGAGCTTATTGAAATAACATTAAGAGTTATAACATTTGTTTTAAAAAAAGAATAATTATAGTAGTGGAGTTTATTAGTTGTCTGCAGGGCTAGTTTTGGGCAGCAGATCAGTAAGGAAAGGGTAGAAACGCAGTTCCTTTCAGAAACTATATGAAAAAAAAAAAACACTGGTGTGCCCAGGGGAGACAATCTACAATACAGTGAATCAAACAACACAAGATGTCCCAAACATCTAATGTGCTTTTTCCAGAAGGCAAGCAAAGTCACGTTTTCACTGTGTAAAGATGATAAGATGAGATGAAACTTTATTGATCCCACACCGGGGAAATTTTGTTGTTATAGACAGCAAGAATTAAAAAGGAGATGTAGAAAAAGGACAAAAAGACAATAAAAAGGACACAGAATAAAATCAGCTATATATGTGTACATTATATACAAAAGAGCATAACAGTAATACTGCCTTGAGAAGGATGACTCAGTTTCACAGTGGAATGGATGGATTTGGATAAATAATGGAGTCGTGCAAAAAGTTTGTGATGATGTGATGTCAGTCAACGTCAGCACAGTGCTATGTTAAACGGTCTGACAGCCGTTGGGGTGAAGGACCTGCGCTATCGTTCCTTCTTACACACTGGATGCAGCAGTCTGTTGCTGAATGAGCTGCTTAAGCCCCCCACCGTCTCATGCAGGGGGTGAGAGGTCATGTTTTTGACTATCCAGTTTTGTAATCTCAAGTGAATGAGCCTCATGACAAAATGATGTATGGAGAGAATGAAAGAGAACGGGGCCAGTGCCATGCCAGAAAAATCCATATTGCATATTTGATTCTCCTCTGTTCTGTAGGGATTATAGTACGCTGTACCTCATGGAGAAGGGAAAGATGACTTTAGCAGAGTACACTGTGCATGCTGGTGGTTTCATAGATATGTTTGGGTTTTAACTGTTTGCCCAGGTAAGATAATGTGATGGTCTGTACTAAAATAAGGAAAAATATTAAAACGTAAGATTTTAGGTTTCCAGTCTGTGCACTGCAGCCTGTACTGTAGACTCCATGGACACATGCAGTCCAGTAAAAGCCTGGATTTAACAGCCTAAACATCGCTGTGATCACCGGTGTGAAACAAAGAGATCTCACTTCGTATTGCAACCAATGAATCCTCGAGAAAGCAGCTAGTGTTTTGGCTTCTGTGGACACGTAAGCATCTATGTCACCATCAGCATCATCCTGCTGCAATTCAACCACTCTTTTTCTTTCTTTTTTACCATAACGGTGAATGATTTATGGGATCTTTTATTGTGTTAAGTTGTTTGTATTGAATTGGGAGGAGTTAGTAACGCTGACTCTATAAGCCTGTATCATATGTGTCTGTGTGTACAGATTTGCTTCAGTTATGACTGAGAGGGAGAATAATTTGAGACACAAACTGCAGTAATCAAGCATTAAGGGTGCTGTGTTAAGTGTTGATGAGACCAGACTACAGTAATAAACTTCCTGTCAGTTATAGAACAGCAGCACATGGCTGTCCCTGTCACCTCATGTAGGATCTGTCCTCACATCTCTCCCTCTGCAGCTGGAAGCCCACATGCAGGAAAACAGGCGTGAGATCAGTTTGAAAAATGTACCGAGGCTTTATTTTAACTGAACCCACCGTCACCCAGAAGTGAGTAAATTGGTGGATACACAGAGGCCATCAAAACAACATTAGTTGTCCTTGTTTTGCACAGCTGAAGTGGTTTTCAGTTTTGTGGTTTTTGTCCTTTTTCATAAGGAAATCACTTCTCCTCCAGTAATTGTTGCTCTACCGTTATGCTCTTACCACCTGCCATCTTCCGTGACATATTCTGATGACCACATTAGCAGCTAACAGGCTGTTATCCAGCTTTGTTTTCTTGGTGCAGAAATCATTAAGAGTCTTTTACCCGCAAAGTAGTGATTAGTCACGATGCTGTTGGTGCCTGACAGGACAAAACACTTCCAGTTTGAGTCTGACTCACAGTTCAAACAAATCCCATGTCTTGGTCTTGCCGGTCCTCCAGAGTATATATGATGCTCGCTGGTGAAATGTTTGTGTATTCTGAACTTTTAAACAAGTTTTTGAGTTTATTTTCTTCCACTCGGCTGTTGTGAATTTGAAAATGAGAATTCATTACCCTTGAGTAAAGATTTGAGCCAGCGTTCCTTATTAAGCTGAGGATTTACCCTCCTGATCCATCTGTGTGGAACTAATCTTTACTCATCGACATCCGTCCACCCAGATCTGCATGTTTCTATCTCTTATTCGAATCATCATCCAACTCGGCGGATCTGTCCATCCATCTCATGGCTGCTAGTTTGGTCCTTGGACTGCCGTGAGATGATCACATCTGAGAAGCAAAGCGCTTTCCTGTCAGCTTTGTCGGATTCTGCGTAGATTAAGAGCAGCCAAAAAGTGGGATTCACTTCCCCTCAGTGGACACATCTGTTGAAATCATCTGATTTAAACCAAGAGCAGCCTCGCTCATAACATGATACTGTAAACATTTCATTATGAGTTTACCCTAACAGAGAACGTTTGTCGTGTCGGGGGAAAAACTTCATTGACGGACATAATGAGCTGATGGTCAGAATAGATTTATTGCACACGTCTAATAGATCTGAGCCACAATTGAAACTATGATGTTTGACATCGTTAGCAATTATATTTAGTTCATTTTTACTGACTATCATCAGTTCAGACTTTAATTCCAGCCCAGCACACTTACGGTGCACACACCTTTGACCTAAGAGTGCAGAAGTAATGAGGACCGCTGCCACAGCGCATTCATCACCAGGACACCATAACAAATGACTTCATGATATTTTAATTCCTGGTCTCTGCACACGTGTTTGGACCCACCGGCTGATTAGCGGTGCAGTTTCTCTTTGTAAACACTGTGAGGATTAGCCATTTAATCTTATTAAATCAGGAGCTACCATAATCCATGTCACTGAAAATAGGCTTAATTGTGCTGGATCTATTCTTTCAAATGTATGCCATGAGACTGGAAAGGACGGCTTTACATAATGTGGCAGAAAATCAATGTGAATGTGGATCACTATAGCAACAAATCTGCCAAAAATGAAAATTTGACTGCTGTGAAAACTATTGGAGAAGCCTTTAATTGATTCACATGGTACGAGGGTCAGACTGTGATCTGCGGCAGGGGGGAGGCTGTTGTCTGTTCTTGGTCCAGTGCTGACCCGGATGACCTCATCGTCTGTGATGTCGTCGATTATGTCCTTTAGTTCTGAATAGAGGGCTTCAGTACTGTGTATTTAGTTTCAGTGGGACAGAAGAGCAGGTTTTCTTGAATGTCATTTACTAGAAGTATCAGAGTTTCATTTGGCTGAGCAACAGTCTCCACGTCACTGGCAATATGTTTCAGGGTCTTTCATCACATATGCTGCTTTTTCTCAAACTGCAAATCTGGGATGTTTTCACCACCTGCGTCAGTATCCAGCCCACAGTCTAACATCTGATCAAACCAGCTAGAGTCTAATTTGATACCAACAGCAGCTGTGGATCATTTTGACTCGAAATGCTGAAGAACTCTGAATTTTTCGAGGGCAGCAAAAGCTCAGACTGGGAGTCATCAAATAATAATCAGTATCTCCTTTGTTGGTCAGTAAATAGAGCCAGGAGCCTTCTATCAACCAGACTGCAGCAGAGAGCACACAAACATACACAAGTACACATAGATAGTAACTAATTAATCACTATTATTCACAAAACACATAACCAAATTGTATGTTTGCTCTTTATATGTTCATACATATCTATAATGAGCTCCATATATTGCTCTGTTTACATGAACACACCCACACATCAGCGGTAATACACACACTCTTCACTAACACACACTACTTGCCGTTTCCTATTATTACTATAATGGTTTCCTGTAAGAATGCTGAGCAGCATGATTGGTAAGGGTCATTAGTGGCACAGGTGGGATCATAAATCACATTTAACACTGCTGAACTTTTCATTAATGATAACCACACACACGCAAAAAAAAAAATCAATTGCAGACTGCATGTGTCCAATCAGAGAACATGCTGGAAATCTAACGCAGACAGCTCATGAAAACGGACTGAACAGGAGGATGGGTTTATTTTCTGATCCTTTTCATCGCAGATGAAAAACTGCAGAATGGCATAAAAAAAAAACCTTGAGGGCCTTAAACTCAACTTGTACGTGTGTCCATACATCTATCCAGTGTTACAGGAAGGAGGAACAAAATACTCCAAAAACCAAACCTCACCAATTGTTTCCATATTATGTAACCCTGCTCTGTTGTGACTCCATCAGGTGTAAAAGATGTCTGAATAATATCCACATGGAGGCACTTTGGGAAGTCAGCACGACTCAACTGAATGATTGATTAAAAAAAAAATAAATACATACCTGCTCGAAGACTCTAAAGTGCTGCACATCTATCAGATGGCTCCACAATAGGACACAGCATAAGAACAGGCACAAATGTATTCAAGAACAATGTATTAATGTTTTTTTCATTGCTGTGTAAAGGCTGAATTACAATGCTGATAGTATCATACACAGAGACTCAGGTGCAGGTAATATTCACCACGACAGCATATAGGCTTACATGTCCTTCAGGGTTTCATATTTGAAAGATTTTAGTTTTCTTTTTTTGTCATAAAGAGACTGCACTCTTCAACAGGAATGAATCAGCAACTGTTTTAATAGCTGATTGATTGTAATTATCAAACAAAAATGCCAAACACCGGCTGCTTGTAGTCTCTCAAATGTGTGGGTTTACGACTTTTCTTGACTTCTTGATCTTTCTAAATTAAATGGCTGTTATATTTGACATTTTATAGATTTTATAGACTTACTGATTGGTCCATCAATTAAAAAAAACAAACAAACAAAAAAAAACAACAACAACAATAGATTAATTGATAATGAAAATGCTGGTTAGTTGCAGACTGCTGCAGTCACTATCCTCACTGCATTTCCAAAAAGAGATAGATGCAAATTAGATAGTGATGGTAGAAAAATAGATATTTGACTCTTGTTTGCTGCACAGAAGTGCCGTTAGATGTTTTGTTATCTACTCCAAATTGATGCAAAATTGTTTTCTAGTCAAATAAGCAACCTAAGCCTGAACATGGGACAGTTGGAACCACAGGGGTCAACTTGATGTCAGTTCAGTGGAGGTGTTTTATTAATGATGAGCTCTCCACCACATCTGTTTCTTGTGGAAAGTTTTTGAAGGTTTTTAAAAACAAATGCGAATATGAATTCACCACCATCCCTGATGTCTCCCTGTTCGATGAGATGCCATCAGAAATATGAAGAAGATTTGACTCTTGAATCAGATACTAGAGTGCTCTGTCTTTTTAAAGATTTTTGAATTATCATACGATTTAGACGACCTCTAAAAATTAAAGTCCTCTGTATTCAGATGATGTATCAGCACCGTTAAAGAGGAAACCACTTTGGATTTAATAGCAGGGGCCATGAGAGTGCTGATCCCCCGAGCTTTACACAAAGGCCCCTGTTTGATTAATGCTCTTCACTGAAAATCATGAAGCTTCGGTTTGTGTGTGAAGTGGAAGTATGTGAATTTTAGCTCTCCAGTACACAGTATGTTCAAACTCTTTTGTCAAAACTTGGGTGTAAAACTGCAAAATGGCTATGTAGGCAGGCGTAAGCATTGCCACTGTAGTATTTAATGTTCTGAAATCACAACCCTACAAAGCAAAGGGGACGGAGGAGAGAGTGATGTAGGCTGTGTGTGTGACCCACCATGCTTTTACAAAGACAGATGCAGAGAAAGAGAGTGCACTCATGACGTGAGCAGAGCTGGTTAGCAAAGCAGCGTGCCTTTGCATACTAACAGCTGTCATGAACTCAAAGTCAAGTGGCCACACGAAACAATGAAACCAGCAGCAGAATGCCTGTTTGTACGTGTGAGTCATTTTCTTTCATGTGTTTCCATGAATGTATCTGTCATGGTGTGGTATGAATTTAAGTGTGTGTTGCAGTGCCGTTGTGTGTTGTGTTGTGTCTATGTAAGGCTTATGAACTTGCGTAGCAGATGATGTCAGACTTTTCATATGAGACGTGTCCAAATATTGCAGCAAAGTGGTATTTCTTTCAATAGGAGGCTTTAAATTGATAGTGGGATATTAGTGCGACGTTGCTCAATTGTTGAATGGGCACATTTCTTATTAGAATGCCACTCCAGGTTAGAGTCAAGCATCCTGAAAATGGTAATCATGGTGCCCAAACTCATTATGCAAATAGTCCAATAACCGCTCCAGCTCTCAACAATTACAATCACTGCATATGCCTTCGAGATATTGTCTAGAGCACACACAAGCATACACGCACACACACACAAAGTTTGCACAGACAATCTTGTGAGGACATTGCATTGACTTCCATTCATTGTGGACAGTCAAACCCAAAACTTGTTGTTTTGCTTCATGAGGACCAGGCTTTGGTCCCCACAAGGACCACTGGTCCTGGCAAGCTCTGTGTTTATACCAGAAAAAGTCCCCGAGACGTAACAAAACCACACACACAGATTCAGACAAACATCTCAAGCTTGTCTTAAAATGGAGGATAATAGCAGGGTCCAACATAACCCGTGGCCCAGTGGCCCCAGGTCAGTTAACATTAATGCAGGGCAAGTTGATTGGCCAGTGAGTGACCTCAACTGATCAACTGTTGCAGATCTGTCAACCCTTAGACAAAAAAACGTGACTATTGTTGAGAAAGTCGTCTCATAAGGCAGTCTGGGTTTAATATGAAACACTTTGCAGAGATACTTTTGGCTAACTTGCCACATACCACACTATGTTGAACTTCTGAGGCTGTTTAAAGTTTAGTGTCTGGTATGTATATAAAAAGCTGAAAATACTGACACAATCATAATGTTCCACTCATCTTCTCTGCCTGTAGCCATTGTTGCTGTTTGGGGCTCACCTGTTTTTTTTTTTTATAATCCACCATGAGACGTGTTTTTAGCAGGAAAACATGGCATTACTCGTGTCAGATCAACACAATAGACAGACTGCTCATTAACTGTGTATCATGTGTTCCGTCGTACTTTGTGACTTTTCCGTTTCAGCTGCTCCCTCACTGATTGTATAAAGCTCACACTAACATTAGCTAATGTCACCTTTTACTGTAGCTTGTCTAATGTTGGCAGGCAGCCATTTCTGGCACAGATCTCCCAAAATTAGTGCTGATGTGTCATCGTGTTCAGATTTATGCAAACAGCACTGACAGCGGTTTAAACAAGTGATGCAATTTCGGTGAGCTGTGCAAGAACTGACTGTAGTTTCTCCTTCAGCTCAATGAAACAGTGACGCTGCAGGCTGTAAAACCAAAGCATAGTGTGGTTTCCAGATGCAGTAGACAGATTTCAGTGAACTAAACTGCTACTATCTGCTCAGCAAACGGCTTGTAGACAAAGTTAGCAAGGTGAACGGAGTGGAGCATCTAGCTGTTACACAGCCAGTTGCTTACCAAATAGGAATTGGTGGTGACCAAAACAGAGCTAAAAGAGAGTGAATATGGGATTTCCATTCATCAAGTGGTCAGATACACAACTCCAAATGAATGCTGATGTGTCTCTGTGTCTGCTGCAGCTATAAATAAGCATTGCAGTCAGTGCAGAGTTGATGTCAGCAGCCATCAGAGCGGGATAGTCTGATTGTTTACTCAAGAGGTTTGGTGCAGACAAATGCTGAAATCTTAACTTCAAAAATGTGACATGAAATGTGACCCACCACAGACAGCAGAGACAATTTACGACTATATATCAGACTGTGCACACATAGAGCACTCTCTCCTCCTCTGTCTTCTGCTGTCCATCTTTCTTTCCTTCACTTGCCTCTGTTGTTGACCGTTGCACACAGCCATAAAGTCATTAGGCTATAACCACAGCAGATAGGAGCCATAAAACACAAACACACACCACACACATTCAGCATAAAATGTGATCCTGATGTGTATTAAGTACACAGATCAGCAGGATCCATCGGATATCCAAATGACCGAAGAGGAGGACAGATAAGAAAGCCAGCAAGCTTCAGGTATTATCATATAAAGTGTAGATGGTAGACCTGGAAATCTGTGTGTTTAATGTACAATAATGTACCACATTATCATTATTAATTTATCAAGTTAATATTTATTGAATGCAATTGTGGTGACACAGTGTTATCACCAGAAAAATTCACTAATGTACTGCCGCCGTCATGAACAGTGAGAGTATAATTATATTGACTTATTTAACAGGACAGACATTCCATGTTCATGACAGCGGTGTTGTGACGCTGATAAATACGGTCTATGAAGTGTCATTTTTATTGAGAATTTGTAAACATTCTTTTCTCATTTCATTGTAATTAAATTATCTCAAAGTTTGGGCCTTATAATCAGAGTTTACTGGTGATTTTAAACCTTTTACCTTAAAAATTCAACTTTTTTTTTTTTTTTTTTTAGCTATTTTTATTCATTGAGTAAAGACTAAATCATAGCTCGGGATGAGCTTCCCTTTGTGTCTGGTGGTTTGTTCTGATTGATCAGTCAGGGCCCTTGAGGCTTTAAAAGCTGGTCCATCAGCACATTCACTCCCCTTTTCCAGCTGCCATCCTGCATCTTCTTTTCATTTTGCACCTGCACAAATCCACACAATGTTTACACCCTTAACATTACTAATTTCCACACTCTGTTGTTTATTTAGGTTAGTTTTAATTCAAATCACTGATATTTAGGTTTATCTGTTGCAAAGAATCTCAAACACTCAGCCAGTTTCTGACACAGTGGTGATAATGATAAACACAGTCTGAAGCTTTTGTGGTTGTTAAGGCCATTTACATTTGCGTCTGATGGTGCGAGTGGTCTCAGAAGCTAGATGGATGGCACCAGGTTACATTACTGTGAAACATTATGCTCTGTGGGATAATCGCAGCCTCTTGAAGCTCAGCAACTAGTGGCATTGGTCATTTAGAAGATGGGAGGTTTGTCTGTTTCAGATGAAGACAAAGACCTTTAAGATATTCGGGGCTTCTTTTACGTTGTCTAAAATACTATTTTCCTCAGTGCTGTCGACTGTGCAGCATCTACAGTTGGTAGTATTTCGTCTCTTGCTGTTGCATCAGTCTTGCTTACCTGCTCTCATGATGACATCAATTCAACCTGGCAGCCATGTCGTCACAATGGCACAGTGATTATGCCAACACTGGCGAGGTTATTGTGGGACGTAGGGATGGGAGACTAATTTGGAGAGAGCAGGGGTTATTACTTAATACAGAAAACATAGCTTAAGACCTTTAAACTCTTACTGGACTTGTTCCCTGATGTTAACTTAGCTTTAGCCACATAAGCAAATGCAAAAACTGGACTTGAATGGACACATCTACAACTTTTGTAGCTATAGTTAACAAATCTGTCATGTAAAGACGGTAGACCTGTGTCGCTACATGCTTCATCACTCACAGACACTTGTTTATTTTATGTTTCTGTTAATTTTTTGGCACATATGGCTTTTTGTTTGAGAATGAATCGATGGAACAATATCAAATGTTACCTGCAGCATTGCATTCAGCATTCAGTTTGTTCTGTACCTTGATCAGATCCTCAATCAGTACATCTGTATATTGCTCTGTATGCAGTAATAAAAGCTGAAAAATACTTCCGACAAACACAATCCCCATCACACACACAGACACACACATAAATAAATAAAAGCGACATCTCTGTCTTCATGTCATGTCATCTTGTTCTACATCCTTCTGATGACGCAGGTGATACAAGCAGAGGCGGCTAAATATAACCTCGCACTGGAAATGTCATCACTGTCACATTCCTAAATAAAAACCTCACCACATCTTCACATATATAAACTGGTGACATCGTGGTGCCCCAAACTAAACTACATGTCATCATCACCATCATAATCATCATCATTACCATTATCATCTGTCTCTTAGTCTCCACCTTCTCCTCTTTATCTCTGCTGTGTACTCTTTAAAAATACAACATTGAGAAATTCAAATTATGCATAAAGATATGTATGCAGTTAACAACAGGTTATTCACATTCAGCTGTGAGTCATCATCTTTTTAGTGTTTGTCAAAGGAGAAAATCAAAGTTAAAAGCCGAAAACATCCTATTGATTTTCTATGGAGAGCAGATCTGACCACGCAGTACATGATAGAGGCAGCATAGCGAGCTGACGGACCATCTGAATTTGCATAATGATGACTCGTCCTCAACTTAATACAACTGAGTCCTTGCACCGTGACGCACCAGGCCTGAGAAAATCAGATCAAACCATCAAGCTAGACAGTTTTCATAAAATCTGAATCAACATTCTGATACTACATTGCCGATTTCTCGCCTAGAATGTTTTTAGAAACATATTTTAGTGCATCGTTTAGCTGTAAATTGAGAAAGTTTGTCACCCTGCCACCATGTTGGAGAACAGACAGGCCAAAACTAAGTCCTTTCCAACTTGCACTATGTCATCCGTCAGCAGGAGCTTTCAGTGCCTCTTCCCCAAATTCTGCATGTCTTTACCTTAGTTCCATCCGTGGGACCTAGTTAACATGTCGTGTTGCATGTTGCCATGAGCGAAATAAGCAGCCATGCCATGCCTGAGCATTTACACCTTGGAACTGCAGTAGACCAATGGCCGTCTCACACATATAGCAGTTTGTCAGATAATGCTGATGAGGTTTGTGTGTTTGATTGGCAGAGTCAAAGCTGCAAGCGAGTGGCGGAGGGGTGGGTGGAGATAGATGGGGACTGCTTAGATCCGTGCATACAACATGATGGTAAAGGTGTAGAGTTAGATCTAAGCCATGAAAAGGCATGAAGAGATTTATTTTCATGGGTAAACTTCTAAATAAGTAATTTGGATGTACAGAGATGAGTTTTGAGGGATTTCGTCAATGCCTGGAGAGAAACTTAAAACGTGCCCTGGTCAAGTGTGTCATTTTCTGTTTTCTTTTTTGACCATACACTCATCATGTTGTATGACATGGGTCAATTGGACCTGGATCTGCTCTTATTCAAGTTAATTTACTTGAAGTTCAAAGGGGCTGGAAGTAATTCTGCTCCTTTCCAGTTTCCAATCTAACTCAGTTCTTTGACTCTATGTTGGAAGAGAAGCACTGCAACAAATTTTACTGTGCTTTTAGTTTATGTCCTCAGGTGCTGTGCAGTCATTTATTTGTCATTCAGATTAGATCTTTTTTTTTTTTTTTTTTTTTTTTTTTTTTCAGAAACTGTCACAAGGAAAACTTTTATTTTTTTTTTTTTCCCTGAGAAGGCTGACGGCATCTGATCTCAGCTAATGTTTGTTTCCCCGGCAGACTGAGAGAAATGCATTCATTTGACTTGATTCAATTTGCCGTCTTGTGAATTCTAATAATCTAATGTAAATATTGTTAAAAATGTCACAATAAAACTGTAATGAGTGCAGTAGGGGAGGAGGGAGGAGACCTGCCTCACACGTTTCACATCCGGAGGCCACAGCAGTGGAAGACGTTAACTCTCATTAAGTTGTTCCTTCCGGACCTGCTGTTAATGGATAAATTGAAGATGTTATCTTCTGCTGATATTGTCTCAAACAATCACAATATTACAGTGATTACATAAAAGTGTGATAAACGCTCTCTAAAGACACAGCAGTATTTTGGATAATGGCTTGTGTTTTGCTTCGCACACACTTTCATATTGAAGTCAGTATTTTCTTGTAAAACATGAGTAAACTACATTTATTACACAGTTCTGTGTCATGGCTTGAATGTCTAGAGGGGAATATGTGCAGGATATTAGTGACTTTTTGCAAATTCAGTGATCTAACAGACCAGATCTGATTGAATCATCAGATTAAAGGGTAATGCTGAGTGCATGCTGCACAGCAAAGAGGTGCTGCTGACTTTGGACTGAAAATTGAAATAAAGGAGATGGAAGTTGCACATCAGCAGCCATGATACAGTAATTTTCAATAAGACATAGAGAAGAGTGTTGACAAATTGGAGCTATTATAGGTCGTATTGTGCGGATACTACATAAATCGGTGAGAGGGTCTAAAATCTCAGTGTTTTCTCTGTTAAATGCAATAAAGTGAAATGATTTAACTTTTGAAAGAAGCATCCATTCTTCATCTCACAGATGAAAAGTTAATTCATTTGCAGAAAACACACCTGTGCTCAGCTAAATACACTCTGGTCTGGTATGACCAGCAGCATATGGTGGCTAATGTTAGCTGATGTAATCAGATGCTAGATACATTTTGATTACCTGACATTACTGAGTCATTTCACTGAGTTTATGACTCTACTTGTGCTAATGTTACAGTGTTTAAGCATTTACCATTGTTATGTATTATGTAATTGTCACTTTGTGGCCACAGTGGCTGCTCTTTAGCTAAAATTGATTCAGGCACTTTAGGACTATAAACGTGTAATGGCTGGGTGTTGCGTTAAAGGCCCAGTGTGTAGGATTTAGGGGGCAGCTGTTGGCAGAGATGGAATATGTTTGACATTTTTGACATTTTGAGTTGTAGTCCTAATTTTTTCTGGTAGTTTGATAAATCATACTTCTTTGTACAGTTAAATATTTCTTGCACAAGTGTTTGAAATGTTGCTTCAAAACTCACACAGTGCAACTGCAGCCACCTTTAGGGGTCACATTTTTGAATAATCCATGGTGTGTTTCATGCTGTTGTAACCAAACCAAACAATTGGTTATGCACTGCAGGACATTCACTATAAACGCTGCCACAGAGGAAATAAACAACTCATGAAAATTGAACTTTTTAGGCTAGAAGATTGCAAGAAAACTTACTAGAATGAGAAATATAAAAGATTCATGTCCATACTATGGCTATATAAATATGAATGAGATATAAGCTCTGACCTAGAGGCTCTTACATTAATTAACACAAGATCTCATGACTGTTTCCTCTGTATATGCATCGTTAACAGAAGTGATTAGGACAAGAATTACTGTTATTGACGCTGTCGTCCAGCACTGAAAGTAAATGCATGTTTTCAAATTGAACTCAAAATGCAGAATTGTACAAAAATCCTGAACCTTCTCAGACTTTTTAGTATTTGCTTTGTCATCACAGAGTCAGATGCTGCATTTAGTGAGTCAAGCTGAAAGTTCCCAAAGTCACTGATAAATATTTAGTCAGGCTGTGCAGAGATTAACGTGTTTCTGTATTTTCTACAGAAGTAGCAGGGAGGGGAAAAAAGTTAATGACAAAAGCATTCAGTTTCTTTTAAAAAATTATTTATATAATCATTCATTCTTGCTAACACAGGTATATTATGAATAATCTATGCACTTGCACAGAGTCATCAGTATCATTCGAAGAAACACTGTGTATCTCAAACATTCACTCACACATTTATTGCTTCCATTTGCTCAGAGAACATGTGTTTTATTTGTTTACACTAGACTAGAAAACCTCTAATGGCTGCACTTTAATCCCTGCAGCTGCTAGGCGTCTGCACGCGTGTGTGTGTGGGTCTCAGAGAAAGACAGTGACCACGAGAATTGATCAAGTGAATATCTGAAGGCAGAACTTGCTTCAGAGTTCTGAGCCACCATCCGAGTCTTCAGCCAGTTAGCATGCTAACATTGTCAGATATTTGGTCATAAACCAAAGTATTGGACAAATGAAATTAATGAATATAAAATTTGGCCTGCAGGTGGCGCTAGATGAAAAGTCAGGGGTTAACCAAAGTGAATTGGTTAGCCAATTGCTCTTTATAGTGCTTTTCTACCTTAATGGAAAAAGTGCTTTACAATTGGCCTCTCATTCAACCATTCACGCTCACACTCGCTCATACTCGCTCACACTCACACACACACACACACACACACACACACACACACACACACACACACACACACACACACACACACACTGATGACGATGGGGGTGCCAGCCTGTCCATTGGGAGCAGCTTCAGAGGTCAGTGGACAACCTGCTGTACCTCCTGAGCCACAGCAACCACAGTTAGTAATTACATGTGCAGTGTTTGCATTCAGGAAATGTCTCCTACATCATGTCCTCATCGTGTTTGGTCTCCAGAGACCACGGTTGGGCTTTTGGATCTATTACTCAAGCTGAAAGCCCTCCTTTTTGTCCCCATCTGATGGATCACTGCTGAAGGACGTTGACTCTGCAGCCAGTCATGCTTCACCTCTTGAGGACATTATTCCACACACTGCCACTGAAGTGTTGTTTCTGAGCTGTAATCCAGGCTTTGACGCATGAGCTGCAGCTCAAGTAGACGAGGCTAGTGGAGACTGAGACTGGCTTTATTTAAGGGCACCTCATAGAGCATATTCTGTGTATGTTTTCTCTATGATGTCCACTCAGTGCAGCTTTATTCTTAAAGTCTGCAGCTTTCTTGATGCTCCATCCGATCACCTTCCACCACAACATGTAGCAGACTGATATTAATTTCCTCCTCTGTCATCTCATTTGTCCTGCTTGTCTTTACTTCTCTGTCCTGACTGACTCAACTGTGCAGAATGTTCTCATTTCCCCCGTGGGACCACACACACCTGCTCGTCCTCCACTAAGCATTAAAAACCCATTTCACAACCACCCAGTGCTGCCCGTATCTGTCTGTCCCCTCTCTTCATATACAGTTAGAGAGCAGTCTTGCTTTTTTGTCCCTATCGTCTCTCACTGCATCTCTTCACTTTTCCCTCTTCTGGTCGGGGAATTCATTTATGAAGAAAAAGGACATAATCACTGTTCTTTGATGCATCATGTATTTCCTTTATCCTTTATCATTTACATTAGTTTAGAATTGAACAGATAGAGCGTGGCGGTACACTTTCTTGTGTCACATCATCTTCAGTGAGACACTGTGTAGGAAAGACAGGATGGAGGAGAAGCCGAAGAGAAAGATCTGCTGAGGTTCATTCTGAGGCCAGGAGGAGCCCATATGGGTTTGCTAGACGAACGCTGGATGCATCTCATAATCTTTCAGTGCCGGTTTGCTGTCTCCTCTTTTCCAGGCTTTGAGTTGGCCGTGGTTTGTGTTTACACCAGCTGTCAGCTCCGTTCTCTGAGACACACTGCCTCCCTGTGGAATAAAGCTGGAACTGGAATGGCTGGAGCAAAAAAAAAAGTTCCTCATTGCGCTCCTCTGAGCCATTCAAAGGAACCAATATGCAACTACATCAGTATATTTACAACTGGAAAAAGGTGATTTCTGCACCCTTGGCATAGAATAGGCTGTAGATTGACCATCAATGGTGAGATAAAGGCTTGAAGAACATCTGATGTCACCGGCAGACAGAAAATACGAATCATCCTAAATTAACAGATTGGAGAGTGAAAAAACTCCCGCTGTGTTCTGCATTTGTGCCAACACCAGCTGATGGCTCAGGGGAAAAACCCACACACCCTCTGCACATAGTGTAGGTGAGGGCGCACAAACCAGGAAAGGGCTCTGTGGTGTGATGGAAATCTAGTTCAAGGTGCTTGTTTGCCCATCAGAGGCCTGACCTAGTAGGTTGGGTTCACGTGTGAACGTTGGTCTTGGACCCACCTCTATGCACACAGGTGTGCCTCCACCTTGTTCTCCAGCCATAAATTAGCAGCGTATGTTTCACAGAGTGTGTAACACTTCTTCTTTTGGGTAATGTGTTTGCAGGATCTCATTGTTATTTGTTGATGAGTCTACAAAGCTGTGAGTGTGGCTGTCTGTGGAGAGCGGGCCAGTGTGACCGTTGTCATGTTGGCTTCTCTCTGATAGATGTTCCTGTTCATTTGTTCCCAAAGGAGAACAAGCTAGCACATTCAAAGAAGTGTTGGAGTGTAGGGTTTTGGGGAGAAGGGAAGGAGCGGCTCCTTTTACTGCTCCGCACACTTGAATACGAGCTGTAACAGGCAGCCAGTGTTGCGAATAGAGTAGTCAAGTGGTGTGAAAACAGGAGAGGGGCCTGGACTAGCTGCAGAGATCTGGGGGCAGATGCAGGGAGTCAGTAGTTCAGTATTACTAATTGCCTTGTAGTGGGACTGTATTGGGATTTTGCATACATTTGCCATATTGTGGTATATGAAGGAAAATAATTCTTGTTGGTGTGACAGTGATATTCACCATATCACCCAGCCTTGTTAGTAGGAGTAATTTATCGTGGTTGGCCATGATCACCACCGTTGAACCAGGACATAAATAAAATTAGTAAAACTTCAACTGGGCTGCAGAAAATGGCATTATTCTATGATGAATAAGGCAAACGAGTCACTCTTTCTATACGCATCTTTATTAACAGTACAGCCCGTTCTGTAGAATAGAACACTTCAGACCCTGAACACAAAAGTTTCTTTCCTTATTTACTAAAAATAAACAACTTCATTTCATGTATTTTTGCTCTACTGTTACAGTTTATCTTTTAGAAGAAAGAAAGACTTTTAAGAAAAAAGTTAGCAGAACTATATGTGTTGCATACATTTACAATGTAATAATCGTACCCCTTCTGAGGTTAACACAAACCGATACAGATAAATCAACATACTGTACACGAATATATGTCCCGACAGCAGGATTACTGTTTGTAATAACTTACATTCAGATGATTCAGTTGACATACAAAAAACAAGACACACACCAACTCCTTCAGGCTTAGCACTTGGTATCATTCTGAAACACTGTAAATTGTTTTTTTCTCTCTCAAATCTACCAGCATTATGAAGTAATGGTTTTAAATGGAAATGTAACTGTGAAGCCAGAGAAATGTTTATCAGTTAACCATAATAACATAACCTGTCCAGTGAAAAACGCTTCAAAATGTTCAGATATAAATACCATCTGCAGAAGTCCTCCACTTTAACATGTACAACGTACATTCAGCTCTACGCGTGCTTCTAATAATCAAAGTATTCAATAAATATATTTAATGGTTATTCATCTCCCACTAGTTTAACCCCTTAATCATTAAGGATTTCATCAGATCACTGCCAGCATCAGAGCCAGCCATTTCCATTCATTCACTGTCAGTCAGACGAGCAGTCAGCGGCCCAGTGCCAGTGTCCTACTTCAGACAAGGATTGAAATGCTGTATGAGGCGTTTCTGTTAAGTTCTGTCTAATATACAGACAGAGTACGAGAGGTCTGATGGACACTGGACTCTTGCTCTTAAAACCAACATTTCCAGCCACTCCTTTTACAGTTACATTCAGAAGCGTACACGTTTCATAATGCCTAATATTGCTATTTTTCCACCCACCCATATGTGCTCCACACACACCCATACTGTTAGTTTGTACATTATGCATGTTTCAGGTTTACGTTGGCAACATGGGGGGAAAAAAGTCAAATTGTGATAACTGTTTTGCAAACAGATGTGCTTCAATTGTGTGTTGTTGGGGTCCCACCCACTCTTTATGAAGGTGCAACTCTGGCTTGGAGTGAAGCTCGGGTGCAGCAGAGCCTGTCACAGACTTCACTTTCTGGTGTTCCAGCTGCCGTCTGCATTAAGGAGGTCATTGATTCAAATCACTCTTCACTTTTTCCTGCAGGTCTGCCTCTTGTTTTCTGCAGTCACAGTGTTTTAACAGGTGTCTGTACACCTGGATTACTCTTTGTGTGCTGCATGACCCTGTGGATTATAAATGAAGGGAATGCTTCACCCAAACTCAAAAACCGAGAGCCAGAAATAGACAAAAATGAGCGTGTGAGGGGACTGTCGGCAGGTTCAGCTGCAAATACATGAATGTACACACTGATTTACTCGCTGCTGCATTCAACTTATAAAGTAATCAAGATACAGAATGTCAGATGTTTTCAGGCACATAAGAACAGTAAGTCACAGCAGGATGACACGTTAAAGCCACAATCTGGGTTATTTTTGAAACTACAGATAACATACGTACAGAGACGGGGGAGAGAGTTGTTGGTAGAAAACAATCTCCAGTGCCAACATCATAATTTCCATTTTACTCCAGTGCAATACAATGTAGACACAAAGTGAAGATGACAGTGTTTTACACTTAGAATCAAATGAACCATATTTGAATGAGTTTCTGCATTTGGTTAAAAATACAATATGGTAAAAAAATAAATAAATAAAATAAAAATGAAAAATCTTTTAGCCTCTGATAGTTGGCTAGCCCTGTTCAGGACTAGTGGCCATCTTTAATATGGCTGTAGTTTTACAGTAGGAGAGATTTTTTTTTTTTTCTTTCTACATCCATCTTCCTGGTTGGCACTGACATGATGCTCTCTGTCCTTGGCCCCATCAGATGGTACCACAGACTGAACACTTTGAGGTGCGTCCTTTCAACAGACCTGTCATCTTTTATGGGGAAAATGCTTTCTGGAGATTTTTGTGTTGATGGCAGTGCTTCAAACAACTCATGACACAGCACTTTCCTAAAGTAGCATCTGCTGTGTGGAATTGTGTAGTCCTGGAACATACTACCCTCATTTCTTCATGGATAACGCAAGGTAAAAAACAATCCTACATTCAGGCCAGAACCGTACATTTAAATTCTTTTTTAACCAGCAGTGCACTCATTCAGCTGGAGAAGGAAAATGAGAATAAAAGAGGGCTGTGGGAAAGCTCTGCTGCACTTTCACCAGACTGGGCCTTTTAATTGATGCTATATATGACACAGTATATTGCATATACATCTTATACAATATACAAGTACAGCGGACAGTGAGGAAGGCAACGCACTCCATCATGGTTAGTCTGGTCTGACAGTATGAGTATAACACAGTGTAACAGTGTCAGCCACTATTTTTTATTCACCACCATTTCATTCAGTTACATTGATCAGACTGATCATTTCAATAAATCCTCTGGAGTCTGGACTGCTTAGGAAAGATGACTTATTGTTTATGTTCAGTTGAGTCTGTAGGTGGACTGCATTGTTCGTCAGTGGAGCTGTGTGGTCTGGGGTCCTCCACCGCTGAAGGACGATTTCTATATAGTTTTGATGGGTATTTGGTTTTGGAGATAAACTTGTATGTGCGGGTTCATGTGTATGTGTAATATCATGTGTGTGTTGTTATGTCCCCGTTTGATCATCGCTGTGATGGTCATTGCTTGTTGAGTCCTGCAGTCCGTCTTCTGGCCTGGTGTGTCTCTGTTTTATCGTCTGTGGTGTGACTGTTTCCAGTGCATGTAGTGTCTGTGGTACGTGTAAGGCCTTTGTGACCAGGGTGTGATTTGCTTGCATTTTGCCCATTTCCTGTGTGTGCACTGCATGCTGGGGATGTGGGGCTTGCATCGTGTGTGGTATGAGTATCTCTGTGCTGGGGGGCCCTCCTGGGTCTTTCATGGCCATACTGGCTCCTACCATGGCAGGATAGCTTCGATTCCTCCTCAGTCCTGCATTCAAACCTGGAAGCCCCCCACCAAGGGCACTGTTGCCCAGTCCAACAGATCCAAAGGGGGCTAATAGAGTACTCCCAGATGAAACAGAAGCAGCATGAGGGGGGAGGGTGCGGAAACATTTCAGTTTGTCCACAAGTCGCAACTTAAGCACGTCATCATCTGTTTGCCCCCCTCGCTCCCTGTCTGCCTCCCCCAGCACTTCCCTCAGAATGGTACGAGCTGGCTTAGAGGCGAGGAAGGTGTCATAAAATGGCGGGTCTTCATTGGAAGGGCTGAACTGAAATACTGGGCAGGTGCTGGTAGAGGAGGCGGATTTGGAACGAGGGGAGTTGGGTGGGGTGGAGGGCTGGAGGAGGAGGGTGTCTGGGCGTTTCACCAATCGTCTGAGTTCGGTGTCCCCTGGTGCGTTGCTGTTCTGCTGCACTTGCGCTCCTCCAGCGGGTGTAGAGGCGCCACTGGCATCAAACCCTCGGTCCCAGCTGTAGGGGTCATACACTGAGGCAGAAATCCCATGCTCCAGCAGGAGGCGCACCAGGCCTAGAGAAGTGCTGGTCGTCTTGGTGGAGTCCCTAAGGTTGGTGGAGGATTCGGCTAGTGAGAGGGAGAGGGAGAGGCGGCGTGGGGTGCAGCAGGGGGTGTAGGAAGGTGTAGGCGGGGCAGAGAAGGGTATGGGCGAGGAAATGGGGGTAGGGGAGCCAATGCAAGCACTGCTCTGGCAAGAGGCTAGAGCTGGGCTGGAGGTGGAGGAGTTAAGGGAGAGAATGGGTGAAGAGAGGGATGAAGGAGGAGGAACAGGGGAAATTTTGGGTGCAGGGACAGACACGAGTAGACAACAGTAATCAAGTTTTAATACTTGGCTTTAAGTGACAATTACAAATATACAGACAAGACCCAAAATACTACCATGCAGGAATTAAAACCTTTTCCCATTTAGGAGAATGAGATTGTGCAGATATGGAGTTATTTCTGACCAGCAGTAACTCCACATATTTCAATTGATAACCACAGTCAGGAGCATCAAGGCTTACAAACACAGTTTACACACATTAGACTATTAACCACACACTAAGTTAATTATTAGAGCCCTGATTATATGAAGGTACACAGTGAAAAGTCCACTTACTGGTCTTCATTCAGCAAATGTCACATGACCTTTATCTGCTTCTTGGGTCACGTGGGCAAAGTGGTCAAATACAAGGTGGATGTCATAATGCCGCTCTTGATTCACAGCAAACCTTTGGCACTGGATGTTAATGATGTCCTCGGTTTTGGGTCTGCTGTTCAGACAGCTGCTGTTATCTGCGTCAGTGGTTGGTTAAGCCTCTGGATTTGTAAACTACGAGGACCCAGGACTAGTCTTTTGGGTGTACCAGCAGAGGGTTGACTGGCTTGTTGTAGATGCCGAATCTCTGGCATCCAATGCCGAAGGCTTGCTTTGTATACGACCACTTGTTCTTAACTGACTGAAGTTCGCACGTGATAACACCTGTGCTAGTTCCTTTGGCTGAATGAAGATGCTGGATGTGATTAAAAACCCTGAAACCTTGGACGTGGACCTGTTATTTCCACCATATACTGCTCTCAAAGAGCCGGAATGAATGTCCACTTCCAAATCCTGACAAAGTTAGATTTGACCAGTGACTGGAGTCACACCAGTGTGCCAGAAGCTGGATTGTTAGTTAGGAACATGTCGACGGGGAACATTAGAGGCAAACTGCTGATGTTATTCTGCTTTGCACACACCCACAGTCTTTAGGAATGCACTTCCATGCATTGCCTCACCCCAGTGGGTGCACTCAGTGGGTCTGCTCTACTCCGGCCATGACAACCATATGATACAACTCCACTTCATCTTCCTCATCACTTGACCTGCCAAGGCCAATCAGACAGCAGGGACTTAGAGAGTATGAAGTCAGCCAGGTGCTGTGGCATCAAAGTAGCCATGATTCAAAATCTATGGGAGGGGAACAAGAGGGGAATTTGCTCCTTGGCTGAGAAGCAGCTGTTTGCTTTATAGCACACAGTGGAGTTTTATTCAAGTCACACTATCAGGCAACCGTAACAGTAAGTATTTCTTTTATGTACAGCTGCAGCAGCTCTGTCTCTCTTCTCAACGTGCCCTTTAGCAAAGCTTTAATGCAAAAAGAAAGAAAAATGGCCCCATCTTGTGTTCATAATGGTACACTACACTAAACTGTACACACTAAGGATTACACAATATTGGCACAGATGTACATTTTAAAACGGAACACCATACAGCGGCAATAAAAAGAAGTCAGGTGATTAAGATGTTTACCTTTGGGACACAGAGGTCAGCTGATCAGAGGGGTGGAGAATCCTGCAGGTAGTGAAGGTGTATGTAGAGCTAGTATGGGACATACACTTCCCTGGGAAATTAACTACAGGAGAGAAGAAGAGAAGAAGGGAAGGATGTAAGTACTGAGACAAAAGGTACCAAGTAACACTGTACACAATAAAGTGGAGAAGAACATAGCCCAAAGCAAAAGCCCCAGCATATTAGCTCCCCAAATTCTGAGGTAGTGAAGTGATGAAGGAGGTGTGCTGATTCCATGAAACAGAAATGATCTGGTAAATCCAGGTGAAAGATCAGTTAATCAGATTCTCTCCAGTCATGAAAGAGATTGACTAAATAACCACAACGTAAACCTGACATGTTCATTTTGAGAGATTCACCTTCATTATTTGTTAGTGTACGTATGCACTGTAAGTTAAACTCAGTGTTTAAGGATCAGTTCACAAATTTTTGAGTCTGTTTTCAAAAATTAGTCAGTACTCTTCTGTTTGAAATACACTGAAGTGGTAAATGCAGGATTTTCAATTTTGTTAAAAAGGAATGTCTGAATAGAAACTAAGTTTGTAGGAAAAAGTGAGTAATCTCTTCAGTAATGAAGAGCACTGTGTGTGTGTGTCACTAAAGCATTATCTAAGAGTGCTTGCAGCCCTCTGAGGGTGTCATATTTGGTTTAGGCATGAGGATTGAGATTGGTTACAGGCTTAAGAATATGAGGGTAAGCCAATCAGAGGCCGAGTAGGGTGGGTCTTGCCAAGAAAAGCAGTGGGATCCATAATAACGTGTATGAAGCTACAGGTCAACTCCAATATTAACCAGCCGTGGGTGTCGTGTTCACGTGACTTGGACAGCTGCACTAATAACACCTGATGGACACATATGTGTCCACATGCTGGACCCAAGCCATGATATTCTGCAGGCATATGTTTGCATTGTATACTGGTGTACTTTGACTGCTGGAAGAAGTTGGCACCAAAATATTTTCTGAATGAAATTTCAATGAATTACACCAAAACAAAAAAAATGTCTGTGCTGCAGGCCACCAGTGACTGATTGGGATTATGAGAATTCTGTGAGAATAATAAGACATCCTGAACTGATAGACTTCAGGAGATGTGCTGCAGAGGACAGGCATCACACAGATTAAAAAAGAAGTATGATTGATTAAAATAAAGCAAAGTGTGGCAGTGAAAGAAAGTATGAAACGAGAAGGAAGATGTAAACTGAACTGAAGTAAGGAACAAAAAAAAAAAAAAAAAAAAACATGTACTCTGTTCTGATGTTCTGATGGTTTCGATGGCTGCACACACAAGGACTGCCGGTGGGACGGGTGGGTGTGCGGGTGTGTGCACGTGAGCGTGATCGTGCAGGAAGGGACGTCACAGTGGGGTTGTGAGATGTCCTGTGAAAGCCTTCCCTTACCCCTCACCCTCCCACCCCTCCTCTTCACCCCCCTCCCCTTTATCCCTATGCTCCAGGGTTACAAGGGATGGTGGATGCAGTGCAGTGACCTCAGCTAAGTGCTCCCTCACCAGGCATACGGTCCATTGTGGCGGGCTGTAAGGCCTGGAGCTCCTTGAGGTCCACGTGCCCGTTCATCTCAGAGGAAGAGGGGAGAGGAGAAGAAGAAGGGGAGGGTCTGGAGAAGGAAAGGGGCATGTTTGCAACGTGTCCATCTATTACTGGAATCACTTCTCTAGCCTTGCACATTTCTCCTTGCAGTGTTTCCGACTGGCCATCAACATCATCGTCTCTGTTTTTGTTGCAGCAGACAGAGGGAGAAGAGGTAGAGCGAGGCAGATCTGTGGGAGCAGTGCTCTCTCCCGACAAGCCAGTGAATGAGTCGCACGAAAGTTCGTCCTCCTCCGGTTGGTCCAGCTGCCAGCCGTCTTCCTGTTCCTGCTCGTGCGCTAAAGTGCGGAAGCCCTTCGTGACCACGCCGGGGCGGTGATCCAGCAGAGCACCCATGTGGGGCTGAGCCAACTGCTGCCATGCATGGAGAGTAGCAGAGCCTGGAGGAAAAGTCAGAGGAAGACTCGTGTTATCTACAGCTGCTCTTTGCCACAAAATGCAGCCCACCAAATTTTTACCTTATCTTTACTTTGGAGTCTGTGGTGATCCTGAACGCAACACTGCTGTCCAGGCCAAATCACACCAGCCTCACAGGATGATGTCTCTGCTAACTTCACAGTATCACAGTATCATATGCTGCATTCAAAAACGCAGCTCTGCTCTGAGGTGAGCGCACTGACATGATTCTGAATCTGTTCAGCAAATGTCATTTCTATGTTTAAATGTCCATAAATAGATCAAAATATACTTCAGCTGTTTACTGACAGACGCTGTGTGTGAACAGATGCAAACACAGGCAAGCAGTAGGGATAGTAGCGACACACACACACACACACACACACACACACGAGGGGACACAATCCATGTCCCATATACTGTACATGTACTCACACAGACAGAACAGACAGGCATATTCTGAGATTAATATTTCTTCATGCAGCACATACAGACTGCCACACATACTGCAGTGACTGCGACTGACACGCAGCAGCAGGCAGTGTCTCTCTGTTTCAGTGTCCTTGCATCTAGTAAACTGTCTTATTTCAAGTCCAATGAGTGGTTGTTTTCTCATGACACACGAGGGGCCTCTGAGAGGTCAGTACACTAACTCAAGACGAACACAAAAGAATGAGAGAAGAGGGAAGGTGAGAAAACTAGTGAGAGTTTATTCAAGAATCATCAACTAAGAGTTGAACAGAAAAATAAGTAAAGTGTAAAGACAAGACAAAACCAATAAAGAAAAGGCGAACAGAGGAGTGAAAGGGATGGACAGTACATATGAACACATGAACTGACAGCAGCTGCAATTATTAAAGATAATAATGAAGGCAGAACACTGTCATGCAAGTAAATAACATAACCATCATTAGACTTGAAATTAAACGTTGCTACATGTTTACTGTCAATGAAATGGCAACATGTCCTTTCACTTAAGAAGCAAAACATGTCAGCATCTCACATGTTCATGTTTTTGCCTTTTACTTTAAGCACATGATCTGGTGTCCCGATGGTACCTTTCACAGTGCGACCATGCAGCTGAGTTTGAACACTAGGTGGTGCCACAGAACAGGAAATACCTCTGTGTCACCAAATGTCATCCCTTTGAGGAGGACAAACAGGCTGCAAATTGTACATATGCTGCTGTTGCTTGATTGGCCATCAGTGTTCAGATACAGGGAGAAAACTATATCTGCACTGCTCTCAGTTGCTCTGTATCTATGGCAGGATCATTGTGTAGATAAATATCTGACAGCAAATAATTCAACTCTACAAACTCCAAAATCTATACAGTGTGGAAATAAATAATTATGGCACATTCATACTGACTCACTCACTGCAAAAAAACAAACAAAAAAACCTGTAAAGTGCTCACCATTTGTGATGTATTGGGATAAATGTAACACGAGTAACATGCAATGTTCTCATATAAAATCTCTCAAACTAAAGCTGCATTTTATGCTATACATAAATATATATTTTTGTCTTTCTAGTATACATTTTTATACCTTTGGAATCTCCCCAATGTAAGAAAAATGCACAAATCTATATCTAAAATAATGACGGGTGCTAAAGGTTTTTTGCCAAAGTATACGCTTCAAACAGCAGCACACAGCAGGCTGGATGGTGCTCTATACTTCAAACCAGCAGCGCGCTCGTGTGTGTCTGAAGTAAAAGGAGTGCTGCAGATTTAAACTGCCCTCCTGTTCCTCCAGCACCTCCAGCAGGCCTGTGACTAAAGCCAGCGGAGCTCTGAGGTGAGGCTGTGAGCTTGGCCGGCTGCTCAGCTCCAACAAACTGGAGCTCCTCTGCAGGTTCTTAGGAGCCTGTGAGGCACTCAGGCAGATTTTGGATGGACTGTGGTTGTGAAAAATCAGATACTGCTTCTGCTGCTGCTGTTGAAGGGCTTGCCTTTGGTTCTGTGATTGGGTCTGACTCATCTCAGTATAACCTCGAGGAGTATGTAGAAATGTACGGTTTGAATTTCTCTGGCTTCGATTCTGTTGATGTTTGGGAACACTTCGGCATTCATTGTGCACAGCATTCTGTGGATTGGAGGACTTGTGTCTCTGAAAGGAATAATCACCTTCTAGCGGCTTTACAATCTGCAGCTTCTCTGGCAGGTAGGATTTCGTTGTGAATGAGTATCCCGACCAGACGCTTCCAAGAGAGGGATGTGAACACAGCGACAACAGGCTCTCCGTCGGTGTCCCCAGGCCTCCGCTGCTCCCTCCGCCTCCTTTTTCTTCCTCTTTGGCCAAGTAAGCCAGCTTCCTCTCCCTCTCCTCCTCGAAGAAGCGTTTCTCTGAGAGGTAGTTGTCACGGCGGAGGGACAGACGCCGCAGGGCTGCCTCCAGATCCTTGCTGCCTGGGGTCCCCGGGGTGCCAGGGGGCCGCTTGTTGGAGTCCTCTGACCTGGGGAGGGGGACATAGTTGACATTGTTGGTTTTCAGTGAAGATGTTTAAAAGCTGAATATCTCTTTCTCAATTTTGTTATTTTGGAAAGCCCAGTTGATAGCCAGAGTGGCATCCCTTCAGGAACTGGAGAAAATGAGGAACAAACAGGAAATAAACAGCAAAGAAAGAACTAAACAACAGAAAATTAGATACAAACAGAGCCAAAGACTGAAGAGAGACAGAGTGGGTCTGTCCGTACCCATCGCCTGGACTCTCCAGGATACTGCTGGTCCTGTTGTCCAGGATCATCCCACTTCCCATGTCGCTACCATAGTTGGAGTGCGGTGTGCCCACCCTGCTGGAGCGCTGTGAGGTGAGGCATGATGTCTGATTGGAGCCTGGGATGTTGAGGGGGGAGGGGGCTAGCGATGAACGCTGCTGGCGCATGAGGTTCAGGTTTTTCACCGTCTGGAAGACTCGCTTTGGTTGTAGTCTGAGGGAACATCATCACATAAATGTAGAGCTGAGGGTTTTAATGCATCAGTCCCAAACATTTCGCTATCCAAAACTCTTTATCTATGCTTTCTTTTGAAGCTGAGCCTCTTGGTACCTCTGCTCCTCTACGTCCGGATCATCCATCTGAAGCTCCTTCCTCATGGTGCCCTCTATTTCTGCTGCCAAAGAGTCCTGACGGGAAAAAAAGGGATTTTGTAGCTGCTGGGATCATGGATGTGCTGTGATGGTGACAGACACGTTCATGAATCTGAGCTCACCATCGGGAACAGACCCAGTGAATGGAAACGCCTCGGGGTGCTGAGTGGTAGAGTTTTATTCCTCAGGTTCTTCAGCTCCTCCTGAGCCTCGTGAAGCATCTCCATGCACTCTGCATACTTATCTTGTAACTCTCGCAGCTGGGAGAAGGGAGGAGAAAGAGCAGGAGAGATGAGTTGAGAAGAAATTGAGAAATAAATAAACAAACTTTGACAACTTGCATGTGTTGTTCTGTCTTCATGAATCTCAAGCACTTTGTGACGTAGTTTTCAGCTCTGGTAGGTTATATTGATTTTGTAGGTAGTACTACAAGTCTCAAATCATTAAAAAATACCCTGTAAACTGCTCCAAAGCAGTTAGACATAATACTAAAAACAGGATTTGGTCCAAGGCAGGCTCTTCTAGCAACATATTTGTTGGTGGGAGCCACGGTCAGCAGGTTGCGGATTGCCTAACCTCAGCAGTGAGCTGCCGCTGGGCGTCCTTGGCTGCACCCAAGTGCTGAGTCAGCTCCTCATTTTCCACGGCGTACTACAAACACGGCAGGCAAAAACAGAAATGAAAAACACTTTGCTGCATTGCATGAGTAAAACAAACACACAGTAGATATCATAACACTGACACCAGGTGGTTCATACCAACTTAGCCTTCTTCTGGAGGTCTACTATCTGAGAGAGGAGGTGCGTGATCTCCTCCTGCTGCCTGGAGGCGTCATCACTCTTCCTGGCCAGCTCTTCAGCCAAAGAGGAAATCTGCAGGTTAGAATTACCTGGAAGCAGCAACGGGAGTCAAAAGTGAGTGCCAAAAAGCCCTGCCTCACTTCCTCTCCAGTTAGAAAGAGGTGAACAGATCTCACACGGAGCATCATAGGATTCCAGTCAGTCCAGTACTCACGTAGTTCTTTGACACAGTCATTGACAAGTTGCTGCTCTTTTTCCTCATATGAGATAGTTTCTGTCTCCAAATGACTGGCCTGAAAAAACAGACTTTACTGATCACACTGTAGGCAGTATTAATCACAGAGTAAGTCACTTCTCCCAAAAGATAACCAGAAGGTCACACTCAGACCTTTCTAATGAAAACAAACAGTGCTGTAAATATATATACAATATACAATATACAACATCGACATGCAGTGTAAAATGTTAATGTACTGTGATAAATAATGCATGCAAGATTTACTTAAATCAGTAAAATATACGCTGCGGTGAATTAACTATTTATAAACATACTGTGTTTGTGTTTGTTCGCTCATGTGCGAGCACGCACGTGTACCTCAGATCGCAGTGATTTGTTTTCTTCCTCCAGATCCTTGAGTTTCTTCTGCAAGGAGTCCAGGGGGAAAAATGTGGGCGTTGACACATTGGTTTCACGGGGACGCACGCTGCAAACACACATGAAAGAGAAACATGAACCAGTGGGTCAATCAGTTATCCATCCATCCATCCAAGTCCACATTTACTGACTACTCTCACATTTAAATTCTTCACACACAGAAATAGAGATTAGAGATAGAGATAAAAGAAAAAAGCTCAGGAGATTTTATTATCAGCTGTCTGAAATGATTGCCACATGCTCTCATATCAGCTTATGAAGTTTAGACTGTCTTAAATGATAAGTGCTAGTTTGCATTGGACTTGAATTTCAGTGCAGAACTACTCTGCATAGTATTTTATGCAGAAGGAGAGAAGAGGTGAGTCAGAGGAGACTTACGGTGTGGAGGTGGTGGACTCCCCCTCACTCTCATCAGCAGCGTTGGTGTAGAACTGTAACAGCTCATCTTTCATGGACAAGTCATGACGCAACTGAGACACCTGTGTGTGAAAAAAGACAGGGAGACATGGAGAGAGAGGACAGTTAGAGGAGAGAATATAACAATGATTTTGCACAGACATGCCCCACCACCAGTATGGTCCTTCAAAATGTGACAAAGACATATATATACTTTATTTCTTAAGACATTTCCCAAACACTGTCACAGTTGATCACCAAATGCAGAGGCTTTGTACCTCCTCTCGTACGTGTTCCACTTGCTCCTCCAGCAGTTCGTTCCTCTCACTGAGAGCTTTGTTTTTCTTCAGCAGGGACTGTCCGATGCGAGCTGCCAGCTCCAAGTCACGCTCTTTCTGCACGGACACAAAGCTCGGTTTAGTGTTTAAACAGCAAACCAGCCGAAAACGTTACAGACATGAAAGGAATAATGCGCTTATTTGCTTTCTCGATGCAAGTTCAGAAGAGATGAGAAGACTGACAGAGCCAAGCTAACAGTTGTCTGTATGCTAAGCTAACTGCCTGCAAGCTCCCACTTCATTATCAGGGAAAAATATGAGAGCAGTATTGATCATCTAACTCTCTGAGTCTGATTCCCAAGCTGTCGAGCAGTTCCTTTAAAAAGGATGGCAGTGCAAATTTGTCCTCTAAGAATAATGTGTGTGAAGGACATGCAGCAATTTAAAACGTGAGGGTTGACTTAAATGCCTCAACCGTAAGGGGAAAGGTGGAATGAGAAAACAACAGAGGGTGACTGAAAGACAACTTAATGTCCAAGGACAACTTTAAAAAGGACACTTGATACCTCAGCCTCTTATTGCCCACAAAGACTCCCACTGAACTATAATTAAAAGCTTACTATGAACCTGTGACTGCTTTCAGTAGTTGGGCTGCAATCAATAACAATACTTTTGGTCTTAAGGTGCTACATGCTAACATGCAAGACCCGGAGGTTCAGCATAGTGTTACAAAACTCTCAATAGTGAATATTAATGCTTTGTCGAGCAAGGAGGTGAACCCTCCACAGACACAGAGGTCAGTGATGTCTCACAGGGTGAAAACTGTTGTCTGGTCTGTCTGTTGATGGTATGACATCTCTGAATGCCATGTTTAGTCAGTAGCTGGATGGCTGACTGTTGAATTTCATGATTCATTTAACAGTCCCACTTTTTATTTATGCAGAGGAAGCCGGCTGAGCTCTTCACTGTGGCAACGTCCTGCCTGACGTAGATTTGAATATCAGCTGCAGAAATTAGTTTTATAATGTGGTGACATCAAACCTGGTTTGTCTTGAACTTCACAACGCAACCTGTGTTTAGACTATCCCATGATGACATTTGATCAAAGCGACTCACAGTCTGCGTACTCTACCGTCCTTCATGTTTGTTCTGCTCTGACTGATTTTACTCGACATGATCTCACCTCCTCCAGTAGTCGAGTGACAGCATCAATGTCACTGTAGGTCTTCGTCATCTGGCCCACTCTGTCAGCACACAGTACTGCATGGACACAGAAAGAAGAGGTCTCAACAGAAGAACACAAATTAAGATTACTGAACAGTCAATGCCCTCAATAATAAATCACTCTGCAACTTCAGCTCTCCTTTACTCCTTTATTTACAACTATGAGGTGGCTGAGAATATGTTGCATGAGCTTACAGTGTATTTTATCCATAATGTCTGTAGACTGCTAAATCCATTGGAAACAGTTCGGTTGTAATAGGTTTTAAAAAGCAAGACCCACCTCAACATTATGTAAGATTCTCAGATTTCACACTGAAGTGAAAATGACTGACACTCAAACGTTGCCTCCCTGTTCCTCCTGCCATCTCCTTTCTTTTCCACTCTTTTCTTGTTCTTCGCTCAGGAATCAGATTATATTCCTAAGAAGCACACACCCATGTACTGCACCTTATACAGAGCCACCTATTCATTAACCTGCATGCCTTTTGATTTAGAAAAGATAAGTCAGTGAATGAGAGGCCACGCTGCAGCGCTGCTATTTCAGCTACATGAGCCCAAGGTCATCATCAGCTCCCGAAAGAAGTGTGCACCTCAGAGGTCAAAATTCAAACAGGGTCTCGCTGACAGAATACATCACATACGACTACGTAACATGACATTCTGACAAAAACAACAGTACTATGATGTCTGCTCCTTGAGAGCTTTGTTTACCTTTGTTTGCATTCCTTTCTGAAGTTACATTTCTACATTGATACATGGATGTAGATCAAATGCCTTGGTGTGGATTATCTCCACAGTATGAGGATGTTTATTTTTGGACAGTCTTGTTAGTCACTTTTAACGCTGTCAGTTGGAGAGAGGTGTGTGACGTTACACTGTGTGGAGGTGTCGCGCCAGCAGACGCAGCAAGATAATATGATGCACGCTATTACAACACAGAACAGTTGAACTATTTCAGCTTCCACAGAGATCATTTCACTGTAGCAGGACAAAGGTTGTTATCAGGCATGTGCACAAAAGTGCTCACTCAGAGGCCTCTCAGGATGCAAAACAGGGCTGGCCAATGCAAAATACATATTTTCATGTCCACGTGCTGCTGGAACACGAAGGCCCTCAGCTGGCTGTGCTTTAGTTGGGGATATTTCCCATCATTACCATCAATTATTAAACAAGTTGCTCTTTTCTGTTTCAAGGTTGAATGAGCATACATGACACTGAGCCGCTTCACAGAGGTGTTTTGTTTGAATAATACGTGCAGCTCAACGTGTTTGTCATTCATTTTTACCCAATGGTTCCAAGGCGGCCCATGATTTGAACCATTTCTACTTGAACAAGAGTCTACACTGACTGTGTGCAGCCATGCTAACTGTAAGGTGTCCGCATGCCAACTTTTTACTTTTTAGCAATACAATATTAACATGTTCACCATGTTAGTTTAGCATGTTAGTATACCATCCATCAATGATCTGTAACCACTTATCATTTGGAGGGGTCATGGAGGGCTGGACACATAGAGGCTAACACAACCACATTCACTCCTATAGTCCTCCTCCAATCTATCAAATAGTTATTGGGACAATTCACTCAAGGCCACAAATTTCAACCAAATGGTGGCGCCAGAGGAAAATCTGGGGGGTCACTTAAGTCAGGATGAGTCATGTTCTGAGGACCATTGGTGTCTGCGCAATATGTCTTGACAGTCCTTTCCAGTAGTTGTTGACATATTCTGTCTGGACCAAAGTGGCAGACTGAGAGATTGCCAACCATAAAGCTAGACTGCTAACGTGACTGCAGACAAATGATAGAAGAGTCATGTGACGCACAGACACAGTAAAGACACATAGACATGGCCATGCAAAGAAAAGTGTGTCCTGGGTGAGCTGCTAAGGCACAGAGTGTTACTGAAGGAACAAATCTGCATGAGGATAACCAGGAAATGCACAAACACACACACAAAATGCATTGCTTGTATCTGTTTGCTATCTGGCTGACAGTGAGATTGTATATGCACAAGGTGCAGCCTGTTTACCTGTCATACTACCTGTGTGTTTGTGTGCTTTGTATTGAAGAACATGCTGGATTTTTTTCATGGTAACACTCCACCCAGGTGTCATGACAACATGGCGATGATTTGAGGCAAACTGCTCCTTGTCACTTGTACCAAAAATAAAACGGCAGCAATTGTGTGCAATTAGTCATTGATTAAAACACATTAGGACTTCCTGCTCTTCCGATGAGGTCAGGCTCTTACTGATTTACTTTAATAATCCACTCTGGTCATAAATGGGCGGTGATGGTGCAAGCACAGATTAGAGAAGGCAGCGGTATCCTGGACTGTGTAAAAGCAGGTGTAACTTAATATTGGAAGGTGATCGGGATGTTTTCTTGGTGTTTTATAGCGAGAGCAGGTAACCTAAGACAGACATGCCTGCTCTCTCTCCCTCTACCTCCTTCACAGCAGGTGTAATGCTAAAAACCCACATGGCCTCTACCTTAGCAGGGTGCCTCAGAGTTTTGAGTTGAAATGTCATTAAAGCTCAGTAAGGACGTATTAGCAGACTCCTGGCTTTCTGTCTGCTGTGCAGCAGAGGGGCTGATGGAACCAGAAGTCTGGAGGTCTGGTTCAACAGTCCCCCTGTTGCTACTGGGCAACAGACAACACACAGGTTCAACAACAACAAACAAAAGCCAAGACAACGAGCCGAGAGGAGTCCTTGCTATTCAAATCAACACCTCAGCCTGTGCTGAGCCATTCAAATATATGGGATATGGGATATAATGTAATATATGTAATAATGTTATCATTGTGGACCATTTCCTTATTGGACATGGGTTGATATCAATCTAAATTACCTCTATAAAAAACATGTTTACGCCACAGTGCCTCGTGCACTCATGTAGGTCACCAATCCTGGTCAGAATTTCTCTTCTGTTTATGCACACTTTGTAATAAGACCCCACTTTTGCAGTTTAATTCACCTGATCAGATCAGAGGACTTTTCTATTGTACCTGTATGATGCAGTACCTTCAGTTTGTACACATCTCTTAAAGTGCATGCCCTTCTGTGTCATCATCAGCCCTGTCTGACTAAACACAAGCTAAAAAACCTAAATATCAAGAAGGAATCTTTGTGCATTTTGAAGCAAATATAGATGGTACTTAACCCAACACTGACATGACAGCTGGGATAAAGAGCTGAGCCCGAAACATGTCAAATCAGCAGGCAGATGAGCCATGCTGTACTGAGAGCAGATACACTAACATGAGGGACTATGCCTGCAGGATAATGCCACAGTCCACAGGGGACAATACGCCCTTTAAAATGTTCCACAAAAATCCAATGATCCCCTTCAGAATCCAAAGAAATGCTTAGCAACTGAGCAAGCTAATGCTAATTCTGGCCAGAATCAAGAGGAAGAGCACAACAGAGATGACGCCCTCGATGATAAAGAAGACCATAGACTACCTTCACACAGAACTTGTTGCTCTTCATCCATCTCTTCCTCCTCTTGCTGCTCTGTGCTTCCATGACTGGGAAGACAGACATACAACTCTTCCTCCTCCTCTTCTTCTTCTTCTTCTTCTTCTTCCTCCAGCCCTGTACTTGCATGACTGGGTAGACAGACATATTCCTCATCCCCATCTGTCTGGTTGAAGTACTCCAGCTCGTCCTCTGTGCCAGCAGCTGGGAGCAGTGCCATCTTCCTCTCTGGCACCATAGGCTAACTGCTAAACCACGAAGTGTGCAGGTGCGATGCCATGGCTCCTGCCTATGCTGTGTGCATTTGTGGGTGTGGGTGGGTGTGTCTTAAACTATGCATCAATATCTAATTTGTGTGTGTCTAGAGGTGAAAGTACATATCTAACAAAGTGTTCCAAAGTTGATGGGAAGAATGCAAAGCATGTCTCTCAAAACCCTTCATGCCACATGACCGTCGTCGTCTTTGTGTGTGTATCCGTCAAGGACCAAATAATGTCTGCCGAGTGACTTTCTAAAACTATCATTTGTCTCCTGTGGTAACTCCGTGAGACATCCAGATAACCTGACTCCTCCTCATGTCGCCTGTGACTGGTCGGTGAATGGCCTACTCTATTTCACCACAGACAGAGGGGTAGACACACACACACACACACACACACACACACACACACACACACACACACACACACACACACATATATATAAAGGAGGCTTTCCATCACCTATTTGAGGTAATAAAACTAGGTTAAAATACATTTAACACAACAGCTAATAGCATTTAAAATAAGCTGTAATATTTTCTGCTTTATACTGCCATCCTCAACCTGTCAACCTTTTCCATTTAAAGGACTGAGATGGTTCAGGCTGGCCAACAGGAGCCAATCAGAGCTGAAAGAGACACCTGTCCCTCAGGTAGGCTTCAAATCCAATTTCCTTTATACAACCCCCCCGCCCCAATGGTAGTAACTTGGTACAGTCCTGTTCGGCCTCCATGGCGACAACAGGACAGAGTGAACAATAACAGACCTGCACCTGTTTTCAGGGTGGGGCCAGTCAGAGTGGAACCTTTCAACAGGGAGTAACTGTTTTTGCACCCATTCAACCTCCGGCCCATATCACTGGGTGAGATTCACATGATAGCGAGCTTAATTTGGTGGCAAACAGCCCAATGAATGAAAGGATATTCAAAGGAAGCTCTAATATTCATCACACTGTGAAGTCATGATGATGGATAAACATCTATAGAATGGAAAGCCTGTGCTGTTACACAGAGAGTACACACTCTCACATCTTACTCACAGCCATATAAAGTGACTGTGCACCCTGTGTTCTCTGTGAACTGCCCAGACACGATGAGCGCTATGATACAATGCTGATTCCATCTGTTACATTCACTTCATTCCTACAGTGGTGACATACAGGAAATGGATGTTAGAGGAAAGACAGGGCCCAGACCTGCTGGCCAAGAGTGCACCGTGTCAAGAAAGGGGTGTGAAGTCCAGTGATTTCTTATCAAGTGAACTGAAGCGAAGGGAAATAGATATCTCAGGAACTACAATAGATATTTAAGCTCACATAATTTAAATACAGAAAAAGCATTTGAAACTACTGCTTTGAAAACTGGCACAAAAAGACTGTTCCTGCCAACTTGCAGGAAAAGACAGAAGTGAGCCAAGCTGACCAGCACGTTCAAAAGGAGTTTCTGGAAAATGGACACAAAAGGACGAGTCCTTTGCCAAGCTTCAACTATTAGTGGAGCCTTTGTGAGAGTCTCAGAAATAGCGACAAGTGTTTCCACCCTGCGGCACATTGTGTTTGTTATTCCACTTCAGTTAACCATTCAATTTGAAAGGCTTCCTTGTAGATTACAACCTTTATCACATCATTTACATGGTTCTGTTGAGGCTGAGTGGTGAAGCATCAACAGGTCTGCTGATAGTGCTCAGTCAAAAAAAACGGCCATCATGGCTGCTGGTCCATGTATATTTTCATAATCTATCCTATGACAAGATGAATAGTTGTTACTGTTCTTTAAAAGATTATTTAGTACAGTATTTAGTGGTGACATTTCACATTGATCAAGACTAACAGAGAAAACCTGTATACACTGTAATGTAAGTCAATGTCACATGTCCATCTGAGCAGGGTATGACCCATTAGACCCGATCCTTCATAGATGAATACAGGCCGCACCAAAGCGACCCAATTTTCTGCTCATTAGTCACTGCTCAAGTGTTATAATTACTGTAATTGGTCTTGAAAACTGATGCCAGCTCAGTCCCGTTCTGCATGCTTGAGTAACTCCACTCAGCGGTCCTATGGATGCTATGCTGCAGGCAACAAAGGACTCACGGGCAAACACCACTAAGTGCGTCTTTCTCGCTCTCCCATTGCTTTTCTGGTCACATTCACTCTTTACACCCCACTTGTTTTTCCATTTTCCCTTTCATACACCCTCCATCTTTTCATCGGATTTGTTTGTTCAGTCTCTGGGAGCATGCTTTGTCCAGGAGTGTAGAAGAAAATGACGAATTTAAATGAGGAATTTACACAAACAACATCTTCGGCAGTGACATGTCTAACCCTGTCGAAGAAATCCACCTGGTTAAACCATGATTGTCTGCTCTGGCTCAAGGCTCCACATCTCTCTGCCTGTGTCCTTTAGGCCCCTTGGATTTCCTACTCTTTTTTTTGGCTCAGAAACTGTAGCAACATTACCAACACAGCCACAATGGCCAGGGAATACTATCTGTCCTACGAGCTGACTGAGTTGCACATTAAAATCTCTAAAATAGAAGATACAGCATCTCTAAAACACAGCAAGTCACTTCTAAGTAAAGTTAACAAAAGTTCAGATCAAATAACTGAAAAGCGCACATGATAAAGTGGAGACAATTGCAGTTTGAAAGCTATTACCTATATAGACATGGACACAAACACATCACTTGTTTGAAGTGGTTTCTAAAACCCCATTAAAATTTAACGCTGACACAAAAATCCACATGTAGTCTTTTTTGTTTCCTAGAATCATCCCTCCAACCTCTCACATCCCCACATAGCTGGCCCTCTTTCCAGCGCCAGCCCTCTGTCCCGCTTGCCCTCCACCCAAACAGCCCTTTGTTTTGAATTCTTCCAAAAGTGCCAAAGAATATTTGGCAGGCTGCTATTGACAAGCGGTGGCCTAGAGCAGCATGCAAATCATTGGGCTAAATATAAGCCAACCTATTTCCACATCCCTCCCTTGCATATCTCAGAATAACACCAAACCAGCTGCTTTCTATTTCTGCCTCTACACTCCACCAGAAGATTCATCAGAGAAACTGCACCTCCCCTCTCATTTAGCTATTTGATCATTTCAGCATCAAGGACAGCTGTAAGATCTACTGTCGGTGTTTAGCAGGAAGTCAAACCTGGGCTGGCTGCTGTGGCTAAATATCGTTGCAGATGTTTAAGCTGCACAGCTCACATTGAGGAGGTGCTGAGCTGTCTCAAACTGTTATGTAAGAATGTCTACAGAGCATCTCTGACACACATGCTCAGCACAGTGCACATAACAACTACAGTGGTCTCCCTCAATGCATCAGAGCTTCACGTTGAATCTTCGACCAAAATATCCTACTATCAAAACAAGAAAAGCTGCACACGATGGTGGAACGATGTACAGAGAGAGGAGGAGGAGGAGGAAGAGTACCAACAGGCTGCTAATAAACCATCCACTGCTATAACCTGCTATTAGTCACACATCACATGACCAGGCACCATCAGTCCTCCACATGTCTTGCCTGTGTGTGTGTGTGAGTGTGAGTGTGTGTCTCCACACACACTCACACTCACTCTCTCTCTCTCTCTGTCTCTCTCTCTCTCTCTCTCTCTCACACACACACACACACACACACACACACACACACACACACACACACACACACACACACACACACACACACACACACACACACACAAGCTGTAAGACACTGGGGTACATTACATAAATGCACATCACTGCACCAAATTCTAGGATCAATGAGGAATTATGCAACTTTTCAGCCATCTTTCATTCATTACACTTATTTGTTCCTTATAGCTTGCTATGTTTTTCACTGCTGTTTTGTTTTTTTGGTTTAGCCAGTCCCAAGTCCTAATAAAATTGAAAACCAGTTAGCTTCCTTTCACTCACTCACTGTATACTCAGACATCTACCAGCTGCTCGTATCTTCATTACATATCTCTTCTCACAATAAGCAGTTTTTTGCCACCTGTGACTTCTTTGATTCTCTCCAGGTCAGCTGGCATCTCCCTGTTTTTCAGCACACTTACACCCACAGCCAGTCATACAGGCTCCTCCTAAGCCCTATTTTAGAAGCCACACTGACTCAGCTGCCACCGAGCACCTGCTCCAACACCTACAGTACCCAGCAGCCACTGCCTGCTGCAGCTTTAACCCTGCTGTTTGTCCACACTGTAACATCTACCCTGCTAGTTTCACCTGTAATGAATGCCAGTCCACTGGATCACAACCTCTGGGCTGTCTTTGATGGACACTAGCAGAAAGAAGTCAGTTTAAGCCAACCCCACTAGGGGTTTAGTTGAAGGACAATGAAGGCGTTTTTATCATTTATGAGCTAAAGTACCTTAATCCATAATCCATTTTTTCTATTATGCTGAGGGGACAAGGGTCTAGCTATTCACCCATCTTGTTTAATATCGACCAATCCAGCTTAATTCTGCCACTATCTCTCCTCCCTTTAACCTCAGTGTGAGGACACATCATAAACCCTAACCAGTGGTTACCAAACAACGTTACAACACATACACATGTCATTATCAAAGCATATCCAATATTTACGACCTTTGTAACAGAATGAATGGCAGAAAATACATCTTTATAGGTGAGGGGGGAATTTTGGAATCTGTTTCTTTATATTACACATCATTTGAGGATCTGATGCACGGTGCAGCCAACAGCCTAATTTCTAGTAGTTTCTAGTCTTTTTTCAGTCGTCAGTCCATTTTTATAGTTTTACCACAACCACTACACCAAAGTCATGCCTACTGAATGTATTTCTATGTCTCCCACAATCCAGTTCAACAGAAAGTATAGCAAATATAAAACCAAGCTCTTATCTCTACATAGTCAGTAATGTTCATGTGTTTAGTACACAGTAGTAGTAGCAGCAGGCTGTTGTCTTACCATCAGTACACTCTTCATAGTACCAGTCCAGTTCGTAGTAGTCTGCCTTGACAAACCTCTGGCCTCTGGTATGGCCTCGTCTCTTCATCCTCACTGCTCTGACATACAGCTGTATTGTTTCCAATGTCTCAGCATACTGAGCTGTAACATCTCTGGCAAATCCAATGTCCCAGCATGCTTAGAGACAAACTAGCCACTGATAGTGTCCGTTAGTCAGTCAGTTAGCGTCCGGTTCTGCTACCCCAGCATGGTATCAGCTGGCGCATGGTCATTATTGGTGACAGTCTGCCCATTCTCATCATTTGTCTTTTCTGCCCCACACTCATTAGCAGCAAACCATCAGCATATTATGCTCCATATTTGTGCTGGTGCCGTTTCTGCCCGTCATCCTGCCAAACCGTGACTTGCGTCATGAGTTGTCAGCAGAAAAAAACATTGTCACTTAATTGTCCTTTTCTCCATCGTTAATCCCTCACTGTTTCAGCACGTGTGTCAGTTGGTCTCATCCGTGAATCTGTCTCGCTGTCCTTTGGTTTCTGTCTCTCTGTCCTTTGGTCTCTGTCTCTCTGTCCTTTTCTGTCCATCAGTTTCCCTCAGTCACCCCACAGCTTTAGCAAATGTGCCAGATTCTCTCCTCTCGTGCCTCCGTCCATTTATAGCTTCCAGTCAATTCATATTCCCGTGCTCCTACCAGTTTGTCCTCTGGCTGTGTCCTTCTGAGGTCATACTATAACCACTAGCTTCTCTTGTCTCGCTTTCCGAGCTCAGTGACAGCTCTAGCTCTGCACATGGACCACCGCATCTCTAACAATGACTCAATAAACACAGAGATCCAGAGAGTGAGAGAGCCAGCAGCAGCAGCAGTCACGAGTTTTGCAGCAGAAATGATGCTGATGATGACACAGTGGAGAGGGCGGGGTTAGATGATGCTTCCAGCCAATCAGAGAGCCTTATATCACGAGCTAACTCCCGCCCCCCATTCGTATGTAAGCGTCTCTCCCTCCTCTCCTCTACTTTGTCCTTCTGTGTGGTTTCTATAGTAACAGGCTCAGACTCCAAGGCCCGAGGCTGAGCAGCATGTAAAAGCAGCGCAGCGTTGGCAGGGGTGACGTGGCCTCCCCGAAATGAATGAGCACAATGGGTGTTCAAGGATTGGTCACTTCAGCCGGGGAGTAGCACATGCACGGTGCATGGAAGACAGAGTCGTGTTGTGTCATCAGGGCAAAAGGAAAACGCTAAATAAGGTCCATTTTAATGACAATATGAGTAAAATTCAACCTCAATCAGCTTGAAAGTGGGAACAGAGACTGCTTTGATAGCTGCTTTAATAAATGCACAAACACAAGGCCAGGACCAATAGCTATCAGGCACAGTTTAATGCTCACAAGCTCAAAGGGTCATATAACTGCTCCACATTTTACGTGTCATGCAGTGGGGTTACATCAGCCCCTGATAACACACTCAGGTACATTTCATCATTTGTTGTGACTGAATAAATATATTTTCACAACTGGATGACAATGGCACGCATATATTGAAATATATTGACAAATATCATCAAATCTTTGGGCACGCTTGCAGTTGCTACACCAAAAAAAAAAAAGATTACATAATTCCAACAGTAGAAAAAAATACTATCCATATAAATATGGACATCAAAAAAAGGAAAGGACGTCTATATATGTCTCTTCAAATGACTCTTAATCCACATCCACGACTCATTAAATGTTATTTTTCATATGCTTGTCAATACTCATATACCTGCTATTTTATAGTGAGCTTGGCGAGGGGAAGATCTATCAATCAGACAGTCTAGTTGGTCAGACATGTGGCTGTGACGTCATCACAACATGAAGCTGCTCTCCATTAGTCAGCTGCCTCGATGCCATCACCTCCTCAAACGTGTGTCCTTCTCATGCAGCAGCTTACATTCTTCAATAAACCAACCACCGCTTGGGAGATGTAACACAAGTAGCTGCAGAAATAAATGCAGAAATAACATCCGCTATTGTATATGGCTGTTTTATGATGGTTTGCCAGAGCTGCACAGCTTTATGTGCAGGACCCCTGCCCACTCATGGCCCTCAGGGTGTCAATATCCGGCCATCTGTTTGAGGCAGTAATGAGGAGCAACATGCCTCCAGCCGGGTGGGAACTGGGAAAGAAATGTGTGGAGAATACAGTTGATAATAAAGCTAGAAAGCTTTATTATGTTGAATTTTGAGCAGAACACCCCTTACAGAGTATCTTGTACTGTTTCTTATGTAACACGACCTTGTCACTGCCTCTCAGTCTGGCTGGATATGATGAGCGTCAAGACCAAAGCAACCGTGTTGGCATCAGGCATGAAGGTAAGGTTCCAGTTCTTGGTTAAGCCTATTCATACCATGCTTGATCTATTTTTAGAAACAGTTTTTTAACCTGAGTCACAGTTCAAGCAGACTCGAATCAGAGCTGAATTATTGATGGTAAAAAAAACACTTTACGTTCCCTTGGTTTGCCATGTGCAGCGTGTGGACGTGTGCTACGTGAGCCCATGTGTGTTTATTAATTGTGCACAAGTGGATGTGTGTGTGTGGGTGTGTCAGTGTGTGTGTGTGTGTGTGTATGTGTGTGTGTGTGTGTGCGTGTGTGTGTGGCTGACATAGACGCCAACCACAGGGCAGCTCTCAGTGTGATAAGAGCAGACACGTGCATACATACACAACAGAGGGCTGAGTGCAAGAGAAAGCACAACATCAACCAGCAGAGAGTGAAAGAGAGACGCATCAGGTATGTTTGCTGTGGCAACCGCGGCCAGCTGTCGCACTCGCACTCTGATGGGCAGATGGCCATCTCTCTCTCTCTGTCTCTCTCTCTCTCTCTCTCTCTCTCTCTCTCTATCCCCCTCTCTCTCTGATTCCTACTAGTTCAAGGTCAGTGTGAATCTTAAATCCCTCACCTCCCGAACTTAAATCTTCATTGTCACTCTCTAACAACAGCTTCCTAAAGGTTAAATCCAGACAGTTTGGTGGTGATAATATTTACAAAGCGGCAGTAATACCAAGCACAACCTGTCTTGATTTGTTTGATGTGGATCACTTAAATCCTCAGATTCTTGCTTTAAGAATTACCTTTCTGTATTATTAGAGAGTAAAACTCTTGTCCCATCATCATATCCAGAAGAAAACTGGCCACTGTATGTCAACACTGAATCAGCTACATCAGCAGCATGTGATGAACTTACAGAAGTATTTGAGGGTCTCCTCTATCTGCTCATTGGTCAGGTCGAGGGCAGAGTCGGGGTCCACCAGTGGCGTGTGCAGCCAATCATCTTGCTCGTAGCCGAAGATGGTGTCGGCCCTCAGCTTGTAGACTGGCAGCTGTTCCTCCAATAAGCTGATAATCTCAAGCTCCGGCAAATCCGTATTGTTACACACATCTGCACAGAGAGAAAGACAAGCGCTGTAAAGTATTTGTTCTTTTCTGAGGCAATAAGTGTCTTTATAGTCATGATATGAAGTAGAAACACTCCATGTTTGCAGTACAGAGATATTATGTCTTCAGCGGGGATAAAGTTTTATTGCAGCAGTGAGCCAAACATGTGACCTCTGGGTTATATGTAACAATTTAGATTAGAGATCCTCTCCTCATTCATAATCCATCCAAACAGCATTTCATCAACCGAAAGCATAGGATGCCCTCTAGTGGTTATTTGAGGAAGTAACCCACCGCTCCTTGCATCAACTGTGAAGCACTCAAAAATGGAGGCCAACTGAAGGTCAGCTTCATTTGTGGCAATTTGCATCTTCAGTTAAATTCATCAGACGCTGACTTGGGTTGGAGCTGTACAGTTCATCCCCTTGCAACACATGTAAATAAAATCCCATCCACCTTCTCTGCAATACCGATTACCCCAGAGGATAGTAATGTATAATTTGTGTATATATTAGGAGGGTTTATCAAATTCCCCTGTATTTACTTCTATCTGTGTAGCTTACTGATGGAGATTCAATAATTATCTCAAAGGCACTCAGAACAGCAAATGTACGTGTGGAGACGATTCCATTGTCTAAGAAAAGACCTGTAGATAAAACAAAGATAGACACTTGGAGAATGAACACATAAAGGCAGTTTTTTAAACTCACATACATACGACTACAGAGAAAATGTTCTTTTCACACAAATCAAGCAGCTCTATCCCCGTAGGGAAAAAAAATAATAATAATAAAAGACCTGCAACCATTTATACATCTCAGTAAGTCTTCTTTGACATGGCAGCTAAACCGGTCTAGAAACCTTCTGCACCTCCTTCACAAAGTCAACAGCAGCCTCCACCTGAAAACCACTGAGTCAACCAGAGAGCCACATGTGTGCGCTGCTGCAGAAAACTGAATGATCTTACCTAAGTGCTCAGCTATGTGCCTCCCTGTTTACACATCACTTTCATGTGCTATTAAAAGGGCTCATCCACTTAGGACTCCATTAGAGTGCCCAGTCTCTCTGTTCACACGGCACTGAGCTTTTACTCACTTTTTCTACAGCAATGTGGAATTGAGAAGCTCTCGGACAGACAGAAGTAACGCAGACAAGAGAATTAACATACAGTAAAAATAAAGTCCTTTGTTTCTCAGCCTCCCTCTATTTCTGGCTCCGTCTCTCCCTCCGCTGTCTGTCTGTCCGTCTACATGCATGTCTCTAACAATGCTGTCTCTCACAGTTTGCTAATCCAGACTGAAAGACTGACTGTGCTGAAAAGGGGAAACACACACACACACACACACACACACACACACACACACACACACACACACACACACACACACACACACACACAGAGAGTCGTGCTTCCATCACTTTTGGAGACATTACATAGACTTACATTAATTTCCTGGAGGCTTACCCTAACCTTAACCTAGACCTAATCCAAGTCTTCACCCTAAAATGTAATGACTTTCATTATGGGGACATGCATTTTGTCCTCATAAGGAAAATGAGTCCCCACAATGTGACTGTGTAAAGATATTTATGTCCCCACAACATGAGCAATATAAGCACAAACACACAGACACACAGCAGCTGGGGAATCATTCAGTAAGCTCAGCCAATGAGGTTTCAGCACAGCAGTGAGTACTGAACTGCAATTCTTTCCAATGCCATTAGAAAAGGGACATTTTCCCGTTTGAGTTTTTAGAATATAGTGAAAGATTCTCAGAAAAAGACTTTTGTTGTCTTTGCCTCATCAAACATTTGGTTTGAATCTTTCACATTATCACGCTTTTCAGTAGGTGAAATATACAGTACGGCAGTAGTCAGCTCCAAAAAAGTTTGACCTGTCTTTATTTGTGTTCCATAGTCATTGTATTTTGTTCTTTTTCACTCAGATTTCCATTAGTGTGCCTGTGAAGCCAGGAGCCACATAAAGTCTACACTAATTCTCTGATCAGAATCACAAGATTTCTCTTCTGTACTGATATGAAATATGGCCAATGCACTCCAGCTCCTACAACGAGCACTGATAGGATGCAGATGAGGATAATAATAGCACAAACCCGTCTGTGCTGTGTGTGCTGACAAAAGGTCAGTGGAGACAGTAAAAAGTGTGTGTGTCCATGTGTATGTCAGATTTGGTCAAACAAAACTGTTTTTTTATTTTTGTCAAATCAGTAGAGAAACTTTGCATGAACGTGTTCACAGGTCTGTAACAGAAACTGATGCTAAATAAGTTGCAAAGAGTGGAACAAAGTTTGCCATGACTACTCCAAAACACAAAGTCAACAGACTGTATGTGCTCAGCGTCGATGACCTCTGTTCTCCATTGCTGTTGCTCAGAATTTCCTCAGAGACAATGAACTGCATCACATGATATCGTCTGCAGACGACCAGTTAAGAGCAAAACCAGAACTGTATCTAGCGGAGGAGTAACAACACTTATTTTTCACCCTTAATACTGAATAACAAATGAAATGGTTTCTATACGGTGGTCTTTTCAAGTTTCAACTTTACTCCATTAGATTTGGGATCAATGAACACAGCTGCTAGCACATGACCGAGAGAAGTTCAAGTCCTACAGTCGTATGTAAATATAGACTGCTGGCACACAGAACACAACCTGCAGGGTCACACCAACGTTAGCTGAAGCTAGTAGCCACCAGAACACGAAAGTTCAAGTTCAAATGCAAGAATAGGCCACTGTCACACTGTCACACCGAGCAATAAACACACCAACATGTGCAGAGGGCACAGAGTCAGAGAGGCAGAGAGTGTCAGAAACAGATCATCCTGCCCCTATAGAAACACACCGATAAGAAAGGACAATTACACAGATCCAAAACAGTCTGAATTTTTGTCAAACTGTGACAAAACCATAAAATAAACGAGGATAAAGCAGATGTGCTGGTGTTAAAACAGAACCTGCTTACTGCCACAGACACCAACACAAATACTACAACTATCAGACTGTTAGCAAAATTAGGTCATCAGAGAAGGGGGGTCCACAAGCACATGGGCTGCGTTCAATCCCCCCACATATGATAGTTGGTGTGGATAAGACTTTAGAAATGTTGCCAAACAGAATAGGACAAATCCAAGTGCAAAGCCTCTCATGTCAAACATGGCTGCCTCCTACAGGCTGTGACAGTACAGTACTGCTACTTGTGGCCAAGAGACGGTTAAAAAGCCAAGCTTACAATGAACATATTGTACAAACTTTCAACCCTGAAAAACAATTCATTAAACTGTTGGAATGGAGACGAGGCAGGGTTTAAAGTTTGTGTTTTTCAAGCTTCGGCCTGACAAAGATAAATAGTTAACTTGGAAAGGCAAACCCCTGAAGCTCCCTCCGCTGTACAGAGAGAGGAAACAGCTGACTGATTCACAGATAGACCGAACGAAAGACAAACAAAGGGAAGATAAAGAGACAGAGGCAGGGAGAGAAACGCTGTCCAGATGTTAGCCGGGCAGTCAGAAACTTGACTAGAGCCCAGTGGAAACTGGCAGAAAACCATGCCGTGCACGGTGTACTCACTCATGGTGCCTGAAGCCCGACAACCACCAACTCTCCTGCCCTCCAATCACATTTTCCACTGGATCAGGAGAAGGCAAGGTCGCAAGAAATAACACAGAGAGGAGAGAGAGCGAGTGTTGGGAGGGTGAGAGACAGGAAGAACGAGAGAGAGCGAGAGAGAGAGAGAGAGGGATAAAAGTTTTAGAGGACGACACCGGGTGGAAGAGACAGCAGAGAAAGAGAGGAGAAGAGGGAGGAGTGAAGAGGAGAAGAGACCCGAGCCAAACTGGTTCGTCATGCCTGACATGCCAATGACAGCATATGGACCGCCCCCTCTTTCCCCCCCACCCCCTCCTCACTGTGACAGCCAACAGACCCAGCTGGACTCTTCCTACGAGCTGCACTACCTAAAAACACTTTCTGTCGTGCTCCAGCGTGAACATGCTGCAGGTAACAGCAGTCCTGAAGCTGTTTTACCCCAGCAGGCACCTCCTCTGCATGAAACTCTCACATGAGGCCTGAGGAAAGACACTGTGTGATTAAGGAGAGTATACACATGTATAAAACATGCAGAACTATCGGAGGAACAAGTCAGGAAGCAGATGTAGGCCCGCTGCAGCAGTCAGTGTGGCCTGTACAACATGAGCAAAGCTGCAGCAGAGGAGCAGCCAAAAACTCACTCAGGGTGCTTTTCATGTAATCCCACAGATCCCAGCGGGTTTGGCACCGAATGGCACATGATAGGAGGGAATCTGTTCCTAAGCTTGTGTGTGAAGGTCTTACACTAATCACTTTACAATTACTAGTTGCAACATTTCCTGTTAATTTGCCTGGTTAGGGTGTTTAACGAATAGCTTAGATGTAAACAGCACTATGATGTACAGGATCAACGTTTATAGCAGTTTTTAGTAACTGACTTTGGCAAATTATAATCTACACACACAAACGTAGAAGCAGTTTTCCCCATCGGAACCATTCAATCAAATATGTCAATGCTGCACAACCCTGTCCAGAATTAGACTGGGCTTCAGTTGAAAGCCGCTGCTGGTCACAGAGAGTACGCACATGAAATACAAGAGAGAACGTCAACGTGGTCAAATATCACTGGCAACCGACAAGATCCATGTGCTGAACCAAGGTGTTCAAATGTCAGCGACTGTAAATCTGCAGCAGTATGTGTATGTCGTACTTCACTGATGTGTTACAATTACCACTAATCCTCGGGGTCAGAGTGGAAGTACAGGCTGACTGCAGATGTAAATTTCAACCGCAATAAATCCTAACAAAGTGTAAAGTTTAAGAGACTCAACTTTAACAGGAAAAAGAAATAACAGAATGGAAAAATATTATGATCATTTCCTAACATTCACTGGGCATTCTGCCTGACGTATGAGCTGCACCACTTACATAAGAACAACTGTCTACTCTGGTATCAGAATTATATTAAAAAACTTGGCACACTTTGAGTCAGCAGGCTGAACATGATGTGACGACTGACAGGGATTATTTTGGTACAACTCTCCGTAGTTTTCTTTCTTTTCTTTTTTTTTTTAAACATCCTACTCATTCTGCCTTTAAGTGTAGGCTATATTTAGAATATTTTCCCTGTTTGACCTTGCTGTCACACTGTCCTCTCCAATGGGAAACTGAAGACGTTATATCATTCATCTATGCTCTTTTCAAAGCCACCACACACCTTGAACAAAAACAGCAATTTTACCCAGCAGAGTGCGGGTGTTGCTGGTGTACCGCTGCCTCAATCGCTTAGTTTGTTTGTGTTACTGTGCCACTTCAGTGTTTTCAAGGGTTAGTTCGGATTTACTGAAGTCGCACAATAACACAAACAAACTATCAGATTGAGGCAGCGGTACACCAGCGACACCCGCACTCTGCCGGGTAAAATTACTGTTTTTGTCAAAGAAGTTTGGTGGCTTTGGGGAGAGTGACAAAACAGCGTGAGTTTCCCTTCAGAAAGGTCTGGCTGACTGCAACGTAGAGCCCTGAAAATATTCTACATATAGCGTACACTGCTTAGCTTCCTCCATCTGTGTGCTGCTGCTGCTTCTCCACCCTGGGGGGGTGTGCTGACCACCATATACTGTAGGTGATACAGTCACTATGTTAATGTTTTTAGCTTACGTCTGACAGAGCCCAAGTCGACAACGCTCGAAGGACGGGTTGCTCGGGGTCAACAGTTTCAGTCTCATGTTGCTCGGCTCTGTCTCTGCGTGTGTTTATGTGTGTGAGATCATGCAAACAGTGAACAAGAACCAAGAGCGTTACAGCACAATGGATGTCCTCGCATGCCGTGATTGGATCAGAGTCAGGAGAGCAGACTCAGCAATTTGGATTCTACTCTTGTTTGTCCACTTACATAACTTCACTCAAGTTCTCTGTCCTCCGTCTCCTGCCCGTTTGTTCCTGATCTCACCCTTCTCACCAAGCATCCCATAATTTCACAGTTACTCAACTCTTTACATCACTGCTGGCTGGTAACCACGGAGAATTAACCTCACGCCCAGGAACTGCCCCATGGCGCTGAGCTGCTCTATTCAGCTCTTTGTGTTCGTTCATCCTCTACACTCACTGAAATCATACACACACACACACACACACACACACACACACACACACACACACACACACACACACACACACACACACACACCCTCACAAACTCCCTCTTGGCAAGGAAGTATTCAAGTAGAGACTTAGGCAGGGAGATGTGCCAGACACAGGGATGAGGGACAGGGACAGGAGGAAGAACTTCAAATGTAACAGATTACACATGTAACTTTGAATAGAAAGTTATGTTTGTTACAGTAATCCTATCACACCAGCAGATGGCAGCACTGACCAGACCTCCTCGACTGTCCTGCCCTTGAATGACTTCAGTGTTAAAGACGCATGACTACAGTAGATATTACCACAATATGTCTTTGCATGGCTGCTGTAGCTGACTACATTACACTGCACTAAGAATGCATTAAGAAGTCGTCATTAATGTACTGATCAAGTTAGCTCCTCCTCCCCATGCAGGGACCTCACAAATCTACAAGTATGCACATCATTCATCCGCTGATTCTCCTGGAAAAGCTCTGGCATCATGGTGCAAAAGTCAACAAGCCATCCCATAGCACTGCAGCTGTAAGCAACCACCACAGCTGAGAGGAGAAACCAGCATATTCAAATGAAGTTCTGCCCCAAGAAATCAGTAACCCATGTCAGCTGCAGTCAAAAGACTACCATCTGTGTCAGCCTTCACTGTGCCTGGCCTCATCATGGGGTTTCTCTCTACTTGGTCAACTGACAACTCTGAAATACCTCCACTTGTGAATAGACTGATGCCATGTCCAGGGTGTAACCGACCTCTTACACAATGTATGTATACTGGGGTAGGCTCTAGGCCTGCAAGAGCCTGTAAAAGAATAAATGAATGGATGAACAGTAGAGCCAAGTTTCTGTAGTGTTCAAGGTGAGAGAGTTCATCAGGGGCTCCAGATATCTGTCTTCATGGCTGTCACCGGGTAGACGATGAAGGGACTTTGGTGATAATACAAGGAACTGAGATAATGGTTGTGGGTGGGAGGGTGTGTACGCTATAGGAAAATACAGGAAGGGCCTGTTCCTGTTGTTTGAGTGCATAAGAACTGCCACAGTCTGCTGAACTGACTCTATAGTCTGGTGCTGTGCTAGTGCTTGCCCACCCTTATGGCCTTGTGTGGCTTTCAGCCAGCTCCCTTTCTCCTCAGCTGAGCCCATTCCTAACTGTTCCTCAGGGGCCTAAGCTCCTTATTAAACAGTGGCTTAGCACTGTTGTAGTCAACAGTGAAGTTTCATCACAAGAGACACAAGATTTTGTGTTGGACTCATCACTTCGTGTAATGGCAATGCACTGTCGCGCTGCAGTCTCAGCTCTGTCCAGTCATAAAACCATGATTCTCAAAGGTTTGTCTGTCGTTAGTTTTGGTTTCCAGGTTGGAACAGCCTTAACTGCTGCATGATTAGCACTGCGTGAAAAACCTGGAATCAATGTCCATTAATATTTTATGTGTTATCACTTCAGTTGTTAAAAGCGTCTGCCAGATACTCAGCCCAGACGGGCGCATTCAGACTGTGAAGAGAAAGAGAGATGCAGCACAGCACAGCTACAGTCTGACCACAGGAGACAAGACATTAGTGTCTCTCTGCTCCCTTGGAGAGACGGATGAGCAGTGAGAAAAAAGAGAAAGGGAGATGAGTGAAAGAGTTGACAGAGGCAGTCCGCTGGGAGCTCTTTACACAGGCTGGCTTCCATACAGGCCTGAGGTCCCCTGGAGCTGCTTCACTGACAGGATGTGACATTAGAAAGGGGTCAAAGAGGGGGACTGTTTCTCACAGCTCTACATGCCTCACACACCATCTTCCTCAGCCTGCACTGTTCTGTCAGCTTATTTCAAAAAGCTTTAGAGATTAGGAAGCTGTTACTACTGTAAACCTTTAATTAGGGTCACTCTGATGTCTTTGATTCATACCCCAACTCTTTTATTGACTCAGATGGACATTTCAGAGGAGAGCTTTTGTGACAGGTGAATTATGTATTTATGCATCGAGTGCTGCTTCAGCGCTGCCAAATGGATTCCGGTAAGTTTTGTCTACCTATGGTTATAATGTATGCATGCAGCATTACCAGTAATGGTCTCTGCATCTCTGTAGGTGGCTGTGAACTCCTGGAGTGCAGCTGACAGACTTGCTTCACTGACATACTCCTCCTCTTCCTCCTCTTCGCCGGCCAATCGGAGCCCTGGGTCTTGGAGCCGAGTTTCGTGTTCGGGAGACTGCGTGGGGGGCGGGGCAGAGGAGCAGGTGTGGGGAGGCGAAGTCTTCGGGTCCAGCTTGGCGCCGAGTGGTTACCGATTTAAAACATGACCAGCCATGGACAAAAGCTGGAATGGACAGGAGGGGACAGAGCAGGTCAGGATGCTTGTGCACAGGACAGGTGGGAGTCGAACCAGAACCAGAAGAGCAGACTTGAGGTTATTCAATGCATGCCTGAAAGAAAAAGGGAAGACACAGGAGAAGACTGCATTTTTAATTTGCATTTACAAAAATATGCATTGTATAAAACCCAATAAAAATAACAGTGATAATAAAGTTTAACATACAGCGATTTAGACAACACATTTCTCAGTCACATTAGGCTGAGCAGCCCTATTTATAGACATGGTGTCACACTCATCTGCATGTCGGCTGACTGGTTCATAAACAGAACACACGCTAAAGTGTAGGTAATTATAGACATGACTGCACTGTGGTATCAGTTTAGTGGGTGCATAATCGAATCGATTCAACAAAACAACATCCCTGAAATAAATCCTATCTTTAAGAGCGGACCGTGCTCTGTGTTTAGAAAGATGTCAGGTCTACTCTGTTATCTTTGGGGGTAATAATGGTCTTTATTTGTGGCACTCGATCAGACTGTTTTTGTCACCTAGGCTGCAACTAATGTTTATTTTCATTACTGATTAACTTGCCAATAATTTGTTTGATTAATAGTTTCAACCTTAGTCTGTAAAATGTCAGAAAACAGTGAAGAATGCCCATCGCAACTTCCTCGAGTCCAAGGTGAAAATGCTAAAATGTCTTGTTTTGTTGAAACCCAAAGATATTCAGTTTATGATGCTACAGTATGTGACAAAGATGAGCAGCAAAGCTTCTCATTTGAGAGCCTGGAACTTCTACAGAGAACATCTGGGATTCATTCACTTCACAGAAACATCAAATTGATGCTGTAGACCTGATGAGGCGTATGATTCAAGAGCAGGAATAGATCACAGATAGACAGTATAAACTTCATTCAGGGAGTAGCTGGACATCTATATTAACTACACTCTCTAAATACTGTAAGTGAGACCAACAGCAAATACATGTCAAAGATACAAAGAAATAAAAACCTGGCTGACAAGCTAAGAGGCGAACAACAGCACAACACAATGACATCCCTCAGCGGGCTGCCAGCCCAGCACCGAACAGGAACTTTCTATTAATAGTCAAGTCTTCAAAACACACACAACCCTCAAGACAAGCTGCTCGATATGTACACCTCAGCTCCCTTTCTGTGCTGATTAAACCCACAGCTGTGGTTTCGGTGCACCACACCCTCCTCTATGCTCTGTGTTCTCCCTGCTGCGTTCATCTCCACTCATCTCCATTCCTCACTATCTGTCTTCTTCCACCACAGCCTCCTCCTAAGACCAGATATTGAGTCAGATCCCAGTGCCTTGTGGGAAAAGCTATTTAGGTCACACAGTTTCCATAATTCAGGACATCCAAATGCCCAAACATTGTTGCTAATGACAACAAACCATACAGTCAGTGCAGAACATATGACAGGCTGCCATGACGCTGTGATGAATGAGGTTTTTAGGGATTTGAAAATCTAACCTGCCTGCAACTCAGATCAGGATCACAGAAGGTGACTAAACAAAAAATAATGAGAAGTCTTTAAAACTGAACCCCTTCATAGCCAGCGGCCTGAACGAATGACGTCATTGTAACTGCAGTAATGCTGACCAAACAGTTTCCATGTTAACGTTCAACAGTACCAGGATCAACAGAGCAGGGACCTTATGTGTTATGGCCATAACAGCCTCACCGTGTGCCGTCCTCCAGCAGGGCCCACAGTGACAGGGTTGGGTTGAATTTCGAGGAAGTGGAAGATTTCTATGGGCTGATGGAGCCGGCGATCAACACAATAGTAACTGCAATTTCCCTCCAGGGGACAAGGTGTGGTTTTCCACCTTCTTTAAGTTTATTTTCTCGACAGTCCAATTTCAGGTTTTTGCAGTGTTCAGTTTTACATGCAGTTTTTTTATTGGCCCTATCCCAAAAAGGCACATGTTAAGTTTGATGCAACTTATTTCTTAACAAGAAAAGGGCACGGTGAAGCACAAGCTACATTCAGCAGGCGATGTAAAGAGTAGGAAGAGCCAACCAGAGGGCCTTCATTCAGGTGAATGCCTTGAGGCGAGTCCTCAGGGTACAGTCGGCTTTTCTCCGTTTGATTTCATTTTATTTTTGGTGCTCTGCTGTTATTGTTGTGATCAAATCACAAGGAAGGAATGACCCCCAAAATGACTGTATGTCCATTAGTGCACAGGCAGAGTGTTGATTCGTAGTCCAGTGTCATGGAGAAGACTGTCAAACAATGCTGTATCCCTCCCACTGATGATTTCTCAATGCATTGTGTTAATCAGTAACCCCTGACTGTGCTTTACACTGCAATGATATGGACATTACAACACAGACCACAAGTATTCATTCTCAGCTTCTACAAGAAACCAGAGTTGCATCAGACTAACTTCGATCAGTCACACTAAAATCTCTTTCCCTCCACAGCTAACATCCACCCTAAAAGACAGCTCAGTGGCCTGAGTGTTTGGTTGCTGCAAGTGAGGTGAGGTTCTGCTGTTAAGGCAAAATTCTATACCTTCGTACCTTGACGTAACAAATGATGCACACATGCAACCATTTCCTGCCATGTCATGCCACTAAGCCATAATATGTGTTAACCCGCCTGCAACAGCATGCTTGATGCTCTGTGGCAGGTGTGACAGCAGCACCTCAACTCACAATAGTACTGAGGTGTGTGTGTGTGTGTGTGTGTGTGTGTGTAGCTGACATGCAAATCCTCTGGATACTGTATGCAAAAACAGATCTACAGTCTACCCTCAGCGAAAAATACAGATTTAATAAGAAAAGCAGCACATTTAATGCAATAATAGAATTTAATGAAAGTGTAAAGACACACTAACTTGTAGATTTTTGTGCTTTTTGTGTCCTCGTAGAACAGCACTGGTTCCACATTTATTCCCTTTTCCAGGATTATGATTAATCCTTGGCTGATTAATCCTCGCTGACTGTTTTGCCAAATATAATTCTTCTTAAAAACAAACAAACAAAAACCTAGCCTAGCTGCAAACTCAGTGACTAAATGTTTGATATTATGCAATACCTTCAGTGCACCATCTGTTGTTCACCTGCCAGCCACAGTTTGTAGTTTGCCTTGATGTTGCAGTCAGCGCAGGGCAGCACAGTCATGGGTAAGCATCTTATTCGTCAGCCTGTGAGCTGGCTGTTTGCAGCCAGTTTGCCTGAATGTTTGCAAACATTAGCCTGGCTTCTGTTGGGTTCTGTGCCAGTCAATACATCCCTTCACAAAGCATGCCTCTGCAGCACCTTTCAGCAGCTGAGTGCGGAGGTTTGTCCTTGCTGGAGGGGGTTTCCCTACTTTCAACAGCTGATCATTTAGAGCACTTTGACATGGAGCAGTGCTGGTTCCCTGCTGCTAATATGTGTGTGTGTGTGTGTGTGTGTGTGTGTGTGTGTGTGTGTGTGTCCTGGCTGATGGAACTGAGAAGGACATACTGAGTGACTGGCTATAAGATACAGCTGCAGCACAGCAAACACTGCCTACACCATAAACAACTTCCTCTGATTGTTCTGTGCTGGGGGGGTCAGGGGTCAGGAATCTCCAATCAGCTTCAAGACATATTATAGAAACTCCTTCTGTCGTCTTTGAGAAAACAGGTCAGCGGCTTCATGGAAAACTGCCCCCGTAAGTTCACCATGGTGAGGAGACAAACGTGCAGAAATCTGCTGCCATACAGTCAACACTTATTAGGAGCTGACAGAAATCAGGTGAGTAGAGTAAGCACCGCAGTGTCAACATTATCCTGTGTACAGAAACGTCTTAATTACACAGCAGCCATGTAGGACACAGAGCGCCAGCTTCTGTTTGACTAGACGTCAATAAGCTTTTGTTCTCAGTCTCAACCTAACTGGCCACAATCTGACCTCACAGTTTCAGCCTGGGCTCAAACTTTAGCTTGATTGGGTTGAGTTCTGTGGATTTAAGAACGACATTTTTAAAACGAGAAAACTTCACAGACGTTCCAACATCCAGCAAGATGTTTGAGCGAGGCTGTAAATGAAGGTCAGAGCAGGCTGAGGCCCATCCTGTCAGCCACTTTATGATCAATGGATCCAATCAATACTCCAATATCCCCTGCTTGACCAGGAATACAACCAGTGACAGTCAGGATATTTACTCAGGAGTGCTGAATTCATTCCCTTAAATAAAAAAAAAAAACAGATGAAACAACACATAATAAAACCTTTATAAACGAAACAAAAGACACAACAGATAAAACAAAACCATTAATTAGCTGCTTATTAGCATGCATATTAGTAGCACACTGGCTCTTTATTCGTCATCATAAAGCACTTATTAATGCCTTATTCTGGGGGTTAGGGTTATTCAGGGCTGGATTGCAATTCATGTGCAACAACTTCCTTCAATTAGCAGTAATTAGAAGGTTATTGAGGGAAAACTCCAAGTTTATGACCTAGTAGTTGTAGAATATGCTATCCAGGATAAAGCACAAAGTTTTCTAATGACTAAAAAGACCAACATGCTGCTAATATTCATGCTAATAAGCAACGAGCCAACAACCCACCAACACTCAAAGCTGTTTTCTGAGGTTAAGTGCTACCTGTTGTCAGTGTGCACACTTACTGGCTCACTCATGGCAGGGCGGTTATTGAGAGAGAAGAAAATTCAGAGGAAGAAAACCCTTGCTGCGCCTCACTATCACTTTTCCTGGCTTTGACGTTCATGGCAAACTCACTCGCTCATTAACATTCAGCCGACACTGACTCCAGCCGTGAAGTCACTTTTTTCTGAACTGATGTTCTACACTTAAAACAGTCTTCTGTGCATGGAGCTCCAGAGGGCCCCTTAACAAACACACACACACACACACACACACACTCTTTAAAACTCAGATCCACAGAATAACTTGAAGATAGTAGCAGTGAGGGAAATGAGTGAAGGCTTTTTAGGAGTTTTCGCCTAAATTTACACATCACATTTATCCAATTTTGTACCACTGCAAGGTCGCCATGCTATTGTGTTGTTGGTTGACACTCATGAGTCAAGAAATGCTGCTGCTCTTGGCTCTAAATACTGTATGAAACGAGTAAGTTTGAGCTTTGCAAGACAAACAAAAGAAGAGCAGTATTTTGCTTCATAAAATGTTGCCCCTGCACAGTTAGCTAGCTTAGCTTAGCACCAGTGCCGCATGTTTTGAGTCTTCAGTCAGTGGAACGGCTGATAATCAAGCACTTATCTGTGCATCTGTTCACAACAGTTCTCTTTCATGACGTTTGTTTCGTTGTGTGAGGACGCTATGACAAAAAAAGACACCTGCCCCAGGTGTTCCCCCTTTCACTAATTAGATGTCCTCTCTCAGGGTGTGTGGGCGTGTACACTGAGCTTGATTGACAGCCCTCTCTCACACACCACAGCTCCTGCACCTGACTATTACAATAGTTACAAAGCACACCTGCTCGGTGTCCACTGAGCTTACTGCATCACTAAAGCATGTTTGAATACTTGTAGTCTCAGCGATGCGACCCCTTGATACCATCAGTCTACTCACGCAGTCTCAGCTCAACTGTCTTCACAGGAAGGAAAGACAAAGAGGAAGACGAAGAGAGAAGTTAAGGTGAGATGAGTAGAGGGAAGCTGAATTACAGACCGACAAGTCACATGATCAGTCAAAGGAAGTTGAGACATCCTTTCCGAAATCTTTTAGACCCCTTCATGTAAAGTCAGAGCTGACTGAAGAGTGCTGTGCTAGTGAAAAAACAAAGAGAATGGACTTTGTTCTTCATGAGTAAAGTGGAGTGAAGAAGGGCTGGGAAGGGGAGGTGGAGGGAAGAAAGAGACGAAAGAGGAGAGAGAGCGACAGAGGGGTGGAGGAAGAGAGGGAGAAGTGTAAGAGAAACAGGTGAGTGGTACAGAAACAAGATCTGTCATTCACAGTGAATGTCCTATGAGGCAACAGGAGGGCAGCGAGCAAACAAAGCAGAGCGCAGACAGTCAGAGAGCCGTACATGGTGTTAGGCTTCGAGTCTGAGAACAGTCTTCCTCAAGCCCTCAGCCCTCAGCTCTGTTAACTCTATCGTACAGCCTGGCAGCCAGAAACAGCTCCAGAGTGTAAAAGTCCCGATTGTTTTGTTTTCTACTATCTGTTCCATAAATGTGCTTTCCCACACGAGGGAAGAGGAGGACTGGCTAAAGCAAACTTCTGCCAATCACACCGAGAAACTGACATTCAATGTAAGACACTGTGAGTGACTGCAGTACTGTGTGTAAATTGTCTGATGCAGTTTGATCCTTGAACGTTAAACATATGAACGTCTGTCATGAGGCTGAGTCTGACACAGGTGTCGGCGTGATTCACTAGGACCTGAAGTCCATTCGCTTCACACAGATCAGCTCACTGAACTGTGACGCTGACAATAAAAATAACTCGTCTTGCTTGCAGTTTTACACACCTTTTTTTCCCAACCAAGCATCGAAATTCCCAACAGATTTAACAGTACAGGGTCATCCAGAACGCTGTGGTGAGCCGCAACGCACCAAACTGTATCCACATTTTTGTAGGCTGCAGCATATTAGTTCATGTTCAGCCATAAATCCATAAAGTCACTCGACGGTGATAGCGTGCCGTAAATGAACTTTGAAAAGCAACCTTTGGCTTTTTTTTCTGTCCTTTCTGAGAAATTTCTACCAATACATGAGGTCATCGGAGTCCTGCCGCTCCCTGTCATCACCTGATCATTTTTTCTTTTTGCAGAATGTCAGACCGCTCAGTCTTCCAGAGAGAGACTCACTCAATGAAAGGGGTGCAAGGGTTACAAAATACTCATATCACACTATGATAAGCGATTTACCACATGCCCACAAGCCTTTGAATGTGTGAGCATGAGAGCGTGTGGGGGGGATGGCACAGAGAGGTCAGACCAGAACAAACACCCCCCGCAGCCCATCTGTCAGACCTTCTCTCTGTTCGACATGTGAGCTGCATGTTCAGGTCCAGCCTCTGGTTGTGCGAACGTCCTCGGGAGTGAGGGCCGCCATGTGTCAGAGCAGAGGGACGGGGTGCAGGCCTTCCACAGATCATGTGCTGGGAGTTGGCAAAACCAGCTAGAACCTTATTTAGCTTCTCAGGACTGGCTGAATACCCCTCCTCCTCCTCCTCCTCCTCTTCCTTGGCAGAGTCTTGTGTGACTTGCCTGGATGTTTAACGTAGTAACTTTACACAAAGGTGGTGATTAGCTAAACTAACTGGTGGTGAAATGGTGAAAAATGTCTATTAGTGTTGTCCAAAGCCAATGATGACATCCTCAAATGTCTTATTTTGTCCACAAGAATCCGGAAAATACTCACTTTTAAGGTGGAACCAGTGAATTTGGGCTTTTTTTTTTCCTTAAAACAGGACTCAAACTCCATGATCATAATAGTCGCAGATTAATTTAATAGCTAAGAACTAATGGATTAATGCTGCAGCTCTCTCACATTAATGTGAGGCGTCCTCTCAATCAGCAGCTGTGTCAGCCTGCTTATGGACACTGAGGGGACTTCAGTCACTTTTAATGAGTGGGGGCAGCTTTCCTGTGAAGGGATTAGGACTTCCCAAATCTGAAATCAATCTTATTAAAAGGAGCCCACAGGCTGCAGTGACACACTGTCCAGGCTGAGCATGGTCACCTCTGAGTCAGACAAACTGCTGCAAACTACTCATTAGATCAGACCAAGGGACGCTTCTCCTACAAAACCACATGGGCCATCAACAGCTGAGCAGGCACGTCAGCTTACTCAACAGGTGGATGCAACTGGGGAAAGGACACGAGTGTCCCTGATGGAGGTCAAAAACATCCCGAGTTAAGCGGTGGAAACAGGTCCTATCATGAGGAGCCGGTGCAAGTCAGCGACCGGTTCCCAAAGCGTGCCGCACCTGCTCCAGAGTCACCGGATCATCAAACTCTCCATCTGAAACGTTCACAAACACACACAAAAAACTTCTTACCGCTTTCGTAGACCGCGCAGATTTCTCTGAAGAGGCGAAATAATCCAGTTTTCTCCTTTTGGCGACCACAGTTGAAGACTATGGAGCGGCTCAATCACTGACCATGATGCGGTTTGTCGAAGTCTGGCTCCCCGTCGATGCCGGGTCCTTCTTACCTTAACATGAAGGCAAACTTAATCCTAACCTCAACCAGTCGGTTTCTGGGATGCTTAACCGGATCCCAGCTTCACCCTTACCCTTAACCAGTTATCTCTGCTCCGCCTAACCATAACCTGACCTGAGCCCGATCCCCAACCACGGAGGGCAGCGCGACGGGAAACACTATATGAAGGAGAAACAGACTTCGACACGACACCGATGTCTGAATATCAAACCACAAACAGGCGAAAATCAAGCCGAGTTAAAGGAGGAGTGAGCCAGAGTCAACACGGTGCCTGTTCACCAAACTTTAGCTGCTCGTTTGGTTTCCTGAGCAGAGGCGACTGAACCGCTTGATGGAAACAAAGCTGCTGAGCCGAGTAGAGGCAAGGTAGAAAAAATATGGAGCCACATCCGGTTGGAGTGATTTCAAAATTAACCGCTTTAATATTACACGTCGGACTTCACTATTTGAATGGGCTGTTTTGTAATATATGTAGAGGTCATCAATGAATAATGTTTAGATATGTTCTGATATAATGCTGGCAAGAAAGCTTTTTAATCATTGCAGATACAGTATGTTTCATTCAATGATTTGCACAGCGGACCACTAAATTACAGTAGCCTCAGTGGTTGACAGTAATAGACCGGTTAGCTCTCTGGAGTTAAATGGAAGATACTACTTTATTATTTTTTTTTAATTCTGCTCAATAAAACAACTACATTCATGATAGTCTGAGTAATCTGGCTGTGGCAGCATCACCACACAGAAAGGCCTATCGTTGAAGCAGCAAAATGGTCACAGGCCATTAAAACAGCCTACTTTTGAACTTTGAGTTCATTACATGTATGGATGCATTTATCCAACTTTGCCACAAGCAAATGATGGAGAGATTTTTTTTAATTGAATTATTTCTTGCTTTTATTTTGTAGAATAAAAAACGTTTACAGGAAATTGTCCTCGTAGAAATGTCCTGTAACTTTCCAGATTAGGAAGTTTGAAGTTCTGTGCACGGAGGATTCCCACTGTCCGAACTTTCTCCATGGATATGCAGTAACCTGACGTACTGTCTTGAATTATGCTTGAATTCAACTTGCATGTTTTTGCTTTAGGCTTGCTTAATTAATTCTGCATTTTCTGTTAGGGTTGTCCGAGGCCTTCATGACTGTGTGAAGGGTTTATTTTATAATTGGCAAAAACATTTTGTGTAGGCCTATGTTGATTAACGTTTTCACCAAGTGCTCGAGGTAAACATGTATACTCTTACACGTTAACATATTGCTTGGTCGAAAAAAAGCCGGTGGATCCTGAAAAGTATCGATCTTTTAGGGTGGCTGTTGCTCGATTATAATAGAAAATTCCGACTTCACCACTTTTGGGTCGTTGAACCCGCACATGACTACTAAATTTCCGACAGTTGCAGACTGCAGAAAAACCATTCAGGAGTGTCACGGGTGCCTTCTGTCCTGCTGCCGGCTTCATTCAATGCATGACGTAATTGTCTCTCTGATGGTCTGATGGTGTGTGTGTGTGTGTGTGTGTGTGAAAGGGCGGGGGACTTTTAGGGTGAGAGCAATATACCATACATTTCATGCAGTTGCATTTTGCCTTTAAAGACACTGATTTTTGGAAGGGAATTTTTTACATTGGCTTAAGTACAAAAAAGAAGTTACCAGTTATCAATATGAGGGAAATATGTAGAAAAATATATATGTACATGAAGGTAAAAAAGAAATTCTACGAGCCTCTAAAGTGTACATAAAATCAGATAAACCAAGCTGTGAGTTGGAAAATGGGTATATTTTGCAAATTGTTGTTGTCGAGTTGTGAATTACATTAGTACTGTATACTTTCCTAAAATGTAATGTTGATGGCGATTATTGTATTCCAGACGCTCCAGCGTGAGCCGTCTGTTGTGTGCACTCTTGTATCCTAGCAACACTGGAATATGCCATTTGTAGGTGGTCTAGTTAAAAGCAATAAAAATTATACGTTCGACCCGACATTTTTCTCGTTTGGCGCTATGTGAAAATAGTTTACAAAGACAAAATCACTTCTTTTCACACACGTAATGACTTTTGTCAAAAGATTTTGTTTCATTTATATCTGAAGAAATCCAGACTTCCCTCTTCCAACTAGAATCACGCGGCCCATCACACTTCCGCCATCAGACAGCGGGGCGGTAGTTTGATAGTAAGGGTGAGGAATATATTATTGCCTAACTTTTTTGTGTCTGTGTGTAGCTTCGTGAAGTTTTCATGTAATTACGTTACTCTTTAGGTGTTGCAGTTAATTTCTGTCTTTTCCAGGCGAACAAACTGCCTGTGCTTCTGAAAGACTTTAACGTTACATCCGTTACCAGCCAACCGTTAGCCTCAACGAAGTTAATGTTAGATGCGCTATTTACGGGTAGCTACAAGCTAACGAGGGTATTTCAAACATGCGCAGTTAATTTAACTGTAACTATACAAGCTACATGTCAAAGTCCTATCGAGTTCGCTGAAAGTTGAAATTCTTTCAGGGCAGGTTTAATTAGCCGTAATTGTAATAATCTGATTAAATTTACACGTAGCCATTTCATAATGTAACAAAAATATAGGCCTATGTCAATGTAAGTTCCTCATATAACTAAATAGGACGAGTGTACAGCAGATATATAACAAATCTCAGTACTAATTTCAATGTATTTGTTTGAGCCGTGATAAAATCAATTCATGACACGATTTTTAAATACAGTCCCGTGTTGTTGTTATTATTATTATTATTATTATTATTATTATTATTATTATTATTTCTTTCAGGCAGATGTTGGCCAAAGTCAAAGCATATGAGCAGCAACTTGAATATGTTTTAGTTTATGGTAATTTAATAATTGCATGGTCTATAATTCTTAACAACATATTTCATATATCATGTATTCTGCCAGAGTGGATAACATTGCAGCAACTGGGCAACATTTCTGATGAAGCTGAGGTCATACAACACTGCACATTTGGTTTTATGTCTGATATTTCTGTGCTTGTTTTCTGCATTAAACGCAAACCCCACTCTTGCTCGCTCTCTTTTTCATGCGTATCTTCTGAAAACGTTTCATGATTCTGACCTTCAGCCTGTTGTTTCTTTTCTTCAGTGGATGGAGAACTTCATCCTGTACGAGGAGTTCGGGGCAGGCAGTAGCTCTGTTGTCTACAAAGGAAGAAAGAAGGGCAGTCTCAGCTATGTAGCCATCATCTGCGCAGACAAAGCAAAGAGACCTGACATCACTAACCATGTATGACAGTGCATTAAGCTGTATAAGATGCAAAGATCTGGTACACTTTCTTATTTTAATGCATTAATAATAAAGTTTACGTCTTTAGGTACGTCTCAGCCATGATCTGGATCATCCGAACATAGTATGCTTCTATGAGTGGTATGAGACCAGTAACCACCTCTGGTTGGTAGTGGAGCTCTGTACAGGTCAGTAATTATTTCTGGCACTCCTGATAAGCAGACGTAATAACTTGCTGCTGGTTTCTGGCCATAGGAGCATGTGGTGCGAGAAATGCATCTTATAGCACTTTCAAACTGATGCAATTTCACAAATAGTAAATACCTTTATATTCTGTTGTTTAAAACAACCCAACACATGTCATGCACTATCTAAGTTGATATCTCTCTCTCATGCTTGGTCTTTTTTCTCTCTCTGTCCATCTATCAGGTGGTTCCCTGCAGTCTGTAGTTAGCCAAGATGGATGTCTCCCAGAAGATGTGGTGAGGAGGTTTGGATGGGACTTGGTCAAAGGACTGAAACACATCCATGAATCAGGAATCATTTTCTCTGACTTGACCCCTGCTAAGGTTTGCATTTGCATTCATGTGTAGTATGTGGGACTAACAGTATGAGAGTACAATACAATAAGTCGCCTTTTGTTGTTTCCCATAGATCCTACTGAATGGCAGTGGCATTCTGAAGTTTAGTAACTTCTGTTTGTCCAAGGCAGAGGGAGAGACACTGGAGGATTTCTTTACCTTGCTCTCTACATCTGAGGAGGCAGGGGACGGAAATAACAAGGAGAACTTTGACAACATGAGGAAAAAGCGACAAGGTGATTTTTTTGAGTTCACTTTTAACAAGAGTAATTTAAAACATTAGTTTAACATCAGACAACACATGTACTGTTCTTCACAATCAATCAAATCAGTCAAAAAAATGTACTCATGACTAAAACTCAACATCAAAACATCTTTTGTCCATGATGGGAATGTTTGTCTTCTTTTCCTGTTTTTGTCTTTTCTTATTACTCTATGGATATGTACAAACACTTTCAGGTTCTCCAGCTTACAGCGCTCCAGAGGTTTTGCAGGGATCCGAAACCAATATGAGCTCTGATCTCTGGGCTCTGGGTTGTACACTCTACTACATGTACACTGGTATGCACACACTCACACATGTACACTGTCACAAGCATACATTGAATATGATTGCTCGATTTTTTATTTATTTATTTATTTATTTATTTATTGCCTATTTTGTTCTCCATTGTGCTCTGTTGAGTACCTGTAATTCATGATAATTTTGATGCTGGCAATGATAATGAACAGGATTGATAAGTTTTTCAAACAAAAATATCGAAACAGAATCTGTGAAAAAAAGTCTGAAAAACTGAACTGCAAAGAAGTTGAAACGGCGCAGCACTTGATAGACAACAAGACACGAGCACAAACCTCAACATACAGTGTTTTACTGTTTTATACTGTACAGTTTTGTAAACCTAAACCCAAACTGTTCTTACATTTTTCAGGTAAACCTCCATTCCATTCTGACAGTCACACTGAACTGACAGACATGATTTTACATCAGCAACCACCACCTCCCAGACAGACAGGTAATACACACTCTGTCGCATACACACAGACAGACAGACAGACAGACAGACAGACAGACAGACAGGCATGCACACAAACACAAAGATGTGATGTTTGACATTAGAGCTGAGCAATTTTATCAATTCTGCAATTTATATCGATATTTTGTTTCCCCAGAGAGTATCGATTTTTCGGCCGCGAGTATCGATACATGAAGCCCCATTCAAATCCCCCATGTCTCGCACTTTGCAGGAAGAGCAATTAGGTCTGTCAGCTGCTAGTTTCGCTGTAGAGCATTTCTAGCAAGTTACCCAGACGCCGACGTCTTTCTCTTCCCGTTAGAGCTGAGCGATTCAGGAGAATGGCGGCGAGTATAAATCCAGTGCCTGCATGCTTAAAAGCAGATGTGTGGGAGCATTTCGGGTTTAAAAACAAAAAGGAAAGCGACGATTTAGACAAACGTATGGCGGTTTGCAATTTGTGTCACACAAACGTGAAGTACTCTGGAAATGCCACCAACCTGCGAGCCCACCTAAAACGTCACCACCCGTACAAGGTAATGCTAACTGAGACCGAGCCCAAGAAGTGCGGGGCGACCCGAAACAAACCACGCTGGACTGTGACGGCAGTTGTTGCCACAAGTTCCCATCTACTTCACCGAGGTCGCAGAAAATTACGGAGTCCATTGCCTACTTTATTTGTCAGGATTTGAGACCTTATTCACTGGTGGAAAACGCCGGCTTTAGGCGCATGGTGAACGTGATGGAGCCCCGCTATCCTATTGTCACCCGCGAACACCTCACCAAGGTTTGCTCCAATAGACTTGAATTATTGGCTGCCATGGTTTATTTTTACTTAACCTGGTGGCTAGACTGGCTAGTAGCTACCTCATATGTTCAGTATCAAGCTAAAAAAGCTGCCAAAGAAGGCCACTTGCTGCACTTCAACTCTCCATTGTTCACTTTACTTTTCAAAAGCTTGTAAGCTACAATTTGCACTCACTGTTTAAATAAATGAAACTAATTTTCTCACCACATCTTTGATTCATTTTGTCCAGCATTTGCAAGCTGCCAGTCAGAGCCATATTTTGTGTAATTGATGCTTTCAGTTCAATTAATTCAATCCAAGTCAATGGAATACTCACAAGATGTCACCAAAATCACTTTGTCCCTTTAAAATCTTTCAGAAAATGATGTAAGTGTATCAAATTGTATCGAATTGTATTGTGAGCTGAATATCTTGATATATATTGTATCGTGAGCCGAATATCGTGTATCGTATCGCGAGATTAGTGTATCGCTACAGCCCTGTTTGACATAAATATTTTTTGTTTAACAGTAGAAATGTTTGCAGCCATATGATGCCTAATTGAGGGCAACCTTCCATTACATGTTGCTGTTAAAGAGTAGTTTTTTGTTTTTAAAATAAGTTATCTTCGGCGTTGTTTGTTACAGTGTTTTCATCCAGTCCACCCAGTGAGGACTTCCAGAACCTTCTGAAAGGCTTGCTCAACAAAAACTCAGAGGAGAGGTCAGGTTCATAACACAAATGCGGCACACGTTTTATTTTACTAATTACTAATAATCTTTAACTTCAAAGTTGAATTATTTCAGACTGTTACTTTTTATTGCATGTTGACCTTAGTGTGTTGATATTTCTGTGTCCTAATTTTTAGTTTTCTCTTTTTTTTTTCTTTAGGATGGACTGGCCAGAGTTGCTGGACCACCCTTTCTGGACACAAGCTCTAAAGGAGGAAGAGGATGCAGAAGAAGGAGATGAGGAGGATGAAGAAGGGCATCAGGAGGAGATAAATGGCTCTGAGCAGTATGGCTCTGCTACCTTGAGGTGTGTTGATATCTTATTATTTCCGTACAGCTCCTACACCATTCTAGATACATTCTGTTGCGACCATTTTACCCCACACAGCTTTGCTTTGTCAAAGAGTGGTACACATTAATGGTAGATGTAGATGGCGAAGTGTCATTCAAGCCCAGTCTAGCCTCTTAATCCACTGGCAGAGGCCAAAAAGTTTCAATATGATGAAAAACATTTCAACAGCACAACAGGCTGCCTGCAGTATCACCATAAAGTTTAATCAAAAGAGTCGATATGCTGCATTTTTGGATTTTTTCCTTCAGTTCAATAGTTTGTGTTGGGGTGTGTTTTTTCCTCCACAGACACAAAACGATCTCTGGCGCTTTCTCTCCAAGGCAGGACGACAAGCTTCCCGACAGCCACTCAGCCATCACCACGCCAGCCTATGGAATTCCTAAGAAACTAACCTCATCACAGACAACTGCAGAGACTCATAGACCACCAGACAGAGGGACTGATTGTCAACAAGCTATCAGACACCCAACTTGTGGAGCCTTACAGAACAGCCAGGGCTTGGATAGGGAAAGGAGGAGGAGGGGTGGAGGCAAAGAGAGAAGATGATCCCAAGCTAACTGGGGCCCAGCAGTTTCACACACAGCAACACAATAAGTCATACACACTAGGTAACACATTCCCTGATGTCATTAGAGTCACACTGAGGCTATTTTTCTGCTCAAGTATTGCCTGTCCACCTGTTTTGCCTGTGTTGCACATGTTTAACCCAGGCTGTAAGCAGGAAGTTAGTTGATAGCCTTAATTTCTCTTTTCTGAAGTAGAATATGAATCTCAAAAGTGTTAAATAAAATGTTGTACTCCATCCAAACTCTTATCTTGGACACACACACACACACACAGCCACAAATACGCTACAGGAAAGTATACAGTACAATATAGTGCATGAAGTGTCATTTTAGAATGAGTGGCCTTAGTGGGTCTACCAGTTCGGCTACAAAAGGTCAGCCGCATGCTCATGCAGTATATCCACCTGCTAGCCATAAGCAACTAGCAGTATATTTTAATATTCTCCTCCTGCTGTTTTTCTTGCTCCTGTGCCAACTCAAGGAGAGGCTGCAGTATCTCAGACAGTGTGAACCAGACCTCTGCACCTCAGGTTACTGCCACCAAACACTGTGAAAGCATGTAAACAGCAGAGAGGAGGGGTTCATGTTAATATAATAACACGAGTAACCGGTCAACTGGCAACTTGGTTACCATGCCTACACCCAACAACACTACTGCTATTTTTATTCCTGCTAAGCACTTATGTATTGACTTATATGTCTAACATTAAACACGTTATTCTCTGCTTCCATCTGCTGCTGCACCTGGTAAACACTGAAATAGTAAATAAGTAAGATTAAATATCTCTTCTGCTCTTCTTTCATTCCTCTCCCAGGCCAGTACTGGTACTGACTTCATATCCTGTGTGAAAGTTCTTCTTTATACTGACTCTGATCTGACTGTCACCCCAATCATGGACAATCCCAAGGTACAGACATGTAATATTATAGGACACAGGCTTTTTCAGATTTCAAAACAACTATTAAACTACCATCGGTAGTAAGTGTCCTTTTGAAGAGCCTTTCCAACTTTTTATTTATTACTCAATGAAATAACATGGACATAAAGATATTGCTGACAGGCTGATTAACTCAACAATGGTAGGGAAACACATATTTACTTATGATCCCTGTTGAAATATTGTTGCTGCACTGTTGGCTAGGTTTAATAAGATCGTTTCACAGTTTTAGGCAACATTTTAGACCTCAGTACCTCAAGTCCTTGCTCTCAGCTGAGTGGAATTTAGATTGTAAAACATCCTAGTTTTTCCATTTGCATGTCTGTGAACACTTACAATATATAAGTTATCATCAAGTCTCTGTGCTCTGTGCTCTGAGACACATTTTCAGCCTTCTATCAGCACAGAGTTCCACCAGGAAGAGTAACGTGTGACTTTCTTGCTGTTGCTCCCAGCTAGTCATTATTCAAGTGGGAGTCATTAGTGCAGTGACAAGGACAGACTCCCATAGAATTATTCAGGGCAAAAAAAGGATATGTCTTTCGTCTGACTTTGAACATGAAATACCTAAGAACATACATATTTTTCAAAACACACACACAAAAAAAATGGACATGATATGAATAATAAATGAATTTAATTCACGCTCAAGACACACCAATACTGATATAACACTGTTTTTTCAGTAATCGGTTTTATTTAAAATAGTGTTCAATTGTTGTGTTTACAAACAGCAAATTTGAACAACCTTATTAAAATTTGTGATGAATCTAAAACCCATGTTTCGCTGTTATAGATTTTCTTGCAGGCTAGCTTCTTAATCTTTTTTGTTTTTCGTCTTTCTCTCTCTCTCTGTCGTTCTAATCTCCTCCTTCCCTCATTCAGCTTCCAGTATTGACCCAGCGATTACAACAAGCTCCTGACTGGAATGTGTAAGTACATGATGCATGTATTCTCTCTGTAACCCAGGGAACACGACTGTATGACTAAATTTGCTAAAATGTGAAAAGGAGTTACTAGCGATACAAAGTAAAAATGCAAACTAAATTAATCATTAGTAGAGCCGAACTTCAGGCTGTTGAGACTCAGATACCCAAAATGCAACTGTGTCGCTGGCTGAAAAAGCATGTTGGATGTTTGTTACTTTGGCTGCACTGAAGTAATAAACATGAGGGCCAGACAGACATGTAAGGATTTGTCCTCGCTCACTCTCGCTAAAACAGTGTGGGTGTTTACATAGTTCTTGTGCTCTTTGTTTTTTTTTTTTTGTTTGTTTGGAGTTTACAAGTTTGAGACATGACCTGGAAACTGATAACACCCCTTCCCTGACTATGCTTTTATCTGGACTAGGTTTAGAATTTTAGTACTTGAAAGTTTTGTGAAATCAAGCCTTTTTACATTTTTTTATCAGATGAAAATACAACTCTTTTCTAGGCAGAGCAAGGTTCTCACAGTGATGGGCCGTCTTGCTCTGCACTGCACTGAGCTCAAGCAGGACCGTCCTGTTTCTGAGGTCTGTAGCACACACACACACATGCACACCAAACTCACACATTCACATGGTGGGGTTTCCATTACTTTAGAGGACTTTAATTTGACTTAGATTAATTTCCTGGAGACTTACCTTAACCCACACCGGAACCTCTGCTTTCCTAAGCCTAAACCTTACTCTAAACTTAACCTAAACCCAATTCAAGTCTTCACCCTAAAATTTAATGATTTACTTAATGGGGGCTTTCTTTATGTCAGTGTGACTATGTAAACTGATTTATTTCCTCACCACATGAACCATACATGACCACATATGCACACAATGTGTCACTAGAGAAAAGGCCAAAGAAATCACTTCAATCTGTTGTCATTTTTACTCCAAAACACAGTAAATGGTCAAAGTCATATTTAAGTGTTCAATAACAAACAGTTAAACAGGGACCTAAAAGCCATGGTACCAATTTGCCCCAGTAGGAGGCAGTACATACCAGCAGGAGACCCTAATATGCTCATTACAGGAAGTATGAATACACATAGATGCTTCAGAACATACATAAAGCATAAGAACAATGAGTGCAGTACTGTGTACTGTATGTATAGATGTTTCTTTACGTAGAGTAGTTGTGCTTAATGTTGCCGTGCACATCTGTGATTTTTGTCTCTTTATAGTTGTGTAATGTTTGTTTGAATGTTATCTATATTTTTGTTTTGTTTAGGGGTGTAAACAAACATTCTTGCTCAACATGAAGTGGAAAACTGCCCTAAAACAAGATGTGGATGGGAATACATGTTCTGTCCTCTGTAACTTTATGGTAGTAATGGTAGTAGTATGTACCAGCAGGTGGCATTACAAACCTACAGACATGAAGTCTGTCATTAGCCTCTCTCTCTCTCTCTCCCTCTCTCTCTCTGGCTTTTAATAAGTTAGTGCGTGCTTACACAGTGCATCGCTCCTAAATGATTTGTTCCATTTTACAGTTTGGGGAAAAATGGGCACTGATGATAAATAATATAAACAATGGTTTCACTCTTTACATAATCATAAACTGATTAATTGTGCTTTGATTTTACAGATTGTATGTTTTTCCTTTCATATGTAACCTTTACTTGTTAACTGTATGATAGTGAGAATGACACCACAGTGGACTTTTTGTTGTAGTTGCAGTAAAGATGTAAGTGAAACTTCTGTGTTAAGATATGAATAATTGATTTTTAGGTACACCAACCTAAAACTAATGCAATCCAATAGTCAGGCCAGTTTTATTTGTATAGCCTGGCATCACAAATCCCAAATTTACCTCAAGGGCCTTTACAATCAGTACAGCATACAGCACCCTGTATCCTTAGACCCTCAAGTCAGATGAGGAAAAACTACCCCCAAAAAAACCCCAGGAACCCCAACAGAGTGTGGAGTCCTCTGCTGCTCCTCAGTAGAGGGATTCCTCCGTCAGGAAGGACAGACAGACAGACAGACAGACAGACAGACAGACAGACAGACAGACAGACAGACAGATGTGGTGAATTCAGAATAGACCAAAATTACAACACTGACAAGAGAGAGGTGTGATTCAACTTTCTGATCACTTTGGCAGCTGTAGTTTGTGTTGCTTTTGCACTGTATTGCAGCAGTAGAGAGAGGTGATTCTGTTATTTAGCCTACCTTCATTGATATAAATGGGGTAGACAAAATAATAGAAACACTTGTCAGCATAACACAGTACAATTCAACAACCACAAACTGCAGCCTGCAAAATGAGCAAACATTTAAATCAACAGCTCTCTAAAATGGTTTCAACCAAAACTGCACATTATAACCTTCATGAAGGAAGGAGTTAATGCAGGACTGTTGTATTAGACTGCATTAACTATGTGTACCTAATAAACTGGCACCTGTGTATATGTAGCTACAGCACTGTAATAGCCGTGATCATATTAAAGACAGTGCTGTGAGGTAATAAGACACACTTGTCGGCACACACACACACACACATTGTCTTAGACAGAGACACACAGGCAATTCAGACACTTCACTGAGACCCCTCACATAACACACACGCACACACACATTCAAAGAGTGGTGCTGAACTAATTCAACGTAAAAGCAGTTTTGTATGGAGGTGAGATCTGGAGCCTCTCTCCAGCGTTTGATCCTTTCATCCTGAACAGAACTAAACACCTTTTTCCTGTCTCTCCTTTTCTCCTTTTTTCTCTTCGTCTGCTCGATCACGTCTATTTATTCTGAATGAAATCCATTCCGGCTAGAGTAGCTCTGATCCAACATCCACTCCCTTTCCTGGTTTGTCTTTTTCTTTTCTCATTCTCCACTTGTTCTGACACTTTACTGCTGCCGAGTCGTCACGGCGATTTACAAAATGGCCGACTATGGCATAGCAGTGTTTTTTCGGTGCGCTTGTTGTTAAAGACAAATGGCGGAACATTTTTTCCACTGCCCTCCTTGCCTCCCTGCAGCTACCGTAGGATGACAAATTGTTAAGAAAAGGACAAAGCTGTACGTTTGTGCCGGTGTGTTTTTGTGTGTCTGTCTGTTTGTGTCTATGACCAAGTGTGTGTCCATCTATGGACTCAGCAGGGGTTCTCTCTGTGTTTTTGAGTGTGTGTGTGTGTGTGTTTGTGTGTATGTGTATGTGTGTGTGTGTGTGTGTGTGTGTGTGTGTGTGTGTGTGTGTGTGTGTGTGTGTGTGTGTATAAGTGTGCATGAGCTTCTTTGAGATATGTTTGTGTGTGCACTCAGCAGGGGTCCTGTGTATGTAGTTTTGTTTCCCTATTTGTGTGTGTGTGTGTGTGTGTGTGTGTGTGTGTGTGTGTGTGTGTGTGTGTGTGTGCTTGCAGATGCTCTATGTTTGTGTGTGTTTTTGTGTTACAGTGATGTTAACAGATGACCAATAAAATAGCACATACTTGCATTTTTCTGTTTGTGCATGTGGGTGTGCGTGTGTGTGTGTGTGTGTGTGTGTGTGTGTTCTCTCAGCAGGGGTTCTCCTGCTGCAGTCCTGCTGATTGGAGTGTCAGGGCTGGGCTTAGTTGCCATGGTAACTGCTATATGCTTAGATCACCCCCCCAACACACAAACACACACTTCTGTCTGTCTCTGTCTCTCTTTCTGTCTTACTCTGTCTGTCCACCTGCTTCCTCCTGTCCCCCAGTCTTTGTCCCTCACTCTCTCTCTGTCTCTGTCTGAGTTAATTGAGAATAAGATTTTCTGGGTTAATGGTACTAACGCAAGCTTTCTGCTTTCCGTATGCAACGCTTTCAGAACCAAGTAGATATGATTTTCCCCTTCATTTATCATCTCTTCTAAAGTTTTCTGTGGCTTTTACAGCGGTTTAGCCGGTAAAGCTTCCTCTGTGCAGAGTGTTTCATGGGGATATGGAGTCTAAACACATTCTAAAAGCTCACAGCAATCTTTAGGAAGATACATTCAGAGGCCATCTGCTCAAGTAAGACACTACTGGACGCATTTGTGAATAGCTCTTGCAAGGAGTAAATATCTGATGTTTAATGAACATTTAATTTTGATAAATACCATTCAAAACCTACAATACAGCGTAAATAAATTCATGGTCAAATAGGAAATATGGCAGGATTGTTTCCTGGAGGGAGATATCTAATGAAGATATTCTCAGAACCTGCTCTAATCCAGGTCCAGCATCTCATAGATTAGATGTTTGATTCATTAACCACTCTGTTTAAATACAACACGTACATGTGCTTTATATATCTGAGCCATGCATTTGTCGTCTCGTCTTAACCTTTTTACATACAGTAGGTCACATCTGTCATCACACTTTTTGAACACATTTACATTTTGTAACCGTCAATCTCAGGACATGTGAGAGAAAAGTTAGCATGTAAATTCAGAAAGTTCAGTGAATTTAGTTGGAAAGCTGGGTGCCTGAAGATAAGAGGGTTACCTCTGACTGCAGTGCTGCACTACTGCTTTATACGCCAGTCTCTTCTCTCACCTCAGCAGAGACAAGCCTCGTATTAGCTGTAAAGTCATGTGCAGTTCGTCTTTATAAGACAGATTATCCACCAGCCTGTTCTCTCTTTTCTTTTTTTTATGTAGACTTACATTAACTATTCATGTTATATGTATGTTTCATATTTGTGTGCATATGTGCAAAACTTCTGTGTCTCTGTTGGGATGTCTTTTTATTCACTGCAGCATTATGTGACTGTTGTTTATGGATGTTAATTAAGTGCACATTCTCTTATGTACATTCATGTGCATTATTTGATCTGAGGGAATGTTGACGCCAAGATAATGATAATGTGTCCTGGATGTGTGCGTGTGTGTTCATGTTTGCTTTTCCACTCTGCCTCGTTGCACACTGGTGCATTTCAGCACCCTCTGCCTGAGAGCAGCTGCGTGACCAGTTTCAAACACACCCCAAAATCTCTGCTCCCCACTCAACCGTTTGTGTTATTAGTAGGTTCAGCTCAGGAAGAGAGTGAGAGAGAGTAACACAGAGCACTAGTGTGGGAAAGAGGCAGAAAACCAAGAGCATTTCATTCACAGTCTGTCTTAATAGCGACACTACACGGTATGAGTTTATAGTATATGTATAAATAACTTTAGATGAGGTCAGCTAAAGCATATTGGCTTCTGTCCTAGTCTCAAAGTGTGCTCGCAATAATGTTGAGAACTACTCAGGATTCCAGTGGCAAACTGATACTGTACCATGCTCATCGATGGCTCAGCATGAGGATACACCACGGTGCTTGGGCAAAAATAAAAGGAGAGAATAACTCTTCTGGGAAAGGAGAAGATATGTTGAGAGAGAACATGACAAACAGACTGTTACCATTTCTCACCCTACAACGAGAAAGAGAGGCAGAAGGTGAGAGACAAGCAAGCGAGTGTGAGAGAAAGATGTATGTGTGTGTGTGTTGGGGGGGGTTGAGTATGTGATACACACATAGAGGGCATTTCAAAGTAGAGCAGAAAGAGAAAAGACAGAAGTGGTGGGGAAAACAATAAAGGGAAGGAGCCAGTAAACAGATAGAGATGGAAGAAGAAAAAGTGGAGAAGAGAGAGGGAGAGATAGAGGAGTGAGGCAGAACTTGCATCAGATCACAGAGGGAGAAGTTGGCAGTAATGCTAATGCCAGGAAGCAGCCAGCCAGCAAGGCTGTCTCTGCATATACTTAAGTGTGAGTGTGTGTGTTTGTGTGCATGTCTGTGTGTGTGAGCGTGGTGTGCATTTCTTACAAGTACATATGATTGCATGAATTTATGTACCTAGTTATGCGTGTGCATATACTCAATGCTCTGAATGCCATATGTGTGTTTGTGCATACATACATTTGTGTTTTCCTTAACATGTATTTTGATGTGTGTATGAACTTCAGTGATTTTTAGCGAGATTGTTGTGGCTCATGTCATCCTCCCTTTCCTGTTTTGTCTGTCTCCCTCTTTCCCAACCTCTTTCTGCCCTATTTCTCTTCTCTTTACCTCTTTATTTTCTTCATTCATCCCCTGTTGCATGTATTCCCTCTTCCTTTCCACTGCTGTTCCATGTTCCTTTTCTCTCTCTGTCCTCTCCTCCTCTTTGTGCTTTTACCCTTACCTCTCTTTAGTTTCTCTTATTTTTTGTTCATATATAAAATTGATTCTTCCCAATCCATTTATTTTAAATAGTGTATTTTCTGTACCTTGAATGTTTCTTGAATGAATCTTCTACTACTGAATAAAAATAGTAATTGTCAGCGGTGACTGGTGTGGCATTGCATGAGGTCATGGTCTACTTCATTTATTTATTCCCTTTATCGTACTGTGGTGTGGTGTGATTTGATATGGTCTTTCAATTTCAGGACAATGCAGCAGGATAGTGATCCTAAAATACAGGAAAAGCCACCAGTGAGTGTTTGGGGGGCCAGTGGAGTGTTCTTGACTGGCCGGGTCAGCCACCTGATTTCAGTTCAAGTGAGATACATTCCACTTGCTAAAGACCAAACTGAAGGCAAAAAGGCCCTGAACAAAGCAAAAGTGCAGGTGGCTGCTGCACACATCTGACAGATAATCATCAAAAATCTGCTGATGTCTGTGGATCATATATTCCAGGTGCTCATTAATTACAAAGGATTAATATAACCTTTATTTAATTAAGTGATCTCACTGAAATATCTCTTTTGCAAGAGAGACCTGAGTATAGCACATAGAGAGAAATATAAACATAGCCAGACAAAGGACAAATGCATACAACATAACCAGACATCAAAGTGCACAAAAAATAGCCGAAGAAGATTTGAAGCTAAAAGTTTAACCTTGACCAGTTCAGGTTTTCAAATCCGCTGTAATTCATTCCATCTATGAGGAGCAGCGTAGTGGATGGCAGTATTCCCAGGTTCACTGTTTATTTTGAGGGCTAACTCGAGTTAAACAGGCCTGAGAACTTTAATGAATGAAAATTATAGAATGTCGTTGTATCCTTGGTTTTGAGGACCAGCCCACTTTTCCATATACTACACAGTAATGAGTACAATATGTGTGTACTGTGATGAAACACAAAGCACAGTGATGAACTGCATTAAGCTGTTTTCAGAGCGAGAAGAAAAGATGTCTCCAACACAGACATGATGGCTGACTGTACGATGATTTTCCTGTCCTCAAGACAGAAGCATGTTTATTCTGATGAAAGAAACCAGTTTTATGTTTAGTTTCTTTGCCAGTTACTCCTTGTGCTGTTTAAAAGTGAGACTGCTGTCTGGCTGAATTCCCAGGTTCTCAGACGCAAACTCGAATGATGGGTTCTTGAGAATAAAACGCATTTTGTCTTGTCATCATTTGGTATGATCTTGAGATTTTGCAGAGATGTTTGAAGAAAGTTAAAGGCAGATTCTAATCATATATTTTCAACCACGTATGAATGATGAATTTAAAGTAGTTTATCTCAATTTTTCTGTTATATTCTGAGACTTCACATGAAGGAATACTACCTTTGTGAAATGATAGCAGACACTTGAAACACAAATGTTTTTGACACAGATTTCCCTGTCATGAATTTCCATTTCTAGGCCTTGTTTTAATTTGTCATTTATCCATTTGATTTTGCAGCAGAAATAGAAGTGCTGATGAAACCTCATCTCCGTCTCTCCTCTCTTTCCAGGCTGTGTCCACACTATCAGACCTGTTGAGAGACAACCTCAGAAAGTCAAATAAAGCAGTTCCTGCTGCCACCACTCGGGGACTTCCTGTACCTCATCGCCTCTCAGGTAGACTCTGCATGACGGCAGCCAATGTGAAGAGGCAGATATGAGGGGAGAGAGATACTGTAGTTGATTGATCTGAAGGGAACACACACTGTATAAGAGAGAAATGAGTGCACATGCCAACTTGCATTGTATTAGACAGGTCAAAATGGACCGGGCAGAATTTAGATTTTTCTGTTATTTGGCTTATGAATGTAGTTGGGAAGTCACACAAAAAAAACTCAGGGAAATGCAGAGACATAAAGACAAAAAAGAAAAGCACTAGTGCTGTTGCTGTGACCATATGAGTGTGCAATCATGTGCACACTCTGATTTCAATCAAACATTTTGATGTAATCAGTATCCTGTAGTGCAACAGGGTCATTAATTAAACCTCAGTCAAGTGCTGAGGCTCACTATGACAAACTAGACTTGCTAATGAAACAGACTAATCAGAAAAGCTATTTAAATCCATCAATTGATTTATATTTTTGCGTCCTGTGAGAAAAACAATGAATACAGTGATCCACTTGTTGCTCACCCTGCTGATAAATCACAACCTCAAACAATAGCATGTTGGCAAACTGTGAAGTTGCTCACCTTTACTTTGCTCTGCAAATTATGTGCAAATATGAAACAATTAACGCACTTCAAACAAACAAGCCCATAACATCGTGTGTATGTAGTAATATGCACCTTACACTTGTAGGCTGTCAGCATGCCTCTAAGAGATGGCTTTTTAAATGTGGATAGTGAAAATCAGCTTTCAGAGAAAAGTCTCTCTTCAGTAATTGATGTGGAATGACTGTTTTCTTTTGAATTAATGAGTCCAAGTGAACCAAGCACAACACTGACATCAGATGCAAGAAAGATCTAAAAGCGTTTTCTTCTTACTTCAGTAAGAAATGCCAATCTTGAGTGAAATGAATGAAACTGAGTGCTATGTCATTAGGTAATGAAGTATAAATTTGCATGCAGACTAAATTGAATTGAAAGCGAATTGACCCCCAGCCCTGAAAATTACAAGAGAAAGAGTTGAGGAGGATTCATTTGACATCATTAGAAGAGGTGATCCCAAATTTATGTCTGGTTAACCTCAATCTAGCCAGGCAAGCTGATTAGGTCGAAGATTTTTGTTTATACGACTGATGGATAACCTTCGAAAATCAATCACCCTGCCTGATTACACTTGCTACCCTCCTGAAGCCATGGAAAATCTCATCAGTGTCTTGTAGAAGCTCTTAATAAACTGACTTTTCAAATCCTGTAAGAGCTGGTGTTTTTCCATTGTTGCCCCTGTGTTCATAATGTGTAATAATGAGATGATGATCTGATCCCTGTACCTTCCTCAGAGATCAAGCCATTTAGCAAGCTATCCAAGAAAGTTTTAGGTTGATGAGGTATGCTTGATTTGAGAAACTCCACAATTTACAGGGTTCGGGTGCAATATGGAGAAGTATGGAACTGGATTTTAGCCATTTCCAGGTAATGTTTCCAGATGGATAAATCTGGAAAAAAGAAGAGAGGATGGACAAATATTTGTGTCTCCAGACTAATGACCCTAGTCTGTTTTCTAAACCTTAAAATCCAGAATTTTTAAAGTTAAATTGATCATTCAAACAGAGTATTATTCATGCTGTTTGGAGCAGGGAGCCACTGCACCCCAAATTTTTAGCGCTATGTGAGAGAAGCATGTGCCAGATGTGTGATGTCATCAGAAAAAAGGCAAGAAGTGTAGCGTGTGACACACACACTCCTACCTGGCTCTGCCCCATGTGGCTTATAACTGTACCAAATCCATACATTCTCATATATATAACATATAGTACATATATTCTCTCACACTCTCATTGTTCACTGGCTTTTTCACGATTCTGAACAGGATTAAGATTTAGATTTTGAATATAACTAAATATGGTTTGTAGAGCAGCAACAGCAATGTTTACAACAGCAACATCACAATATATACTCAATAATATCTCACTGGAAACAGATGTAAAATGTCAATAAAATGAATCAAATTTCTGACATCAGAGTACTGAGTGAAGTTTAGAAAGAATGAAGAGCACAGACATCAGTCAGAATCAGTTCTTCCTCCTGTCCTCTGTCCTCCTCCATGTGCTGATGTGAATCACTGCCTGCAGGTGCAGCTGGCAGAGGGCCTGGTTTGTCTCTTCCAGCAGCTCAGCTCACAAGAATGTACAAAATTTTAAGATACATATCTAACTACGCTAAACAGTTCGACTATATACAGATATCTTTTGTCTTAGATTGTTTGTAACAATTTGCCATCAGCCAAGCTAGCGTGCAGTGCACGTGTAAAACAAAACAGCAGTGGATGGGAGACTGCGTACAGAGCAAATTGCGATATTACTTTTCCACATCTTTACATGTTTATGCTTGAAACGGTGCATAGATAAAGTATTGGCTTTTTACTCATGAAGGTTTTATTGTACTTACAGTAGTTTGGGGACACAGAGAGCAGAAGAGAAGCTGCATCATGATAATAAACGTTAAAAAATGACAAAAGAAAACAAGAACATCAGAGCTTCTCAATACTCCAGTCTTTATTAATATAGTGCTGGGGTTTTTTTTAGTACTGGTTTTCAGTACCCTGCCTCTGCCTCACACACACTCTCTCCATCCATCCCTCCTTTCCAGCAAAACATTCCAAAAAGAAGTAGAAAACCTATAATACACACTTCCAACTGTAGTCCTCTTTGTGAAAATACATTTCATTTTGTTTTATCACTATCCACCTTTTTTATTTCTGGTCCTCTGTAAGCATGGTGTTAACAGTTTTAGTAGGCTTAGTAAACTCATACTTTAGTAGCCCGGGCATATTGTTAGTTAGTCATTCTGAGTAATGTTTGCTGTTTTTGTAGAGTGTTGAACTAAGAGGTGTGAATGAACAAGATGTTTACAACTGTCACGTTGCACTGGCGAAGGCTTTCAGACTGGAGAATCTTTTAAATTGAACATTTATTTAGAGACACAATCTCACTCTGATACAACCCAGGGGGGTGTCTACAGGGGGTATTTGGCAGTCACAGAGTAATATTTTGTTGAACCGTGGTCAATGTCAAACCCTGTTTACATAATTAACATCTGCTGTTAAAAGTATGGAACTTTAAGATGGAAAAAGTGTAGGAACCTTGAATTCAGTGAATTAAGCATTATAGGAGGTGTAATCAGGTAAATGTGAACATAATTGAAGAGTGATGGAGGATTTACCTTGTTAGCATTGGTAGCTGTTGTGAACCATCAAATATATTTGAACCTCATGAGGAAAAACAAAACAGCATTATTTCACCTAAAGGCAATCCAGAAGTTCTGGCCTCTCCTTTCTCTCCCTGCTACAGAGAACAAGAAGGCTAAACAGCTGTAATGACTGGCTCTGAGGTCTGTCCAAAAAGTCAAATATAATTATGACATGTACAGGAAGCTGTAGCTGAAGCACAGAAGAGCTCCCGTGACTTGTTTTGTACATCCCTGTGCTGGCTGTATTTTTAGAATGGAGAGTAAAAAGATGCTTTTACTTGTTTAGAAATATCTTCATGGACTTGCCCTCGCTGTGTTGTTGATATGCTGCCAAAATATGTTACCAGTAGAGCTGGAAGAACCAACAGACTGACATGTAGCGCTGTGAATGGCTGCTTTTACCAGTTGCTTTTTGTGATGGCAGTGGTTTGCTGTAATCCCTTCTAGGTTTGAGTTTTTAAGTTATTTTTCAACCTATGATTGGCACACATTTTACCTTTAGCTATGGCTCTATTGTCAAGATTAGAGCGTGCTAAGAGCAGGTTTCTTATGTGAAGTGAAGCAGTGATTAGTTAGAGGTTAGTAATACCTTCTTCTTGTAAGATTACCTGCTTGTTGGCTTTGGACTGAGGACTGGATTTTAAAAATCTCCAGTTGTTTGTGTTTTCTGGTCAATGGCAATGATTAGTGCAATTTTCAGGGCTTTGTGGGCTCCTCTTAGATTATCCCTAACTTAAGTTTTGACTTGAGAATTTGATATTTCTCCTGCAGCGCTAGCCAAGGATTTGATAGCTCTAAAAACCCAGTAGTTACTTGACTTATATTGAGTCTTTTAAGAGTCCCCTGGCTGTCTGGTCGGTTTTCAGTGTCAATGATCAGCTGCATTACTGCCTCTAATCTCAAGGATAGATATAATTTACAACCCTGACAGACACCACAGACAGCCTGAACTTTTATTGGACTTCGGACTGATAGTTTCAAGGTTGACTATTCCCATATGATGACCACAGTTGGGTAGGGCAAAAATGTTTGCTGAAATAGTGCATGACCACAAATTACGGCAAAATGTTTGCTGAAAACATTCAGAGTCATACCAATAAAATTCTTTGTGGCATCATTTGCACCACTGAATACAATAACGCACAATTATATTCTTTGAGCAGCATTGCCAGTTGCTAATATTGTCACAGTTTTGATGAAAACCCTAAACACGGGCTGTGAACTCCTACTGACAGGTGGAATCACTTTGACTCTTTAATGGCAGGGGAAACTGTTTTATTTGACTATTATGGAATGGCCCTTTAAGTGTCCCCTGGTAAAATCACCTGCTTTGCTCCTCTCTTCGTCTTCTGCAGCACCAGTCAATGACAACGATTAGCTATAGCCTCCAGTGCCGTCTTTATCCTCAAGGTTAGATATAGCCTAGAGCCTAGCACAGTAGCAATGGAACAGGCCATTGTTTCATGACAGGATAAAAATATTAGTTGAATTAATCTGAATTTTGTGGAATGCTAAGACTGCTATGACATTACATTCAGTGCGTTTTGTCAGGAAAAGAAGTGTGTGTATCATGGTCAGATGAGTAATTTATCAATCAAACCAAAAGTTTTCTGGTTCCAGCTTGTCATGTTTGGATTTCCAGCGTTTCTCAGTTTCATGCGATTGTAAATTCAATACTGTTTGTACTGTATTTTCTGGCATTTTATAGATTCAATTGTTAATGTATTTTTTTTTTCCAAATAATTGAGAAATGAATAGATACTGAAAATACTTCCTGTGAATTTTTAAACTAAAACTATTCAGGAATGTGGTGAAAGTTAAATTCTTCTGTTTTTTTCTACTCCTATCATGTAAGAAATTAGAGTGAGATGACTGAGTACCCAAACAAGGAAAACTTCAAGAAAACATAATGCTCACACACACACTGTGTGTCTAAGTAAAATCAATATTTTGAAGAAAAAAAGTGTGTTGGATTTAAATAGTTATGAAGGCATGTTCACACACACACACACACACACACACACACACTGTAACCAAGTAATCAAGATGTCATGGCTCCTCTTGCTCCCTTCTCCCCTCCCCAACTTGGCCCTTTCTTGCCCTTTTCCTCACTCCTCTCCACTTGCATCTCCTCCACGTTATCTCTCTGCCTTTCTCTCACTCCCACTCTCCTCCTCCACTGCCCCCGCCCCCCCATCCACACCCCCTCCTCTCACCCTCTCTCCCTGTCTTTTCTATGTCTCTCTATCAGGAGGAGAAGAGAGGCTCCCCAGAGGGACTGTGGTTCGTTCCCGCTGCCGCCTACACTGGCTTAATGAGGAGCCTGCGGGAAGGGGTGAGTATCTCTGTGTATGTCTGCGTGTGTCTGTTTTTGTGTCTGTGCCTGTGTAGCTGTGACTAAGTCTCTCTCACTGTGTGTGCCTGCGAGTGTGTGTGTGTGTGTGTGTGTGTGTGTGTGTGTGTGTGTGTGTGTGTGTGAGAGTGTGTGGCAGGGGATCCCTGTGAACAGTAATGATGAGGCAGCTGTGGGGGCCTAAAGCGTTGTTTGCCAGCTGCAAGTCAAGGGCATGCAGAGCAGTCACACACACAAGCGTGCACACACACTCTTACCTGCATCAAACACAACCCTTTACTGCTCAGCAGCCTGACCTCAGCAGCAATTAGGACCCTCCAGACACACACATACAGTAGATGGAGCAGAAACACAGGCAGAAATATAGATGGCTCTTTCCTTTTTCCTGGCTTTCTTTTTCTTTTCTTTTCTCCTCTTTTTCTCTTAAATAATGCTTCCCCACAAACAAATGATAAATTATGACTTTGTTTGGTATAATTGTTTAACAAAATGACACGGTTCCATTGAGAAAACTGTCCAAAAATGTGAAGAATTATACACGTAATGTATCAATGTTAGCATCAAGCGCATGATTAGAGATTGAGGTTTTATTCTGGTTTGGCACTGTGCTTCTTAACTTCAGCAATAAGTGCTCAGTGTTTCCTCCTTAATGTATTGTAGACATGGTAAGGTTTAACCTGTTTAACAAATGATATAGAGCAGAGCACTTCCAGGTCACATCATAAGGTATTACAGTGTTGTTTCTACATGGTGGGCCATTGCTGCAGAATAAGGAAGATTTTGGTGGGTGGGAAGACTGATAAATACAATGTACAGGCAGAGGAAGAGAAGGAGATGGATGGGTGTTGTTTTGTCTCTCTGAGGTAGAAGGGGTCTTACTGTGGTGGCCCAATATAGCAGAATGAATATAGATGAAACTCTGGTTTGCACAGTTGTCAGCTAGTACCTACTGTTGCTTCATTACCACTGGGAGTGTAGCGGAGGGGTAGATGAACAGAGGAGGGGTGTGTGTGACAGGAGCAGGGAGAGAGGTTGAGGGGAGGAGAGAGGAGGTTGACTTATTTATCATTATTGAGCTGTGAGAGTAGCTGACGGAAACACACACACTCATACACACACACTCTCATGCACACACAGCCTTAGGGACCAGACACTCATCCCCAGACCCAACCTGCCTCTCTCTCCCCTTCCTCTCTCCACCCTCTGTCTGTTTCTACCTCTCCCTGACTGGCTGTTTTTCCCATGGATGCACAACTGTATTTGCTATGATATTACAGAGATGTCTAAATAGCGTCTCTTTCATGGGCATTTCATTTCCTGGAGTTAATAAGGTAGTCACACTTATGGTACTTCATCGTACTCCATGTCTAGGTCAGTTTCAGGGTGTGGCCACAGCAGCATTGATCACAAACAGTTGAATTCAGTGCATTAAAATGGATGCTGCTATCATTGGATTTGCTTTTTTAGACAGTTATGAGACAGGAGTCGATGATGCAATTTGTCTTGTGAGTAAACAGTGTTGCTGTAACTTATCATCTGATTTGGCGACCTGCGACTCAGCAGGATATTGTGGCTGGCTAGTGCTAGCATTTTCAATGCATGTTAGTGTTTAGCTCACCAGCTACAGTTGCTCAAGCACTTGTCCTGCAACCAGTCACTTATTTCACCAGCACCACCCATTTCACGTGGATGTGGGAATGAATTTCTCTGTGGGCTCTCTCTCATTAGACAGCACCTATGATGAGCCTCTCAAAGAGCAGCTAATACATTCTGCTCCCTCTTGCTTTCCCCTGCCCCATGATAATTAGCTATGTGAGCAAAATAGGGGAAAATTAAACTTGACAATGGAATTTGTGTTGAATTACAGTGCCCCAAAGCAACAACAGTGCAGAAATGCAAAGTATATGCTTGAGGTAATTTAGAAACAGTGTCGCCAGTGCATGGTTTATCCACCACTGGGAGAGCACTGTTTATTTTCAATACAGTACAATTTTAATGTCTGTGCCTTATTTTGCCGCTTTTTTTATTTGCTAGCTTGTGCTTGCTCCAGATCTTCAGCTCTCAGGAGAGTGTGTTGCTGAGACAGAGACAGGTCTCGAACAAAGTTAATTTTCTCCTCATTTGTCTGGCTGAAAAAAGCCATTTTAGTGTCCGAATGTTCGGAAGATATGTGGCTTGTGAAAAATGGGCCCAATATTTACTTAAGTGACTATGAGGCGAAAGAATCAGTCATATTCTGTGTTCACATTCACTCCTCCTATTGGAGTGACCTGCTGCTAATCTCTAAAGGGGCCAGTGGTGACACCCATGTGATACAGGAAATTACTCTTAAGTGAACCATCTCATTTCTGAACCGTCTCTTTTGCTACAGCCACAAGGGTCACCGTAAATATAGATAGTAATAAGCTGCTTGAATTGTCAACCCACACAGCTTTTTTTGGAGAGGGACAGTCTGAAAATATCATTATTTGGAGTATCTTAAAAAAAATCCAGCGTCTGTCCAGTTTTACTTAAAAGTGTTTATAGTTTTGAAAATGAGCAAACTTGCATAGAAAAATTCTACAGAACACTGAAAACCAGCAAGAAAGCACGTTCTAATTATTGACGGCCTACTTTAATGATTTTAGCTTTAGTCATAAAAGTTTCTTCTTAAGTGGTATATCGTAGGTATTTAATCAGAACATCCTTATATCAACTCAACTATGTTGTATAAACAATATTCAATTGTTTAATGACCAGTTAATAATGACCAGACCAGTGGAATAGAATATTTTCACTTATCTAGAAAATTGAACCACATTTATTTTTGTAAATGCAATTCATCGAGGCTTAAAATATAATGTTTTTAAATAATATTATTTTAAATTCTGCATGCATACATTATACATAGGCCTGGACAGGAGCTGCACTTGTTACAATTCTTAATTAAAAGTCTGTCATTTTTGGAGGTTCAGTTCTGAGCCATTGACTCAAATGTATTTCATATTTAATCCTGATCCAAGTCCTTTAATACTGGGTATCTGCCAACATTGAGTCAAAACACTCAGCCCGCTTGATGTGTGGTGTTACAGAGTGATACTTACTGAGGCAGGGTAAAGAGTAAAGACTGTAGAGACCACGTTAACCAAACAACAGACAAGTTTAATGTTGGCTCATCATCAAGATACTCACTGACTTTACATGAATTAGTGAGACCTGATATGACCTGTTGCTGGTAACATCTGTCATTTTAACTGGTGAAAGTGATGGTTTGGGTGGCTAAGAACTGAAAGCCATTGCCTTCCACTGATAAGAGAGAAAGAAGTGAGAACAGATTCATCACTGCTGCTGTTTAACGAATCTGTGTGTTCTGGCTGATCAGAGCAGAGTCACTCACCAGTGCAAAAAAATTTTGAAGTTCAGACCCAAATTTTTGCTCGCACATGAAGTGAAATGCTTGCAATGTAGAGGCTAGCTGCTGTAAAGGAGAACAGCGCTGCAACACAAGCATGCTGAGGTGGTGTTAACCCAGTAACGTTCAGTAGAGAAATAGCCAGAATTTAACATTTTTAATCAATATATTGAACACCGGCTTTATCTCTTTCAGTGCTTCAGTGTGTGGAAACCTGTGAGCTTTATGCTAGGTGTTTGATTATTTCTTAAACCATGTAAATCTCTAGAAACTCAAACATTTTAGGATAGTACAACTGTTATGACTTGAACTAAAAAAAAGATGAGAAAATATTTGAGGAAGCTAACAGCCCTCCAAAGAGAAGTCACATGTTGGATGGGGCCAATGACTGTAAGATTGAGAAACACGGATTGTGTGTTGGTTTCTTTTTACCTTGAGTTGAAAACTAAATATTTGTTCAGTGCTACACAGTGTAGGGGATGTAAAGTTTGCCTCGCTGTATTCCAACACAGGTCTGAAGATTCCAAGAGCAAAGTAACTGACACATGAGCATAAATGACAAACTTGATCTTTGAACTACTCTTGGCTGGTCACCAAAACAACCCATATTGTCTGATTGAAAAGCGACCTGCTGTGTCCTTATTGTTGTAAGAATATCTTATTATTATTGGTGTGTTGCTTCAGTGATGCCTCCAATATTTAGTCATGCATTTCTCATGTAGTTTTGTCTGGAGAAGGAGGTTGTCTACCAGTGTACTAAATGTAAATTGAGTGCCACACACTGTTTATTGCATGACAGTGTTGAGATACAGCGCCAAGACCCTGTCTAATGCGCTCCAGGCAGTGTGGTTTTGATGCGTTTCCTGACCCCCTGGATCACCCCAGCCCCCTCCACTGCTGTTGAGAGTTTTCCTGATTTACAAGTAAAGCAGTGGAGAGAGGGATAGAGATCGTTGTACCAGAAGAGGGGGTCGACTGGGAGGCCACAGAGCCAAAGTGAGCATGGTGGTTGTAGCAGGGGAGAGGGGGATAGTGGGGGATGGCGGGGAGTGACAGAGAGGAAGAGAGAGAAGGATCAGTGTACTGGGAGCGGGAGAAGAGATGGCAGGGAGTCAGAGAGAGAAAGAGAGTTGTACTTGGAGAGGGGGAGTGGATGGCATGGAGTGAAAGGCAGGTTTCCAGGCCAGACTTGAGCTGCAGGAAATTATTTATGAGCCTGAACAAGATGATGCTTCTGCTGCCTATGATGAAAAATCTGTGTGTGTGTGTGTGCGTGCGTGCGCGTGTGCGTGCATGCGTCTGTGCGTGTGTGTGTATGTGCGTGCATGCAGCAGAAATGATGTGTGAACAGTATTACAGTGATAGAAGCCAGGGGGCAGAAACCAGAAATCCCCCTTACACACACACACACGCAGCAGTGGTGAGCCCATTAATGATTTATCACTATCTTCCACAAAGGAGAGGGGAACAGAGGGGGACTCTCTAAGACAGTCATGGGTCCTACCCTTGTGTCTCTAACATAAGATGACCACTCCATGTGCACGCACACATACATACACACACACACACACACACACACGCACACACACACACGCACACACACACACACACACACACGCACACACACACACGCATGGTGTGCAAGTCATTGTATGATATCATAATATATAGTTATTGTGTTGTACTGATTAAAAGATTTTGTTAAATGAGAGTGCCACTGTCCTTTCCACACAGAAAAAGTCTCCTGTCTAATAACACTGTGTACCTGTCCGTCCGTCCACCTGCCTGTTTCTCCCCTTTTTCCTTTTGCAGTAGCCTGTCCTTTTTCCTACGTCACATTGTCTTTTGTCTCTGTTTAGGCAGTATGCCTGTCTCTACCTGCCTGTATGTCTGTTTCTTAATCGGTTTGTCTGCTTGTCTTCTTGTTTGCCTAGTTTACATGTGCTTGTCTGTCTCTCTGCTGGTCTGTCTTCTGTCCTGTTTGTGTATTTGCACCTGTACTTGTTGCTGCTTTCTGCTGTCTTGACCAAATGCCTCTTCCTCTTGCTTCACGCCTCACTGTCTGTCTGTTAGCCTGCTAATCAGACAGTCTGTCTCTCTCTCTCTTTGAGTGTGGCTATTAGTGATGTTAGATGTGCTGTGTGAGGCTGATAGATGGTGTCTGTGTCTCTGGCATAGGGGCTCATTCAAAACCAGGTGCATTGGCTTCTAAAGGATCTTAATTACAGAGGGAAACCACATCAGACATGTGAACACACGCACTTGTGCACATGCAGGCATGCACACAAATCCTGCGTCAAGTCATGTGATGTTTTTCTGATGTGTATCTCTTTCTACTTGAGACTCAGAGGCCAGGTGCAAACATGTTTGGATATAAAACTAATCTGCTGATTGACACTTTAAGATAGGATTTTATTGTTCCATATCTGCCTAGCCTTTTAACTCTTTTCATCTATAAACAGAGGTTTTTCCAACTTTTTTTAGCCAGGGGTTCAAAGTGTATAAATCGTATCTGTCAGCCGGGCCTGAGCTACAGAATAAGGGAGATTTTTAATTTAACCCAGTTGCCAGGAAGCCATTTGGTCCTGCTGAAACCCGAGAAAAAAGATGGAAATCCTGTTTAAACTGGATACACCAGTGGGATAAAATAAATGGAACTTCATGTAGTTTTTTCCAGCCAGTGCCAAATTCAAATCCAGGAAACCTGAAATTGAGGAATGCATGTTTTGCCAGAGTATTATATCTATCTTAATGGTCTTAAATTAGGATGAATACCTACTCAGAAATCACAGCTTGATGTTTGAAGTGAGGAAGTATGAGAGTGGGTATGTCATTTAATTAGATCTGCCCATGACACCTCTGGAAGACTCAATTTCATGCTGTAAATCTACCAAATGTTAGTCCCTTGCTGATTTTCAAAAAATCTGTACTATTCATTGAAAAGGCAACACAGAGAAGCAGATGAGTCCGAGAGATGTTTCTAATCTTGATAACTAAGATATGAATTGTCCAAAAATGTTCTGCAACTCAATATCAGGACGTCCTAATATTTTTCACATTTACTATACATTGCAATGCTTACTGAGCAATTTTAATTCGATTACTTAATTATTCAGGTCCTTTGTTTATATTACAAATCTGTTTTTGTAGAAGCAGAAAGAAATTAAGTATTATAGACTTCACAGAATTTGAACTCCTAGAAATTAAATTAAACCATATTTTTGTGATTAGTTTGAAGCTTTTTTTCTTTTTTCCAGTCACTGTTAATATATTGTTAGAACTTTATTTAACATTATTCAATAATTCTTACAGTTGTTCAAACCCCCTGAATGTGATTTACTTCAACCCAACAGATGTCCCACACTGGGGGAAAGACTTAGACTTAGAAACACTGAGCAAGATGCTACCAAACATATTACTGTCATGCTACTGTATCACCAAGCTAGCAGAGCACTGTGAGAGCGTCAGACGTATGAAATGAAGGCATGAGGAGACGTGGTGCAGTGCAGTCACTCCAGTTAAAAGTCATTCAGGCAGGTTTGAAGTTGATTTGGAATACGAATCTCATAGTCTCTTATAGTTATTGATAAAGTAAGGCATCACACCCCCTGACGTTTCCTCTAGTGCAAACATGAAGTTGACATTCTCTGTTTTGAGTGAAACGTGTTGACAAATATTGGATGGATTTCTGTATTCAGTATCGCAAGAGGATGAATCTTAATAATTTTCCTCTTGCGATACCAGCTAGCCAGACTATACTTAGGTGTATGAGTAAATACCTGCTGATTAATTCCATGAAGCTGAGCAGTTCTTTGTATTCAGTGTGAATATTAGCATTGACACAATATTAGCTGACATTCACATTAGCCAAATACATTCTTACAGAGCACATGGCGTAGCTGTAGACTCTTAGTCTTGTTCAAAAACGTTCGCTCAACAATCAACTAAATACGTTTATGTACAGTGTTAAGAGAGAGGGCGAGACGAAAAACTGTTATATTATACACTCAAACTGTGTTATTATAATGATATAATTTCAGCTGTGTTATGTACGATGACAGAGCTCTCATCGTTTACGTTGAAACTTGGCAAAGTCTTGTGCATAAAGAAAGAAATCCGACATGACCTTGGTAGCCAAGTTTTTGGGAAAGCCATAGCAAAGATTTTATTTTAATTTCTTTAAAGTTGACTTTCTGGAGATGTGAGGTTTAAGTAGGACACTGAGTATAATATAATGATTGCACTTCTTGGATGAACTTGTTTCTCATACTGGGAGAAATTATAATGAGAATAACTTCCTCTTTCCTCTGTCTCCTGTATTTCTCTGTCTGCATCATAATGATGGAGTTTCTTGCATGAGCTCACCACATATAAGGGTATCTCTCTCACTCCATCTCTCTCTCTTTCTCTTTCTTTCAGTCCCCCTCTTTCCTTTTCTCTGTGTAGTTTCTGGCAGGGCTACAGTCTATTAAACACACAGACAGTGGGTGCTCCCCCGTGGGCTCATTAGTGAGCTGGCCCGCACAGCCTGGGGAATGCTGGAACAGACCATTCTACTGGTTCCCGGAGGGGTGCCAGAGGATTCATTATGTTGTCGTGCTACGTAGTCCCTTGGTGATGAATACACAATGTGATGTCCTATATTGATTTAATAGATGGTTATTTAAGCTATCGGTTATGATTAGAGTTCCCATGTGGTTGAATTGAACGTGTCTTTAATGTCTAAAAAAATGTTAAATAACTGTGGATCACAGCCTTACCATCAATGCAGTGTTAAATGTCAGAGGTACATCCATGCTTCCATGAGTGAATCAAGATTTTTCTCAGTTCTAAAAGGTTCACTTTATTTTGGACATACACTTTCAGCAGGGGAGTAGAGACTTTCTTTTTTTTTTTTTTTTTTTTTGCTGTTCTTGCAAAGTACATACATTAAGGCAGATGGGACAGAGGTAAATCATTTCATGAAATTGAAAATGTGGTGTAAATGATAAAAACTGACACTGCTCTCTCTGATGAACAGCAGCTATAATCAGTTTGAATTCTTGTCTTGTCTTGTAATAGATTCACATGGGGACAGGTTTTCATGGCAATAGTGTCTCTAAATGTGTTTAAAAACTTTTCACACAGTTTCTGCAGCCTAATCTGCAGCACCTACATCTGCTCTCCATCCATATACGGAAAAGATTGTTGGAGCATTTGAGTCGAGCAGTTCATTTTGCCAACATTTTGCCAAAATTACGACTGTTTGAAGCATCCTGAGCACACAAATGACAGCAGGAAAGGAGATTATTTGAACATTTGGGTCTATTTAAGTTTACATGATTTAAAGCTGCAGGTTGCAGCCATAGCTGCAGTTGTGTGTGAAGAAACAAACTAAATACAGCCAGTTTTCAAACTTATATGGAACGTTTGATATTAGACGGTTTCAACGGAGTATCACTGTAATTGTTGTAAGTCTCTCATTTCTTAAATGTTGTCCATTACATATATATACAAATGTGTGGTCCACACATAACACTGACTGTCCACACAGTGTGGACACTGACTGTCCACACAGTGTGGACAGTCAGTGTCAGCTAAGTAGTGTAGTAATGTCATTAGCTGTCACCACTTTTCAGAATTACTATGATAAATTGCCATGGTGAAATTAATGTTTCAGCTGTTATAAGGAACTTTTACCACAAAATACAGCTAACTGTTTTTTATGAATGAATAGGCTCTATTGTATTTCATATCTTGGGAGAGTAGAGTCTAAGTGATGTAACACAGTGAAACACAATAATAACCTGACAGATGCAATCACTTCTGTTCTACTTCCTGTCTTTCTCCACAATGACTTTCCTGGAAAAACTCATTTCCTCAGCCACAGAGATTTCATTAGCCTGGCCCCATTGTGTGAACACAAACAACTGTTCTCTTGTGAGGCAAAGGTGTGTGGGCACATAAAGTATACACATAATTATTCACGCACAAACACTTGCACACCAACTCAAACACACTCACACACAAGTGCAACCCCATTGAGTTGACGGTGTTGAAAGCTGATCTAATTGTGAGTTTGTGATTGATTTGAATCTTTGTTCTTTTCTGCCTTTTTGGTGTATGACATTTTTCACCAGTCGAGTTTGAATTTTTAACTAGACAATGAACCAGAAATCGTTCACAATGGCTTTATATTTTAACAAAAAAAAAAAAGTCCTATACACAAAGCACTATGAAATACTCTGCTATTGGGGTGCATGCAAATACGATGGCTTATCTTTATATTAATAGAAATTAAATATATCCCCCCATAGTTGTTCTACTGCTATGTATTTGCGCTGTTTGCCCTGTTGGTGAACAACAGGCTTTTCAGCACATGCTGTAGTACAACATTATGTTCTTTTGGTCTGTATTGTCTGATACATTATGACTATGCAAAGGAGGGTCATTGGGGTCAGTGTCATAGTGTTGCTTTTGAATGCTTTGGATTCTTGCTGCAACATTTTTGACCAACTCATGGTCAAAATGGCTTAAATCCTCTTGCAGGACCATTCTTAAATGGACTCTTATACTTTGGTAGATCTAGTTGTCAGTACATACTTAAATTAGTCATTTTAGTTAATTCTGTAGAAGTTAACTGGTTGGCCATTGCTCCAAAGTGAATGTAAATAATTCAAAAATGTTTGTGTGTGCGTGTCTCACAGGATGATAACATAGTTCATCACATGGCTGCAAAAGCCATAGAGAACATCTCCCCCACTGTGTCCAGCCCCACCCACCACCTGGTTACCACAGAGATGGGTTCAGCCCTGTGGTACCTGTTCACTCACTCTGCTGTCAGAGTCACTGCCATCTCTGTAAGGTCACATGCATGAAACACACATTCACACACACACACACACCGTCGTATGTGTGACTGTGTACAGTTGTGTACTTATGCACATGCTAACATCTCTATGGAACCAGCAAACACAAATAGAGATCAAACACACACACAAACAGCCAAAACATGGTGATTAACTCAGGCAGTTGACACTGAAAAGACAAGCTGTTGATACAAATTAGGAAAAAATGTTTTTGAAGTTGTGTGTTTTTACTGGAAACTAAAGGTAAAAGTAGGCAAAGATGTTTGACTGAACTTTCTGAACTGTTTGTATTTTGGGATTGAAAAATTGTTGGAGATTTTCCTTCTCCTGACTGACCCCTTTTAATGAAAATGAATGATCGTCTAATGCTAAATGACAACAAATTACTTGTTGCAAGTCTGGCAACTTGCCTTAACCCACCAAATATCTTGATGGGCTACATGTCCATCTATTAACTGAGCCCTCATGCAGTGTTTCATTTCCTAAATGCCCCATTGTCAGACTGTCACTCATATTAATTTCTTTGTTGGCGCTGTGGGTGACATTGCATAACATAGAGTGACAAATTCCTTATAAATGCATTTGTACCATTGGACTCCTCCACCTTTTTTAAGGCAGTAACAACTTAACATCAGGGACTTTGTGTGCAACATGATATTACAAGGAAATGGGAACCTAATCCATGAATGATATTCATTACCTCACTGCATTTATGTTTATTTGTTTTTCTCTATGTCCCTAGTCCCTTTCCAGGCTAACCCGGGTCATCCCTGCAGTCTTCCTGGCTGTGATTGACACCTGTGGCCCTGCGGCAGTCTTAGAGGGCATGGATAGAGCAATTGCAAGGGTCCAGCAGCACCTACTCACAGCTATGGCTACTGCGCTACTCACCTCACATGTCCAAACACACTGCATCACACAGAACAGGGTAAGTGTTTAATGCACACTTGCATAACAATGTAACAACATATTGGAGAATGTCAAACACAACTACAGAGAGAAACCCAGACACAAACAACCATATCCTAGAGTTTATGAGTCACAAACGGAGGTTTTTACTCAGGTGCTGAAAGTTGAAAACGCAATAACAATATGAGGAACAGATGAAACTAGCTTCAAATTCTCTACGTTTAGAGAATCTGTCTCTGTCTTTCTTCCATACAGTTCATGAACTAATGCTGAACTGTGCAAAAACTAATTTGTCAGGAATTGCTTATTTAATTTTTCATAAGACAGCCCATCTAGTGTGTATGCAAAGTGCTAATCTCGGTAAGGCAGAGGGGCTAAAATTGATTTGAAGGTTTTTAAGTTGGAGTCTGGCATTGGTAATTGACTCTGAACTGAATGTATTTGCATTGAGCATTTCCAATTTAACACCAGAATACAAACTTAGTACTTCAACTCTGCTCTAATTATACACTGATATGCATTCACCCTCCTTCTCTCTCCTCTCTCTCTCTCCCTTGGCACAAAGACAGACAGTCCAAGAGTTTGTTTACACAGAACTCTGTCTGTTACAGTGTGTGTTTGTTTAATGTGTGTGAGACTGCGTGTTTGTGTGTGTGCGTGTGCATGTTTGTGTTAGCGTATGTGCATGTGCGCATACACACACACATGCACATACGCTAATTTGTAGAGTGTGTCAGTATCTGGGCTAATTGGCTGAATGAACGCGCCGCAGCCTTCTACTTCAGCAAAGCATTATGGGTAGTGGGGAGGGACTTATCAGCTAGGCACACACTACTGGGCTTTGAAATTAATTAACTTGGTGTCCCCCCGTAAACACACATGCATGCACATTCTCTCACTCACACACACACACACACACACACACACACAGTCAGAAGTGTATGGTGTTGGTGATAATGATAATGGTAATGAATGTTGGCCAGTCACAAATTTTTTCCAACCCGTTACCGTCGCTGTGTTTATGCTGAGTGAATGGATGTCTAAAGTAGCTGTAGGCATACACATTTATGTGTGTGTGTGTGTGTGTGTGTGTGTGTGTGTGCACATGCCTGTTGTGTAATAATGTGGAGTCTCAGAGTCAGGAAAGAAGGAAAATATTAAATTGAATCATTTCTTATTTGAATACCTAATATGGATACATTGCAGTGATATATGTTGACAAGATAAACTCAGCATTATGAACAGTGTGCAAACATTTTTTCTCTTCAACCTCTGAATCAGCCTACCTAGTTGGATTGTTACCACGTAAACATTTAGGTGCAGTGTTAAAACACTTGTATTTGAATTGCAAAGTATTGTATCTTGGACGGTGCGCCAGCAGAAACATTCACAACCAGTCGGGAAGACTTTCTCTTCATTTATTTGTGTGTTTGTGTTTTGTAGGATCTGGTGTTGAAGGTGCTGCACTGTCTACAGAGTCCGTCCACAGTAACAAGAGCTACAGCATTATTACTGCTGCTAATGCAGGACAACACACACTGGTGTGCACATGCACTCACACACGTATACAAGGCTTCTAATTAAACGTCCTCATAGCCAGATTACTATGCCTACATTTGTTTTATCTCACTAAATGAACAACAACTAGAAAGTAGCTCACATTTTTTCACTTACTGCTACCAAGTATGGTATGAAAAGTGACCCATACAATATGTCCAGTGGATAAACAGCTTTTAGCATACCCCCCGCAGTCTCCTACTGACTGCCTGTACTGAGGTCTGGACCAGTGAAGCTTACTCATAACTCCTCAGTCTGTCAGACCACTGGCTAATTAGTTTCTCTGGAATGTAGTTGCCCATGTTCACACATGGACTGAACTGTCAGAGAACAAACAAATAGCATTTGTGAATTCCATTTCAGGGTGGGATTCCCCTTTAATTATTTAGCAGTAGCCTTCAGAGTGTGCTCTCTTAGCCAGCTACACTATAGCTAAAACTCAACTTCCTCCTCAGTATAATGTGTAGCGGGGCAAATCCAAAATTGTGCTCCTTGTTTTTGTGATATTCATTTGAAAGAAATTGACACTTGTATTAACTTTCATGTCAGTTACTTTACATAGTTAATTTGTGTGTATTATACGATGTCTAGTTCCAGCCAAGCAGTCCTGTTGGTAAAAAAGTCACTCCAGGTGGTTAGTGTGTTTTATAGATTGCTGGGGAGAGAGGATGGCTTTTCATTTGCCCACTCTAAGACTACTTCCACAGTAATTTAGTGAATGTGAAAATACTGTTGGTGAAGGTGACTTGTATCCACACTCATCCACATTGTTTCAGGTTGTTTGAGAGTTCAAGACAACAGACAGTTTCCCTCTTCACTGTATTGCCATACAGCAGCTGATCATGATTTCCTTTCATTCTTGTTTGAAAAACAGTTGTTTAATATGGACAAAGAGAAAAAAGAGACTTGTTTTTTTACATTTAACCAACTTGCTAACCATATGTGGACATATTATACAACGAGTTAAAGATTTATTAGATCATTAAACCAACAAATCTGAGTATGCATGATTTTTTGGGGTGATTTATCTTGAAGCAGAGGTTTCATGCTCTGATACAAACACTCAGATTGCCTCTCATACTCTGTGTAACCTTTGCTTTAACTAGCACAGCAGCTGTGGGAATGATAGCATAAATGTATGTACCCTGGCCATTCAGTTTGTGCTGCTGTATTACTGAGACTTCAAATGGTTCATTAGCTGGTTGTCCTGTGTTTCACCCTACACTAACTTGCAATGCGGCTGGGAATGTGCGTAGCCCACATGATGAAATGCATATGCATGTATATATTCAGCCAGTTCCCCTGGTAATTTCTGACCAGTTGGCATCTCAGTTTGAAAAAGATGGCCTAGATTGCTGACATATGGATCCTTATATCTGTCTCTCTCCTTATGTGTCTTCTCTCTCTATTTCTCTCTGTCAGTCTGATTTTGCTCTCTGACATGTAGCACATGTGAACTGCCAGATTATCTTTCCCATAAAAGAGTATAGGTATGTTTAGTTAGGCTTGTCACCACAACCAATTATTTAGATTCCTGACTAATTATTTTTACTCACCAAAATGATGTGCCAGTGTGAATACACCACTTAATTACCTTTGATGGACATAACCATAAAATCTCTCCTTGGCATCTGCTGAGGAGCTCAGTCATTAAATGTTTTAATTGTTTTACAGTATTATACAGTTTGAATTATAATCCCTATTCCAATGCCACCATACATAACAGCCCTAAATGGATTTTGAGTATGTAATAATTACTTACTTATACTCATATACTTTGTGTATGTAATGGAAATGAAGCAGCATGATTACCTCATTTAGGATCTTTGTGATTGGACCATTCTCTCTGACATTACAGCCCTACGTCAGAGCATCATGCTCTTGATCTTTTGTTAGAATGGCTCTGCTTTCTAATGTTTGGGTATGAGAATAACTAAACTAAACAGAATGATGGTGTTTTTGTTTCTCACTCTCTTCAGCTCTTTTTCTTTGCCTGTCTGTCTCTCTCTCCCTCTGCCTCACACACTTTCTATCTCTCTCCTCTCACTTGCTCTCCCTCTGTTCACTGTGTTAGAGCTGTCAGAGTTGACCTGCCTGTCTCTCTCCCATCGAGCACTCTGCATGATTCAACCACACACACAGACACACGTCTTTCCCTCAGTCCTGCTCTCACCCAGGCACGTTGTGTTTAATTAGCTCCTCAGTGGCGTGAAAATGTGTGTTTGTGTGTGTGTGTGTGTGTGTGTGTGTGTGTGTTTTTGTCTGTATGAGATAAACTTGTACAGGACTCACTGAGGAAGTGTCAAGATTGCCATTGGGAGTGGAGTGTGATGGCTTTCAACAGAGGCAGTCACACACACACAGAGCAGGCCATGTGTAGGTCAGTTGTGTGCGAGTACTTTGTGAGTCTCCCACAGTGACTGACAGAGAGGTGGTAAGTTTGTCTCTCTTTATTTAGCAATTGGGGGAAAATGGCTGCAAGACTAGCAGGTGAACACACAGGCAGAAGTCTAGCTGGGAGACAAATGGGCAGAGCTGGCTAGAGATACAGACAGGCAAATAACTGCCCAAACAGACAGACATGTACAGTAGGTGGAAAGATATGCTCAAAAAAATGTTGCATTATATTCAAGGTTAGTGAGGTCAGGATATTGTTGACTTGAGTGTTGTTGAAGAGAGAGTTATGCTTGAACCAAACGTGAACTAAAGGCTCATCCCACACCACAACTCAAACACATTCTGTTCATGAACCTACTGTCACTCTTACCCTGATTGACAAGGCACAGGCTACAACAACAGCTTAATCTTACATTATAATGTCTAATAGTGTTAAACATTCTGTAGATTCACCACTTTGGCCAGACTGAAATATGTGAGTGATGGATAATGATGAATTACCATAACATTTGGTGCAAACATTCATGGTACCCAGAGGATGAATCCAAAGACTTTGGCGATCCCTTGACTTTTCCTCTAGTGCCACATGCCAGCTGAAATTTGTAAGTTTGAGTAAAATGTCTTCACAACTGTTGGAAGGACTACCATGACATGTGTTACACACATTCAAGTCCCCCTCAGGATAAGATGTAATAACTTCTAAGATCATTGTCAGTCAACATTTCCACTGTCTGTACCCAAATGCCTGCAAAACTCATCACATTCCATCATTCTCAATTTGTTTTCAGCTCATTAGAAAATGTTAGCATGCTAACATCCTAAATAGGATTCTGATTCTGTACCAGCTCAAGGTAGCCATTAGTTTTGTATTTTAAATCACAGAGCTGTTTTCATGTCACACGTACAGCAGTTAAACCACTGCAGTAGGAATACTTGAGCTACCCTTGACTCTTTGCCTTACTGCCCTGAGTTTGGCTCCTGATGCACATGTCTTCTGCCAAGTGTGCAGTTTAAGTCAGTCCCACTGTTCAGTTTGTTGCATACCACCTCCTCTGTTGTAACACTTACACAGAGAAGTCCTGATTGTTGTGAAAATGTGAGATGAAACTAAACTTGCACTGTGTTCCTGGTTTTTCAAAACCTGAATTTGAGGATGTTCAGTATGAAGCTGAATGTAATTGTTTTACTCAATGGTCCTTCAAAGGAGTAACCTGAAATGATTCATGTAGCAGACTTTTCATGGAGCTGGAACTTCTTTTTGTATTTGCCTCCATTGTGATTTATCATTATTAACTCTATCATTGACTTCATTATGCATAACATGTTATTTAGGTATTGTTGGGGGTAATTGTTTTCATACCTGAGGATCTAATGTCAGTGGCACCAACAAGGCTTTGCTTTGCCCAGAACCCAAAACAATCATAGAAAAATCAAGCAATTGCTATTAGAGCTCCCCTGAAATGCACTGGACCCCTAATATGCTAACAGTAGCTGTGTTGGATTTCATATAACTCTAAACCCTGGCTGCTAATTTCCTATGCAGCATTATGAGGAAAAATACTGAATTAGTAATCCCCCGCTGCCCCTGCACCACTGCCACTCTAAAGCTTACTGTAGAATCAATATTTGTTAACTAATGTGACCTATCTGAATCTCTCTGCATGCATCTGCATTCATGCTGTTTGTGCGTCTTTGTGCTTGTGCACGCGTGTGGGTGTGTTTGTGTGGCAGTAATGAATATCAGTTAGCAGTGGTAACTTTTCTGCTCTGCTCTGAATTTGTGAATAGAATATTATTGATTACTGTTCAATACAAGCAGTCTGACATGAATAAAAATGTTCTCAGGGCCTGTCTGTATCTTTCTCAGCCCCTTCTTGTTATGCATCTTGTTACAATATTTCAGCTCTTTCACATGAATGTTATTGTTAATGTATCTGCATCAGTTACATGTTAGTCGTTGATGCTTCTGGGTAATACCCAATGAATAGTAGACTACTTGAAAGTATGTAGCAGGAAAAAAATCCTACAGCCTTCATTTATCAGTAATGCTACATATATTTTGTAATGTTTGTCTCTGTCTGTCTAGACTTGTGTTATACATGGAGAGAGACCTGCGCAAAGCCACTCCTCTCAGAGAGAACCGCAGCCAATCAGGATACCTTTCTCAATGTCTAGATTTACTGATTGTGTATCTGAGTAGCACCACTGACACTGGGTACGTGCGCACACACACACACACACACACACACACACACACACACACACACACACACACACACACACACACACACACACACACACAAATACCCCTCTGTATGACTGTGCTTGCTCTGTGTGTATTTCGCTGACATTTTGATATGAATTTGCAAATCAATTTAGCAATGCAGTATTCCCCCCTCCTCACTCTGTTCATCCAGAACTACATTTGAGAATTTCTATTTGCTTATTTTTGATCCTGTAAAAACATTCATGGAATTTCATGTTAGTAGGAAAACGCAAATGTTTTTGCCAGCAGTGATAAAATGCTCTCCTCTGTGTTTTGAGTATAAATTAAGTTTTTGTGAAAATGTACTTTTATATTGCAGTAAGTGGCCCTCTACACTCATCCCTTCTCATCTCCTCTTGTGTCCCCTTGTCTTGTCTCCTTCTTTAGTGGATGTCTTATGTGCATTAAGAGGAGAGGAGACACCCATCTACAGCTCAGAGCAGACAGCTCAAACACACTTTGCCTACAGTGTCTGTAGTGGTGGAACTTCTTTCATCACAGGTAGCTTTGACCCCCACGGGTTTTCTTCATTGTTTGATTTTAATGTCCTCACACTGTTGCCTGCGGGCTCATCCACATAGACTTTCTCATAAATTACTAGTACCCATCATTGTTCAGAACATTATTGGCCAGGTGCTGTGACACTGTACATCATTTGGGTTTGTGTAAGCCAACAAGAAAAATAATCTTATTTGTACTCCTGCTCTTCACCCTCCTTCTTCTCACAGGTCTTTAGATCTCGAATAGTAACTGAGGAGTTTCTAGCTCAAATTGGATTGCTGCTGCTAAGTGTTTGGTATACAGTAATAATACATTTCCAGCGGTCATGTTTAGATAAGGGCTCTTTATCTGTCTCTTCAGCAGAGGAATTGTTTTATAAACTGAATGCAAAAAAAAAAAACAACAAAAAAAACAGCGCTGCTAATTCATTTGACAACCTAAAATATTCCGATAACGTAAAAAGCAGAAGAGATATGCATTGCAATCCTTTAATACTTAGGCAGGGACAAATCTAGGAACCAAAACACACAGCAGTAAATGTAAAATGAAAAATCAAAACAACTGTCACTAATTCCAGTGCATTAAAACTGTGCATTAAAACTAAGTATTGCTCTAATATGTAGTTGATATGTCATTTGTACCCCCCCCCCCTCACAGAACTATATCACCTCTATAGAGTCCAATGAAACAAATCTGGCCAGCACATTGGGTGAGTTACTCTCTCAATTACTATAAGTTTTACATGTTTTCACACACACATCACTAGTAATTTTGCTCGATGCTGTTATATAAGTCTTAATTCACATCATAGTGTTGTAAGTATGCATGCAAGCAAATATGTTACTGACTTCCTGTCTGACCCACTGTCTGTTTACCTGACTGAATGTTTGTCTGTCTGTCTACCTTACTGACTTTCTGTTGAGAGTTTAGTTATAGAAAATATAGGACAGGTGTCTTGTGATATTCAACAACTGTCAGTACATTACCTCTGACGGGACCATGGAGACAACCTGTCATCATCCTGGTATTCTGCTGCACTTCAGACTGTCAGCTTTCCAACGTACATTTTTTTATTGTTGACTCTTTTAGAAAAACATAAGTGATACATATGTTGCTTTGGTGTGACAGTAAGCTTGCAGAATGAGGACTATAAAAATTATCTGTATTTTGAAGTCTCCATGAATATCTTCAGTTTTTGCACATTTCATCTCATGGTTTTATATTCAGTGTTTGTCTTCTAGTCTACTTAACCTGTCTGTAAGTGTTCAGAGGACAGAGGGTCGACTTGTGCACTATTAGGCAAGACACTAATCAACTATTGAACCAACAAAGTCTCATCAGCTCTGTGTGTGTGTGTCTGTGTGTGTTTCTGCATACAAGCGTGTGCACGGGACGGGACGATGAGATTGTGTTTAATGACTATTGACGTATGGAAGTGGAGAGCAGCAGGAAGCAGACAGGATGGAGGTAGAGAAAAGAAATGTGATGAAGAATAGAGGAAAGGAGCCAAGAGAAGGCTTGCTGCTACTGATTGTCAATAACACAGGAAGACACTTTAATTACCAGCAGCCAGCTCAGATTAACTTTTATTGCCTGCTGGACAAGGACACACAGTCATGTTTGGGTTAGTTTACTTCTCTGAATCCTTGTCACAAAGTAAAGTTTGCAGTAAGTTTTGCATCCACAACTCTTTTTTTCTTTTTACACAAGCCGCTTTCACACTGTGGCAAATGTTGCATTTGTTCTTTAGTCATCTTAAAAAGTTAAACACACTTACAGCTATGTCAACGATGCACCTGATTAAACCAAGAGGTGATGGGGAGGAATTCACTAAATGTCCCACTTCATCACTTCATCCTTTGTCACTGAACTGTGAACAACAGTTAAAACACTTTATGGGCTACGCAAACTTTTACAATCTGGACTAACAACTGTAAACAAATACAATTAAAAACTGACTTCAGTCATTGAGCATGATGTTATTGCACTGAATGTGCATTCAACCACAAACGTTGGTTCATTACTTTTGGGTCTTTTTGGGTTATGCTAATGTATTTAGAAATTCTGAAAAAAAGGACAAATGTTAAACTTTTACTCAGGAAAAAAAAGGAAAAAAAAAAACAGTAACACAACACATAGGAACACATCAGTCTTCCCTCAAACATTGACACATACTTTTGAAACAACACGTAGAGCACATCACCAGACACTGAGCCAACTTGTTGTATTAAACAATATTTCTACTTAAGTTAATATACTTAACAACTCTCACTGAAAGTTGACCATCACTACTTGAATTTCTCACTTTGGCAAATAGAGCAAAACACCATCCTCTTTCCAACTGGGTCTGCTGTAATGACAAACATTCAGTCCTCCAGTAAAACCAAGATATATTGGTTATGTCTCCGTCTAGGAGCTGCATGCTAACAATAGACTATTTGTTGTTGAATTAATGATATACAGTAGCTTCAGCACAGCAGGTATATTGGGGGAAAAAGGAGTTTTGTGCACTGCCAGAAGAAGCAGAAGTAGAATTTCAGGCGCTATGATGCCTATGATTTGCACATAGTAAAAAGCTCAAATAAAAAGTATATACAACATAATACAACTTTACAGTTGTGCTCATAAATGTACATACTCTGGTAGTTTAGGACGATATGCCGGATCATGCAAAAAAAACCTTTTCTTTTATTGAGGGACAGTGGTCAGATGATGGAGAGAGAGAGATACAGACCCTTGGATGTTTAGCCCTATAATAAACACACAAGCTGACACTCACAGGTTTAAATGGCTATTAAGGGTAAGTTTCCAAACTTGTGACTTGTTTGATTGTAATTAGTGTCTGTCTATAAATAGGTAATGAGTTTCTTAGACCCTGAGAGACCCCTGCACATTTCATTCAGGGCTGCACTGACTTTGCTGGATACTGAGCCAAGAGGAAAGCAAAAGAAGTGTCCTGTGAGAAAAGGTAGTTTATAAATCAAGAAAGGGATATAAAAAGATTTGAAAATGCCAATCAGTAGTGTTCAAACTCTAAATAAGTGGAAAATTATGGGTTCTGTTGACACCAAGACATGGTAAGGTAGACCAACAACGATTTCAGCCACAACTGCCAGGAAAATTGGTCTGGATGCAAAGAAGTACCCATAAGCAGCTTCAAGTGAAATGCAGGCTGCTCTGAAAAAAAAATGGGTGGCTGTTTCAAGGTAGTAAGGAAGTACTTGAACAAAAATCTGCTACATGGTCGAGTTGCCAGGAAAAAGCCATTTCTGTGCCAACGCCACAAATCAGCGTGCTTACAATATGTCAGACAGCACCTAGACAAGTCTCAAAACTTGTGGAACAAAGGCATTTGGAGTGACAAGATCAAATTTGAACTTTATGGTCACAACCAGAAACACTATGTTTGGAGAGGAGTCAACTAGGCCTATGATGAAAAGTACACCATCCCTACTATGAAGCATGGAGGTGGATCTCTGATGTATTTGGAGTGTGCTAGCTATAGTGGCACAGGGAATTTAGTCAGAACGACAAATGCATCATGTTATCAGAAAACACTGGAGAACAATTTGCATTCATCAGCCTGGAAGCTGCCCATGGGACTCACTTGGACTTTCCAACATGACAGTAATCCAAAACACAAAGCCAAGTCGACCCTTCAGGGGCTACAGCGGAAAAAAATGAAGGTTATGGAGTGGCCATCACAGTCTACAGCTTATTCAAGACAACCCACGAATTTACGGCGTCTGGAGACTTTTTGCTGTGAAGAAAGGGCAGCTTTAGCACCAGAGAAAAGAACTATCACAAAAGACTTTATTGCTATGTTTTAGAATGATTGTGCTATTCTGTGATGCCTTATAGTTTACTTTTAGTCCCATTAAAAATAAAACAAATGTATTTTGACAGATCATTCATGTTTTTTAAAAAATGATATGTCAATTTATGATATATAATTTACTGTTTACATATTACTATTCTTATATTGGTTGCAAAACAAAGTGGAGGAAATTCATCTTTAGTCACAGTGGTGGTGATTGGAAAAACTGTCTTTTTTGCAAAGCTTGTGCAATAGGCAAAGAGGTAAATAAGTGAGAGAGAGAGAGACAAGAAAGGATTTCAGGCAGTGAGGGGACATGTCACCCGCGGTTCACAGTTCAGAGAAACTGCACCAAGCCTTTCTCCCCACACACACACTATCCAGTCTTTTGATGGTTGTGATATTAATACACACACCATTAAGTGGTGGACAACATCCTTTGTAGTTCCCTTTCTCTGGCTTTCAATGTAATGACCTCACACACACTCACTCAGCATTAGTGTTGTTTCTATGGTAATATTAGTAATCATGCAAATTCATGCAATAGAGATTCATGCCTAAGTAAGGGCTTTGACAGTTGTGGAAGTACGCTTGTGCGTGTGTGTGTGTGTGTGTGTGTGTGTGTGTACACCCATGTATTACATACATTGTGAGGACATAATTCTGTTTACAGTCACATTGTGGACTCGTCGTACTTGTGGGGACAAAATGCAGGTCTCCATGATGTAAGTCATTAAATTTTAAGGTGAAGACTGGGGTGAAGGTTAGGGTAAGGTTAGATTAGGTTAAGGTTAAGGTTAAGGTTAGGGTTAGGCAAGGAGTGGAAATGAATATATGTAATGTCCTCAAAAGTGATGAAAACCTAAAGTGTGTGTGTGTGTGTGTGTGTGTGTGTGTGTGCGTGTGCGTGAGTGAGATCAAAGAGATCATTCAATAGTGCATTTCCATAGCAATTTGATCCTCTGTGACAGTGGTTCGTGTGGTTGATGCCCATTGAATTAATAAATTACAGTGTCGTCTATTCAGCCTAATGTAAAAGTATATCCTGTTTGCAGGTTTGCTGTATATTAAGCAGATTTTCAGAGGAAAGACTGAAATTGCTTTTATTTATTTTTTTCCCTCAAAGGAGAGAACAAACTGAACCACTGATAATATTAATATTATTTATGTTCAGCAGTGAAATTGAATATGAACTTTTACATCTAAAAATCTTTGGCTGTAGTTTGCTGCAGCATTTTTTACATTAAGTTGCTTTCAGTGTCTGCTGCCACAGAATTTCAGCCTGTTCTCACCAGAGTTGTTTCATATCCACGGCACTGAGACATTATTAGCAGATGAACTTACTGTGTATAACACCAGATTGTAATCAATTCTGCTGGATTCTAGCTTTGCTGGAGAACCAGTACAGTGTGATATGTGTCGAGTTTCTTTTGTCTATTTATGTCTCTGAAGGTTGTAGATGCCATCCTGCCTCCTTTGACAACACTGGCTTTCAGCAGAAATGGTAAGCTGGCCATTTTTGAGAGAGTGAAGAGAGATCGAGACGGAATGGAAATAGAACCAATGTCGGAGTGAAGGAGGAGGAGGAAGAAAAAAGAAAACAGAAATGGCAGATGGGAAAGAGTACAAGACTCCAGACGAGGACCTTTGTTGCCTATCACACCCTTTTTCTTTCCTCTTGTTTCCTTTCTGTTTCAACCAAAGACAAAAATGCCAAAAAAAAAAAAAAAAAACTTAAAAAGGAAGACAGATACTGCACATAAATCCAGTGATAGATAGATGATAGATGCATGTTAGGAAGATAGATAACAGATGATGAAGATGAAGAGGATGAAGATGAAGATGAAGAAAGGTGTGCAGAGAAAAGAGATGGCAGAGAAGAAGGGAGATTGTGAGCAAGAGAGGCATTTTCAGGTCTGCATCAATTAATTGCAGTATTTGAAAAGCATCATTGTAATTATCCACTGCAGTGTCTGGATTGTTGACCCTCAGTGAGTCATTATATTTTGGTTTCTGTGGCACCGGTGCAACAGAGTAGGAGTTTGTTTTATGGAGCCATATTCTCAGGGTAAAATGATGTTTTGTGTGGGCCATTAATACTGTGGATCCCTGTGACTTGTTATCATGTCACACTATGTTGCTCTAAGAGAGCTTAGAGCCTTGAGTCCTATGTATTTAGTATGTAGATATTTTGGTATCTATGTATTTGTACTGCATACTGTATGAGTTTGCCTTATGAGGCTCACAATCTATGTGATGACCCTTGATTTGGTTAAGGAAAACTCCCCAAAAACCCTTTAATGGGGAAAAAAAGAAGAAATCCCAGTAAGAGCAGCAGAAGAGGGATCCCAATAGGTGTTGTGTGCACAGAGAAAATAAAAACCCACAGTATATACAAATTATGATGGCAAAGTTACTGTGAAACATTATAGAAAATTTGAAAAAACAGTTGAAGAATATGGATCCAGTAGGGTGTTGAGCAAGTTCAGGTGTTGGGGTTTAAAAACTACTGCTGACACACACACACACACACACACACACACACACACACACACACACACACACACACACACACACACACACACACACACTATTCTGAACCCTTCTTGAATACTGTATTAATGCTCTCCCTCTTTCTCTCTGTGTGTGTTCCAGTGGAGTGGTCTGTGTTTGTTTTGAGGGTGCTGTCCGATCTCAGTCAGAGTATCTTGCTGGTCCAGGAAGGTGATGGTACTGAGGAAGATGAGGGGACAGAGGAAAAGAAAGGGAGGGGAGAGGAAGCAGAAGGGATAGATGATGGAAAGTGCTTTTGTCAAATCTTAACTCTCATGAATACATCTCTGCTTCCAAGGTTGGTGTGACTCTCTCTGAGTATCAGCCTGATAGTGTCTCTGGTTTCCTCCTGTGTTTTTCTGTAGGAACAGAAACGAGGTAATGGGTCATTGAGGACCATTTTTGACATCAGCACAACTAGATTAATAAGCTAGCATTTTAAAGTGGAATATATAGTACAGTGTTTTGCATCTTGGCGTCCTCTTTCTGTGGGCCCTTGTCACATCTTAGCACTTGTCAGATACAGCTGACTGACAAGAATCTGTCTTCATGAGTGTTGGCATCAAATGATGAATCTATGGAGGTCAGAGATAGACAAATGAAGTTCACATCATGACAGAGTCACAAAAATCCAAAGTTCACGTTGACATTTGTGGTGTGTTTTTCTCGCTTTCCTTCACATCCTCTATGTGGATCTATACTGTCTCCTCTTATAACGTTATTATTTTTATCTCCCTTTTTAAAATGTTTCTCTCTCTCATGGTTGCCTCATGCGGTACCTCTTGTTCACCTTTATTTCCACCCCCACTGCTCCTCCTCACACTCACATCTCTCTTCTTCCTCCCCCCTTTGCTTCTCCAATTCTCTCCTCTGCTCCTCTTCCCCTTCTCTCTCCTGCTCTGAAAACTCGACTTCTCCCATCCCCCTCTTCTCCACCCCTCTCTCCAGATCTGTTCCAGTTTACACTCTGGTACTAATGATCACAACAGTGCATTAATTATTAACACTACGAAAACCAAATGTTGTACTCATGCATGTTTATGTCTAGGTATGAGTCTCTTCTTTGAGCAGCAGAGCCTGTCCCACTCTACGCACTCAAACTCATGCTATCAATGGCTGAACACAGTACACAGATCTGCAGGTGGTGTACACACAATCAGTCATACACTTCAATCACACTCTGACACAACAAAACACTAGTAAGACATCTCAATACCCAATGTGACTGTACCTTATGAAACAATCCACACAAGAAAGTGCACTGAAGAGTACAGACAGCTGTGTATTACACATCCACTGAAGCAGTCCTATGTACAGCAGCACAAACTTACAAGTAAAGCAGCTCTTATAGAAGCTCCTATAGGTGCTGCACTAGACGTGGATCCACCTCTGAACATCCATCATTCCTCCTTACAGTAACCAAAATGTTATTTGGACGTTATTATTGTAACTGTCGATATGTTTGACTTAATTATTCTTGTTCTCTACCCAAAGCTTTGGTAGTATCGAAGTGTTTTAGAGTCCTAGCAGGCACACACACAAATACACACAGGCACATTTTAGGTGGTCTGTGTGCAGTGTTTTAATGCCAAGGCCAGTCATTCCCAGTTCAGCACTGTGAATCACCACTAACTGTTTTTTTATTCACCTCGCACACACATACAAACACATGGATAAATACATGTGCGCCCACACACACGCGCGCACACGCACACACACGCACACACACACACGCACACACACACACACACACACACACACACACACACACACACACACACACACACACACACACACACTATTAACAGTGATTTTTACCCACTAGTAGAATTATCTTTTATTCATTGCTGTAGCTGATGCACATTCAGAGCTAATAGCAGAATCAGCACTGCTGCACCACTGCTGGTAATCTACATTCAACAAGACCTTTTGCACCCCTCCTAAAGCCAGTGTTTTCTACACCAGTAATCAGTTTAGTGGCAGGCATAAGGTGCTGGATCAGCTAAGACGTGTAAAGACTTGACATATTGTGCTGATATCTCTTCTTTGTTCAAAAGTATACTGCGCACTCTTCAAATATGTATGACACTAAGACAAAATTATTGCTGGCGGTAAAGCAAAATTCGATACTGCTCTGTCATGATGCTGAGGCAGTTCACCATTCAGGTATTTAAAAACATGTTTTGAGGAAGTAGTCATCGGGCACCAAATTAAAAAGGGGTAATGATGTGTTCCTGCTTTGGTTGCACCGAGAATCTGCTGATCCCTCGGCTATCCATGAGATGACTCACCTGTGTGTGCGCGTGCTCATGTGTACATGCATGCGTGCGCACTCACTTGTACTTGCGCTGATGTGTGTGTGTTTGATAGATGTGTTCTGACAGCAGCTGTCAGTAAGTCTTGATTCTCTGGTCATCTGTCTTCTCTTTTCTGGTGTTGACAGAGACCGAAAGTGAAGGTGAAGAAAGGGGGCAGAGAGAGAGAGAATGGACAAGTCAAGAAGTGGATGGAGGGGTGGGAGGAAGGATTGAAGAAGGAAGTAGGACAGAGATAGGCAAGGGGATAGAGTTAGTTGGACGGGGGAAAAGGTAACATTGGGATGGAGAGAAAATGTTGACAATGGGTCGGGGATGAGGCAAGAAGGCATGGAGTGTTAATGGGCAAGGTAGCGTGAATCAACGTGCATCACCTCCTTGCTCTGAGGACAAGTGAAAGTGTGAGATAAAAGGGTGCAGTAATACTTACCTTAAGAGGACTAGCTTCTGGTTCACTTAGTCTAACAAATCCAGTTATTATTAATATTTGTCGATCACTAAGTGGTCATGGATATGCAAGTGTCCCCGGCCAAATATTGAAGCTCATCCGTAGTTCTTTGCTCCACCTTGAATCATTCATTAGAAGTGTTTCATTTACAACAACCATGATTGTTAACCTTCTGTTTTGTCCTTCCCTCATTTCTTCTCCGGCTTCCATCCACTTAAATTATCTACTTCAGCAATAATAACTCAACAAACCTCTTATCACTAATATCCGGCTCTCCTTCCATCTCCATCCATCCGTCCCACCCTCCCAGAGTTCAAGGTTCATCCTCACAGCTGAAAACCCCCCTACTTCCCTTATCAGTAATATTACCCCCACTCGTCTCCATCCTCCTCTTCCTCCACCTCTCCTCATCCCCCTCTTTCCTTGACACAAGTAGAGTGACGTGAACTTTTCAAATTGGTGTCAGCACTCTTCTCTCTAAATGTTTTTCTCTCACTCTTTTTCCTCTGACATTATTAACAGTATTTCACATTTTTTTCTCTGTCTCCTTCGTTCTCTTTCTCTCACCATCTCTAATTTATTAACAGTAGTCCACACTTCCCTCTTTCTCTGTGCCCTCTCTCCACAACTCTCCCTCCATCACTACGGTTATACAATCAGAAATTAAATTGCCTGGGTCTTGGTTAGATAAGTGTGGCTATGAAGCCAGCCGAGCGGTAATTAGATGGTAAATTGGGGACATTAACGTTGAGAAGGCAGCCTGCTGTTTCTCTCTGCATTATCACAGCCCAGACACACCTTCAAACAACTACATTTACTATGACCTTTAGCCAAAGAACCGTGTGCTGTGTGGTTACACGTGTGTGTGCCCAAGTATGTTTCAGTGTCCTTATAGGTATGCCTGTTTGCCAGATGTGTGTGGATTTGGCCCAGCCCTTTCACACATGCCACGCTTATCAGTCAAGTATCAGGTAGCATTTTTTCTAAGTGTAACTGTGTTGGCTATTGCATTGTGATTGTAGAAGAATCTCTATCTTAAACAGCTCATAATTCTTGCCTTTTTTTTCTTTTCTTTTATCATTAGTTAATAGCTTGACATAGACTCAATCTTGCAAAGCCATTACATCATCAAATTGCAGTAGTCATTTGGACACTCAGCCAGAGAAAAGTGGAATCATTAGGTGTTAACAACAGCAAGGTGGTCATTGCACACTGAAAGTCTGTAATTGCATGTAACAGCCTGTTTTACTGCGCTGCGCTCTGGTTTGAATAAATGCATGAAAAATATTTTAAAATATCCTGTAGTTGATACAAAAGCTCATTAAGGTGTGTCATTTATGAATAATTGGACCATCCTCTTGGGAAGAACTTTCCAGCGTCTTGTGATATATTAGTAGATATTTGACTAAAACTTGCAAATGCAAAGACGCAACCTCCTGACTTCATCTTTGGTGTTCATTATCTTTTCACTTGAAATAACAAGGTCCACTATGCTCTTTCAAAATCATCCAAGATTAAGCTTTGGAGCTGACAGCAGAATTACATGACTAGTAGAGCAGCGGTTAATCTAGCTTATTGGTTGTTCATAATGTGCTTCTTTTTATACTCTCTGTTATAAAGCTCATACTGATGATGTATGACAAATGCAGTAAGGGTTGTCTCATCTGTGTTTGTTCTATTATAGGTGGTCTGTTGTGCTCTGGCTTGTTTGGTGTCTGGTGTTGTGCACTGTGTCTGTTGATGTACGGCTGGTAGTTTAAAGGTGGTCCAGTTTATCATGTCGTGCTGGTTTGGCCTGTCCTCTCATCTCTCAGCCTGTCACCTACCTAATGGGAGGCCATCCATCATCAACAAACACAAACACAGACAGACACACACGCACACACATTTATTCCCCCAGAAAAAACCTGACTAAGGGTACAAAGCTAAATATAAAGTACTTCATTTTCTCTAGAATCTCTAGATTCATTCATCATGACAAGTAAAAAACAGCTGTTACACAGAAATAGTCAATGTCCACAACTTCATGTCTCTACAAGCAACCTGCTCCTCCAGACAGCAAGTGTTCTCAGTACAGATGATGGAGATAGTTACAAACACCTTTTCAATGCATTTGAATGCTGTTAGATCAATAAATCAGATGTGCAATATGGCTGGCCTCAGGAATATCAGTGTGAGGTCAGACAAGAGTAGACTTGTTCAAGGTAACATGTATGTTTGCAAAGTGAAAATTGGTTAAATATAACACTTCTGATATGAAGCGGGTGGGCTGCAGGAAAATATCATGGACATGACCCCCTGGAACTACTGCTTGGTCCAATTATTTGCAGTTTCTTTTGCAGATGCTGATGGTTTTGCTCAGAAGTTGTTGTAGTGATGTGGGGAATATTTTCCCAGCACACATTAAGATAGAATGAAAATGGTATTGATTTTTGTTTAAAAAGTAGATTGAAGGACTGCAGCAAAACTAATCAGATACACCAAGGAAAAAAGCAAAGTTTTTACTGCATAAATGTTTTTCTGTGATGCAGTAAAAACTGAACGTAAAAGGTTATGAGGACTTGTTAACACTGATGGCAATTTGCTACTCTTTTTCGCTGACCAGAAGCATTTCTACTGGAGCATCTAAATTTTATTAAATGAAGACATCCTCCCAGTTGATGCAAAGATAATCACATTAACTAAAGTTGAGTCCCTGTTTAGAGGTGGTTTGCTGCTGAAAAATCTGCTTTTCAGCAGCAAACACAGACAATGATAGACGCTGTCAAATCAGCTTGTTTAAAAAAAATAAATAAATAACAACCGTAAATGGTGTGAAGCCTGCCAGACAAGCTATAAATCATAGTTAAGGTGAAGACATATTTTTCAATCAGTGGATGGGCTTTGTCTTCAGCATGTTAACGCCAGTCTGACAAAGCTGACTTTGTTCCCACTATAGTTCCCATTGCACATAAAGGCAGAAGCACATACACAAGGTGTGTGTGCATACATGTTGCCCCTCCAACCACACAGTATTTGGTTGCAAATCAAAGAACCTTAATCAGTAAGTAGACAGAATGTTATTGCCTATATAGACATCCATCTCTTTGTCCCTCTCCCTGCATTTCTTCTGATTTTTCAGTGTGGATTCATCCACATCACTTCTTCATTTTCTCTCCTTCCATCCATTTCTTCCTCCACTCTTCTGTCCTGCCTCTGTCCAAATCTTCTCCCCTTTCCTCTCATCTTCCCTTCCTTTCTCCTATTCACCAAATGTAATCTTCTCTCACCTCTCCTTCTCCTTAACTCTCATCTCCTCTTCCCGTGTCCTTCCCTCTCCTCTCTCATTTCATCTGCTCTCATCACGTCTCCTCTTTTCGTCTCTCTTCTTTCCCCAATTCCACTGGTACCAGACAGGAGTCGTTGTAGCGGAACTCAAACCTTAATGAAGATGAAACAGCACAGTGTGTGTGTGTGTGCATGTGGCCGTGCGTGCGTGTGTGTACACGTGTGTGAACAGTGTAGTGAATTGCCTATAAATTCAATTAATTCCTCACCCTCGACTTTCTACCTCTACTCCAATATGTATTTTTCTCTTCCCCATTCAGATTGATCAAACACAGTAGGATCCTACCAGCAGTCTTTCAACTCATTATGGTAAGAAATCACTTAATCCATTTTTATTCAGCCAATCAGCAAATCACCAGGTCATTCAAGAAGTCAGTAAATCAGTCACTTGGTTATATTCTTGCAGTCAGCTAATCAAACCCAGTTGTCACAGCCTGTTTTATTTTATGGCAGTTGTGCTGTAGTTTATTACAGCTCAGTCTCCTTCCTCCTCTTTCCTCTCTCTCGCTCCATCTAACCCTCATAGATGTATTTATGTAAATTAGGCTGAGTGGTGTTGACCTATTAGACGGCTGGTGTAATTGACTGGCAGGTCAGCCATAGAGAGGAGGAAGGGTTAATAGAGTGAGAATATGGACTCCACTATTAAGATCCCACACAAATACACAACACTTGTCTGTTATCAGCGAAGCATAACAATGTTTCCAGTAAACAATTTATTTCACCTGACCCTTTTTGCATCCACGCAATCTAATGAACACACAAACACTTGCAGTACAATCTGTTTCAGCAAACCAAAGCACTTGAGCTGCAGCAAACAGTTAATGCTTTCTGCGCACACACACACACACACACACACACACACACACACACACACACACACACACACACACACACACTCTCTCTCTCTCTCTCTCTCTCTCTCTCTCTCTCTCGCACACACACACCCACTCACACATACTCACTAAATAATCAGTGTTCTGCATGGCTGCCTGTCCAGCCCCGACTAGCTGATGCAGAATGTTAAACACTGTTATCCAACGGCCTGATTAACTCCTCTCCTGATTGTTTACTCCTGTCTGAACCAGTCATGTCAGGATCCATTAGTGCCGTCTGTATTGCTCACATTTGGATTGATTTATGCTGCCTGAAACACTGTGGTCTGGATTGATTACACCTGTCATTGGTGATCACGCTTGTCATGGAGAAACTCAACTAATTGTATTTGTCTTGATGATGAAGTGGTTCTGCTTCAGACATGAAAGGACTTCAGGAAGCTGGCAAGACCACGGTTCTTTAAGGGTTGGTTGCTGTGCTTGAGCAGGCAGAAGACTGATGAGGAGTTGCAGTCAAGTACTTTTAGAAATCCTGCCTCATGCACTGCACACTCTGTAGATACACCACTAATAAAAGTTGAATACTCTGTGAGTTAATGTGCAGGACAGTGAGTGACTAAGATAAAATAAATTTAGTTTGCCATTCATCATTGCTTTTTGTCAGGTGTGCTGTATGCTGTCAGTGATGTACATGATAGTCCTTCCACAGCTTATTAGTCCATAAAGATCAAAATAAATTAGCTTTGTCATTTATTGTTACTGATGGGCAGGTTGTCCTAGGTGCAAATTGATGTCATTGTCTTCAGCCTCAGGCTACTGCACATGATGAGCATCAGCCAGGCTTATCAGGTCTGTACACAGATCACACTGATGGCGCACAAACCCCGCAGGCAGAGCTGGTGTATCTCAGAGAGGATCAAATAGTGAAATGAGGGCAGGAGAGAGAAGGGAAAGTAAATTAGTGTTGGAGGAAGTAGAGAAGGTTTTGGAAGGAGGAGAAAGAGAAGAGTAAGGGGAGGAAAAAAAGCAAGGGAGGAGAAGGGAGAAGAAGAAAGTGGAGACCAGAGCCTTGCTCCTTGTTTCTCTTCAGAACCAATCCATTATCACAGGACACAACTCCAGCATCCTCCAATAGACAGAATTAATTTGATCCTTTGCTCAACATTGTGCCCCAACAATCACAGTAGGTAGGACACATGATTCATCTTTCCCCCCTTTCACCTGGTATTAAATTGGTATCTGTATCCAGATATGGATAATACATGACCTGATCTTGCCTTTGTGGTTTGACCTGGTGTTTTTAATGCGTTGTTGTTATCCTCACTGAGATCAGATTGGATTTTGTGAGTTGTGTAGTTAGGGGGAACTTTATATACTTTGTGAAGCACTGCCTATGACAAATTCTTAATCATTTGTCCCCTCTTGTAATTTCAGCAAATATGATCTATTAAGTTATTCCCACCTTGCATTGACTTGTGACCCATTCACAGTGCACAGCTTTAAGTACAGGTGTGAATGCACCCAAGATGCATTGGGGATGCATTGAGATCTGATCTCATTCACATGCCAATGGTGTCACATGATAGTACTGAACAATAAGCAGAAGCCAAAACAACAGGCAAAATGGACTTTCATGGAGTGAGTACATCTTTGCAAACAGCAATGATGAATGTGTTTATTTGCATATATAGTGAGAAAGTGAGATCAGATCACAAGTGGTTACTTGAGACGCACTTGGAGACACATTCTAATACCAGGTGTGAACTGACAAACTTAGAGCTGTCCACTTGTGATCAAATCACACAAGACACGTGTTAATGCCACGGGTAAACAGGGCCAATGCAAGCCAGACTACCTCCACATGTGGTCAGGCAGATATGATCACAACGCATTCACAGTTTTTCCTTATCTGCATAATGTGTCCAGATACACAGTAGATCACATTTTTATGGTGTAAATGTGGTCTCAGAGAGAACATCTAATTTCTAAAGACCATTTGAAAATAGCCTGTTTTCTGTACCAAAACTGAAAGTCCATAAAACATGGGAAAGGCAGCCTTTCACTATTAAACAGTAGCTTCACAAATCTTCAGCAGTAACGGGAAGACATGCCAAAGGACAGCATCCAGCAAACCAGTGCATATATAAGACTGCTGCTGGATGCTGGTTGGCTTCTGTATTGTGGCCCACACTAGTTATTACTGACCTTGAGCCATAAGGGGTGTCCTGCCAACAGTTTCACAGATGTGTCCTTAATGGCAGGCTTTGGGAAAAACTGATGTCGGGGTTGCAGGAGTTGGCCCCTGGGATGAATTCACCACAAGGCTGACTTTGCGTCACTATGTCCAGCTCTCCTAAACATCCAGTGAGTAGGATTTATTGGCATCTAGTGAAAAACGCTCAAGGCGTTCTCTAAAGCAAGCATTTGGTTTGTCCTCTCTGGATTACTGCAGAAACAGGACAGTGCAACACGGAAGAAGACCCGCTCCCTACAAAGAGTTCATTCTAAGGTAATGAAAACACAAAGGTCCTTAGTTTCAGGTCCTTATACATGAAGGAAAACATAGTTATTAATATTAAATTCCATTTCTGCCAGTAAATCCCCCTAAATCCTACACACCTTTAATACATTCATGGTACAAGCCTCTAGAGGCAACACTGGGCTGAAGGCCTAACAGCCCAACTGTGTCATTGAAGCTCTTATATGAAATGCAGCATTTAGGCAACTTACTCTGTATTAGTAACAGTTCTGTAAATGGAAACAGAAGTGAAGCTCAATTTTGAGACTTTTTTTGTAAGTTTTTGGTTTGTGTGCCAGTAAGTATGTTTTTAATATATTCAGTATTCTGAAAGATAATGAAGAAGATGTACGTTCTCAGAACAGATTCAAAGGCTGAGTGTGGTCAATAATCATGTGTCTGTTATCCTATTTCTTCCTCTTACTGTCTATGGGCTAACAGCAGTAACATTACCAGGGGGGTGGTCCAGAATGCAGTCGACTTGCTGTGCAATCTTAATGGAGACACAGTCTTGGACCTGGAACTGCTACACCATCAAGGTACAGCATGCCTGTATAGAGTCTGTATGGCGATGGGGAAGATTTAAATTTTCTCTGCTCTGACGAAAAACTTCTATTTGTGTCTGCTTTTCTTGTTTTGTACTGAATCTTAATACTGTTATTACTGAGTGAGTTAAGAGTCCTTGAGACCCATCTGTCATTGACCCATGGTGCCGGTGTCATGTATCTACTCTGCTAGCATTAGTTATTGTCATGCTACTTGTTGACATCTTGTTTTTCCCAGCCTGCTGTTCTGCTGTGGCATAATGCTTATTGAGGTCAACAACCTTGTGTGTGTGTGTGTGTGTCTGTGTGTGTCTGTGAAAGCGAGAGAGAGTGAGTGTGTCTGTGTGTGCACGCATGAGACAATGTTTTTTGTCCTTCAGCTACGGTGAAACTCAGTTATATTAGAATTTCCTGTCAGTTGCAAGTGATTCCAGTGGTTCCAGAGTGGGGAGTGTGTCCTACTGGAATGAGGACAAGTTAGGTCATTTTAGGCACATTTTAGCACCCATGAGCAAAGAGCTTTTTCTAGCTAGTTTGGGATTAGGACTTTAATTAGAAGGAAATAATAGTAAGGCGTGAAGCTTAGTATGCATGTAGGGATGCAGCCTAAATCTGGCAATGGAGAATGAATGAAGTAAAGACATTTGCAAGAAAACATTTACAAACACTGCTGCCTCTGTGTATGTGTGTGTGTGTGTGTGTGTGTGTGTGTGTGTGTGTGTGTATGCAAATGTTTCAGGACCCACAGTTCAACACTGTAATTGCAACTCTCAGTGGCAAAGAAAATTCAACACAATAATACTTGCTTTCTCAAATTTTTTTTAGCGCTGTGTTCATTTCTCTCTTTCTGTCTCTCTTTCACTCGTCATTTTTTGTCTCATTCTGTCTATCCACCCCCTGCTTCCCCAAAATCACCAACACCATCACCCCTTCCTCTCCCTCCATTTCCATTGGGTCAGCAGTGCGGCAGTTCAGTAGTCAGCATCATTATCATCCAATCAGCTCTCCTCTCAACAAGAAACTGTCAACCCAGCACTAATACTGGCCAGGCAATTAACACTATCTCCCTCTCCTCTCCTCTCCTCTCCTCTCCTCTCCTTTTTCTTACTTTGTTGCTCTCTGCTATATAAAATTGTTCTCCTTTTCTTGTCCTTCCTTTTCCTCTTCTCCTACCATCCACTTTCCAGTTAGCACAGCTTCATCACCATCTCCTCTCCTTGCTCCTTCCTTCCTTGTTCCCCTTTTACCTTCTCCCCTACCCTTTATTTTGGGCTCTTCTTCTATCTCCCCCTCTCCTCTTTCTCCCCTCTTGTAGTTGTGGTTCACTCCAGATCAGTGTGGTGATGGCAAGAAAGAAGGGAGAGGAAGAGGAGGAGAGAAGAGGAGAAGGGAGGAAGCGTGTATAATTGGCTTTTTAAGGTGTGACAGAGAGGGGAGGGGAAGGGTGGTGTGTGAGCATGTATGCGTGTGTGTGTTTGTCTGTGAGTGCGAGTGTGTGTGTGTTGGAAGGCAATGAAATAGACAGTGAAGAAGAGCAAAATAGGGAGGTGGTTTCTTGTGCTTGTGTGAGTGTATTTGTGCTTGTGTGTATGTGTGAGACAGAGCGGAGATATGTGTGTGTGTGAGTGTGTGTAAGGGAGAGAGAGAAAGGAGATGAGGTTTATAATTGGGCAGATTTGCCTCCGACTGAGATAATACCCCCTGGGGAATGAAGACAGAGGGAGCAAAGAGAGAGAAAGGCAGAGATAGGAAGGGAGAACAGAACAGCAGAAAGAAAAAGAAGATGGCAAAAAAAGCATGAGAGAGAAGAGAGAGGGAAAGATGATAGAGCCAGGAAAGCAAAATGGGAGGTAAGAAAGGGTAGCAGAGAGGTGACAGAGAGGCACAATGGCATACACATAGAGAGAGAAAGTGGTGCATTTGGGTGAGGAGATGGAGGGGGTGAGATCATAGAGGAGGAAATATGAGGCTGAAGTGAGTGACAATTTGATAGAGGGACAGATAGAGAGAGGCGGGAGGGGATGAATGACTTGATGGGGGAGTAAGAGACACTTCCTAAACAAAGTTCTTATTATTTTTTACCGTTGTGGATGGCTCAGCTTTAATTTGTGAACATGTAGCATACTAATGTAGCAAGCCAAGGATGAAATCTGATTATATAAGGGTATGAAGCCTGGAGCCTCTCTACTGAGAGTGAAGTTGAGACTCATTTTGGAGGCACATTGACAAGAAGGCTGTGTGATTTGATAAGGAAATGGATATATCTAGAGCACGGAGAGCAAAATTCACCCCAACAATTCAGAAATGTTCACATCCTGAGCAACTCCCGAGGCTAGTCTTAGGCTGAGGTGCTGACAAAGTGTCAGTTGATTAAAGCATGCTTGTCCTTTAATTAATTAAAGAAGTCTTCAGGGGCTCCATGTGTCTCCAGAATCCTTGAAGGTCTTTGAGGTTCCTCTCCAGGTTTGATCTGTCACCAATCCCTGTTATTTCTCTTGACCTTTTGCGAGAAGCTCAGAGGAATATTTTAGGTAATTGCCTCTGTACCGGTGTTATCTAGTTTCTATGGAACTTGCATCTATAAACTGCCAAGCAATTAGATTCAGGTTTGGACTGATTTCCCCAAACGGTGTCTAAAGAATTCTCTAATGGTTCTTCCACACAGTGTCCACATGTGTTCAATCACTAAGAACGCCCTCTGGCATAATTTATACCACAAAGATCTGTCTTCCATATTAATATTTTCATTTTAGCAAGCACCCAAGAGGTCATTCTATTGATTATTTTACATAATGGAAATCAATGAGACAGTTTTGCAGTGTGTCTTGAGTTTCTGCTGTGCATAGATTGCAGTGACACTGTGCAGTTTGCATTGCAGTGAATGCCAGTGAAAAGTCATTGATGTATAAAGATTTGTAGTATTAAGGTATTTTATTTTACAATGAACACCATTTGCATTTAGGTATTAAGCACACATGTAATTTGACTATACCATACTTGACTCCATCCTTGAAGAAGACTAAACCAGATGCCACATACAGTATTGGGTTAAGTTACATTATTGAAACCATGTACACCCTTTAAATGAACCTTATTTCAATTAACTGAAACCTTATCCATTAATTATAGGTTGTCAGTTTTTCTGTCCCGAGGAAACTTCCCTACTTTGCTTATACAGCAATGCTCTGAGCCATCCATCCTGTTGATTCCCCACAGAACTCATTCTACAGTGGTTTTTAAATAGCTAATACTGCAAAGCATTGTAGACTGTCTATTTTTAACCAAAGTCCAAACTCCAAAATAGGACAGAGCACAGCGGTTTTCACTCATAAATGATTCCTCCAGCCTTAAAATGAGCAAGTAACATTTGTACATATAACACTATGCACAAACACACATTCACAAGGCTCCTACTGGGTGCTCTGCCATGACACAATAAACATTCTGCATGTACCTGCAAAAGACATCCACAGTAAATGCCTATGAGTGTGTGCGTGTGTGCATGTGTGTGTCAAGCCTCTGTCTCCTGAACTCTCTCATATAGGTTCAAATGTGGGGAAAGATTCGGTCGAATTGAAAGGGCTAAGGTCACAAAGTGATTAATTCTTGACGCATTGTCCCAACCACAGTTTATAGATGTACGTCTGACTGAATACCAGAGAAAAGCCAAAGTAAGATAAGACTAGATCATGATGTGTCTTTATGATGCTCTCATGAGATTCTTGTTGAGACAAATACAGTGGCTGTTATCTATAATTAATCTCCAGTGGTAATACATGTGGATCCCTGTTTTAACCATGAATTCATAATGACTAGAACAAGACTTATGTCATGTGGCAGCTGTGGCTCAGGAGCGGTCGTCCGCCTATCAGAGGATCGTGGTTAGATCCCTGGCCCCTGCAGTCTACATATCCAAGTATCCTTGGGCAAGATACTGAACCCCAAATTTGCTCCTGACGCTGTGCCATCTGTGTGTGAGTGTGTGTGTGTGTGAGTGGTTGTTGCTCATGATGAGCAGGTAGCACCTTGCCATCAGTGTATCAGTGTGTGTGTGAATGCATTCTTGTGTTGTAATAATGCTTTGAGTGGACAGTAAGACTAGAAAGTCCATTTGCCGTGTGTGCAGTGAACCTGTGCGCATATCCAGCCACACTTGCTATTTTTGTTCTCTGAATAAAAGGGTCATTATGTTAGCTGCACACATTGCTCTTTAAATAATTTTTCATGGGCCTCTGTGAACTCTCAATCTCTCTCCCAAACTCCTGATAATTTGCACAGCTTAATTTTGGAAGCTGTGTAGAATATGGAGTATTTAAAGTTTGTATGACAGCAGCAGCTTGGTGCTTGTTGCGCATGATTTAATCACAGGGTATCTGCAGAGGGTCAAACCTGCTTAAATGCTTTGCGCATTGAAAATGTCCAACATTTTAAATTGGAGACTGCAGTCAAATGTGTCCTGGACGACTAGCTATCTAACTATTGATCTACAGAGCAGGACGGACTCTGCTATGTCGACACTGTTTCTTTGGTACTATTGATGTGGACCTCAGTGTCTCTTCTAGTTGAAGTAATTTGTTTATTTATATCGTTGTCAAATGAGGCATTGCACTAAGAATATGGCATGGCTGTCAAATCTATGTGCAATGTCAGTGACTTCACTTTTTCTGTTCCACTATAACCTCACATAGTACCAGTGTGTTTACAGTGGCTCACCAAGTATGAGCAAATTCATCCCCTGAAAAACACATGCTTAGTGGTTTGTGTCTCCGGTCTGTGATCAGGCGTGTTTTGTTTGGATGGAACAGCTGGTCTAATCTAAATGCACTGACGCCATGATAAAATCAAAACATATTTAATGTCGACAGGTGGTTTGAATGGTTGAGAGTGCTGCCAGTGTGTGACTGACAACGGAAAACACTGGATGCATTTTGAAATAATGTTGGATACGCCTCAAACTCCCTTCCCAATTTCCAGCTTTACTCTGCTTACTTAGCCCTGCAGTAAATCCCCCCGTCCAACAGAACTTTTTAGCCTATTACAAGTAAGTGCATAGTGGCACCTTTGTGGATTAACTGTAGATATTTTGAAGGGTTCTACTGTGCTGCAACTTTTGTGAAATACACGTGTCATGTCAACCTAATGATGGTAGAATATGTCATACTGTTAAGTGCTGTTTTGTCTATGTTAAAACTGTAGCAGATTATTACTGCATGAACTCAGTCACTTAGGAAATTAAAGATTCATTTATATTCTAATAAGATAAGACTTTTTTTTATCCCACGCTGGGGAAATTCACCTGTTAAAGAGGCAAAATAAAAAAGGAGAGGGAGGAAAAACAGAACAAGTTAAACAAAATAGTAAAGAAGATGCAAATAGAGGTGGTTAAAATGGTTAAAATATCAGGAAGGTTTAGGGTTTTTTTTCCTTTGGTTTAGTAAAGCTGTGTATAGTGATGGCAGCAATTCTCAATAGATAATAACAGAATAATATTATTAACATATACATGAGTTACTATCTAGAGCAGAGTTTTCGTCTGAACAGGCCTGCACTGTCGAATCACATTAACAGCAGAAGAGGTCTTTGTTTGACTGAACAGTCCAAAGTAGAACAGTCTGTTTATTTAATTGTGAGGCAGCTTGACAAAGTAACACTACATCTCACTGACAGCGGGCTAGCTTAATAGCTTTCTAGTGTCTGCAGTGTTGCACTTTCACTCACAGAAATAAGCACGCACACACATCTACTTTCTAAATAAAGATCTATTAGAATGGAAAATAACACCGGGTGTATTTTCCCCAGTGAAGACTGTGATTTATTCAATTCATTTGTTATTTGACTGTTAGTTTTTGTGTGCAGGAAAGAAAATGAAGTACCACGTTGGACTCACTGATAGACACAGTGCACATTTATTGGACTGCATATGTCATGTCAACCTCATCAGGACAGAATCTATCCAGTCTTCACTTCGGGAGATGTGTGGTAAGAACACCTCAGGGACAGAGGCCTACAATAACTAACTACACAGGTCGAGCTGCAAAACGGAGAGTATCTTCTGTGTCATGTTAAATTTTATGAGCAAAGGAACATGGTTTTGCACTTAAGTCAGAGCTATTTATTCATGGCCCAGCAAGGGTTAGCAGCTGTAGAACATGTTCTACTCTGGACAGTTTTCTAGGCAGGGATAGAGAGAGATGGCAGGGAAGGCGAAGAGACTTGAAGAGAAGAACTGAATGTATTTTTAGATGAGCGTCTAAAAATTCTCTTTTGTTGGTGCTGTTTGTGTTCCAATTCTGTGGACTTGGATGTGTGGTGCTATCAGATTTCCACAGAAGAATTAGACATGCGCAGCTTCGAGTTCTGTTTCAGTAGTTAAATGTCAAATTCAGCTGTTTTTCTCCGTTGGGCAAATTGACGACAATGAAATGCTAATCGACCTAAGAGGGAGTGGGTCCCTCATCGTGTGCAGGAGCTATCGATCCACTGCGGAGTCAAACTGGAGCCTGCAGCTACAGACATTTGCTTAAGTCAGGCTCAGGTACACTGTTAGTCTTTATACTTCTGATATACAGGTAGGAGAGAGGAGGTGTGTTGGTTGTTTGGAATGTAGATGTAGTTTGGTTTGATTGGGTGTAACGTATGAGGTGAGCGCATATTAATGAATTAATGAGCTTGATGATCCAGGAACTTTATTAGTATCAATGATTTCTCTTCTTCTACACAGCTCTAATAGAGGTGGTGGTGAGCACCTTCTCAGAGGCTGCACCACACCACCTGGATGGGGAGGGCCTTGCTGGGAGGAAGGTCAGCCATCTTGCGTTACAAGTCCTCCTGGAACTGTTTTCCAACATCTTAAAACAAGCATCTGTCCGCTTCGCACTGCAGGTATAAACACTCAGCTGATGAGATCAAGGAACTCACTGCCTTCGCTCTAATAATGGTCACCAAGCTGCCTTTGAGCATGGCATAGAACAGAACAATCCAGTGACAGAGATGATGGTTGGTCGCTTGCAGTCACTGCAACAGTTGGTGATGTATTCAGGGCTGTAGGAAAAAGGGAAACAAAATGAGGCTCTTTGAGTAACTCAGCAAACTAAATACAAGTCTGCCCACCTCTTTCTCTCACATTCTAGCATTTCCTGAATGAAAGCCCCTTGATAAGGCACATAAATGGCCTTTCATTGTTATGTTGATTAAACAGAAGGTAATGTGGATGTGATCTCAGCTCTGAACTACCTCAAAATGTTATCTTTTGAGTAAATGTCAATTTTTTTCTTCTATGCTTTCAAGTTCCTAGTTGATGTCCTTACAAGTATATAACTTCAGTGTTAAATACTTCTAAAAATCCCTGCATTGCTGCAGTCCTTGAAAAGGAATCTTGTATCACATCTTGTATTTTTCTACATTTTTCAAATGTTTGTTAGCTGTGTGTCAGTTGTTCTGCTGTATCATGATACATTTGGACCTTATAGGCTGCTGTATTTCCCACATTGATTCACTACTATTTACCAGTTTCATCTCTGTTGAGCACAGAATCACAAAGTCAACTCCCTCAAAATGTTGCCCTTGTATCATGTCCCTAAAGGCATGTGTGTATATGTGCGTGTGTTTGTGAGTGTGTGTCCATTGATGTGTGCAGTGGAAGCTAGCAGTTTTAAGCAACTGCAATATTGAAGTTGTGGACTCAGGAGAAAGCGGATGAGGTCCTGAGTCCCTGGGACACACACTCACACACACACGCACACACACACTCACAGGCATACACAGAGGGGCCTGTCTGGCTATGTCCCTGCGGCCTCATTATCACCACTGGCTTTGTCCTCAGCTTGCCTCCCCACACACACACACTCACACCCGCATACGCTCACATATAGACATACACACCAGCCCCCATCTCCCCATAGTGTGCACCCCAGCCCAACGCATACATATTAATGCCTGGACCGGGGAGGGGGCGAGGGGGTGCTAAAGGGGAGGCAGGGTAAAAGACTGGATGTAGCGGAAGAGAGAAGGACAGAAAAGAGGGAAGGATGGAGAGATAGAAGGAGAGACAGAGATGGGAAAGGGAGCGAGAAGAATGTGCAGCGGAAATCAATTCTACGAGAAATGCAAAGCTCATTAAAAAGAAAACTTCTGCCCAAACCAAATTCATTTGGGTAATAAGGTCTGATAAGGAGAGAGGACGTGACTAGACCCCCCTCCCCAAACTATTACTCCATTGGTCAAGAGAGAGAGTCAGAGATTATATGTACTGCAGATGAAAAAAGAGAAGGGGAGAGAGAGAGAGAGAGAGAGAGAGAGAGAGAGAGAGAGAGAGAGAGAGAGAGAGAGCATTACAGAGGAATAGTGGCTTTGGGGAAGAGACAGAGGAAATATGTGGCAGTATTAATCACATTATTCCAGCTCTAATTAGCCTGAAGTTCCACTATAGGCATGAACTGAACTAAAATAAGACAACGTGATGAGCAGAGGTGTTAGGGGGGGCAGAATAATAGGAGGAGGTGAGAAGACTTAAGTCTTAATGAGATGCAAAAATAACTTGATGTTACAAATACAGATTTTTTTTTCTTTTTGGTGTTGTCCTGAACACATCTTGTGTTAAAGAAGGGTTAAAATAACACAGCATATGCAGAAAACTTATTTTCTCTCTGAGTCTATCTATCAGTCTGTCAGAATTTGTCTTGGCAGGTCTCTGGATCCATCATTATTGACTGTCAAATCTCTATAAATGATTTAACTGTGTGTGTGTGTGTGTGTGTGTGTGTGTGTGTGTGTGTGTGTGTGTGTGTGTAGAGCCAGAGGCTATCTTGTCCAGCAGTAGTGATGGAGGCAGCAGAGAAACTGCTCCTAGAAAACCGACCCCTGAGCCAACTCAGCACACACCTCATTCACATGGTGAGGCTAACACTCACAGAGACTGTGTGTGTGTGTCTGAGAGTGTGTGTGTGTGTGTCTTGGATGCATACATAAATATTTCCCATGTGAGCTTCTGCGTGCATGTTTGTGTACTGTATGTCTAAATGTATGCCTGATACAGCGAGTCATACTGTCTATGTACGCTTATTTATGCAAGGAAGAGAGTGTGTGTGTGTGTGTGTGTGTGGATGAGACTGAGATACAGAAAGAGTGAATGTGCCTATTTGTCGGGGTATGTGTTTCTTTATGTTGTGCCAGTGAATAAGTCTGTGGCCATGATTTCTACCCCTTGAGTCATATTTTGTAGTGGTTAGGAGGCTGAGTCATCGCAAGCTTGATTACATCCAGCGTGTTTTACCTCCTGGCTTAAATAAATGTGTCCCAGATGTGCGTTGACATTTCAGATTTCATTTAAATCTTTCCTATCGTATCAATTAAAACTATCAAACAGTAACGTTAGCTAGGAAGTGGTTGAATGCTAATGTTAGCTGTTGTCTAACGGTAGCTAATGGGTATTCAAAGATGTTGTTTTATCTTGAAATATGGCCTGATGTTCATCTGGATTGTCTTTTCAGTTGCTGATCAACTGGGAAGCCGTGAAATGATAATGACTTGTCAGACTCCCTACCTTTATGCGGCGTCAGAGGAAAATGACCGCTGATTGAAGGTTAGAGGTTACATCGTTGTAGAATGATGTGATGCAAAATCAGTCCCTCCTCTATCTGCACCCAAAATCACAGAATTATGATTGGAGTACTTCAGTATTAGAGTTACAGTCAAATTGCCTGATGAATGATGGTCTTTGTCTCTTGTCTCCTGCAGCTTTGTTTACATTAAAAAATGAAAGCTGATTTGTAAATATTTCAAAACAAAACCGTGAATAACAGGAGGTGGAGAAGAGAAGAGATGAAATGAGATTTCAGGGCAAGGGGAAAGGAGAGGTGGACAGAATCCATGCTAAAGACAGGGTGCTGTGAGGCATCCTGGGAAGTTGAGGATGTAAAGGAAGGAGGTGGGGAGTGCGAGGTCTCGAGGGACACAATAGAGGTTTTTACTTATTGTTGACACGTTGAGTTTTGGATGGGGGTCTGTGTGTGTTTGAGGGTGCAGCTGACTCACCCCCAGCCTCTGCGTCGCCCCTTTGCCCCATGGGAGATTAGCAGGGCAGAGAGAGCAGGAGCGTCGATATGATCCCTGAATCTAATATCATTAAAACTGCACAACTTGCTTGGGTTCAAAGAATACGGTTCTGAAGTGTAGTGGGCTACTCACTGATGCAGGGGCAAGTATTTTGATTTACTCCGTGCATTAAGGTAATTACTTTGGCAAAAGTTGCCAGCAGCAATCTCACTAAGATGCACCCGGTTTAGAGCGAACATCTTGGATGCTTCTGTGGAGCATTTTTTGATATTTTCTTGATATGGCCTCCAATTTTCCAATTTCCCCTCAAGGATCAATAACGTATTCTGATTCTGATTCAAATGAGCTGATATATCCAAATACAGTAAATAATTGAAATGGTCTGTTGATTAGTACACACAAAAGCTCCAAAATACTGCTTTCATATACCAACTATAATTGATTCAAAATACAATGAATCTTAATAAACACATGGTGCATGGAGTTATTTCATTCTCGCAGTTTTAGCAATCAATCAAACTTGATTTATATAACACTTTTCATACATAATATAATGCAACACAAAGTGCTTTACAACAGTTAAAAACAATATAAATCAAAACACAACACTAAAAACCCAACCCTCCCACCCTCCATATGTACTAACACACACCCTCAACTACATGCATACACACACACACACACACACACACATACAGACATTCTCACCACAGACAGTAGCAGGAGTAATCCATTTATTCATTCATTTTCTCTCCTTGTAGCTGACAACTGAAAACCAAGAGGTCTGGGATGAGTCTATTCATTGTCTGTCCCTACTGGTCCAGCTACCCAGATTAGAGGGTTATGACTGCCTGTCACCTTCCTGTTTGTAAAGCTTTTCACACGTGCTGCACACTCACATGCACACCGAGGCCCTCCAAATCCAACGCACAACACCTAGGATCATCAAACGACAGGTGAGTATGGCACATTTTGGCACGTAGACACTCACACAGACAGACACATTCAATCATGTCACTTGCGCTCCATGTATGTCTCTTCTCATATCGCAGCACTGAAACATTTTCAAATACCTCTGTTTTATTCAAGAATCTTGGCCCTGTGTTTGTTTGTATTTTGGAGGTTGAAATATTAACTGCCGCCACTGCAGAATGAAAATATTGGAATAACAGACACAGACCCGGTGTCGACACACACACTCAGAGAGACAGCCCGGGTGTGCTGCTGCTCTGAAAATAGAGTGTACTTTCACCAGAAGAAGACTGACAGAGGGAGCAAACCAGAGAAGGAGAAAAAGTGTTGGTTTGTATCTGCCTGTCACTCTCTGTTTGAGTGTCTGTCCAATTTTGTCTGATAGTGAAAATGATTTGTAGTACAGGCCAAAGACGGCTGACTCGTAAGAGAGCACACTGCGGTGAAGCAGGTGGAGATTTAGTGAAGCTCTTTCCCCTCAGACATACTAAATAACAATAGTTCCATATGACATGGAGGAAAGTGAGGCAACTGCAGCTAACATTCACCAGGATTAGGTAGGTTTTAACAAGGGGGCAGTTTCTTGGCTTAATAGAAGCAACACACGACAATAAAACGACAGCACAACAATTCACAATTTTAATTGGCAGCCCCGACTAATTCACTTTAATTAAAAAGCCAAGTTAAGTAAACCCACAGCACATTAGACAAAGCCAGTTTTGAAGCAGTCAAACAACATCTTTGGTATGCATTCTGCAGCCAAACTTACCCAGGGAATGAATTCATATTGGATGATTCTGCAATACAAAATTTACAACCAGTGCCCACACTCAGTGCCAGCGCAGGAAGCAGTATGCTGATTAAGCTGTATGCAGGAAAATAAGGGCGTGGAAGCAAAGCGTTTAACTTTGATACCACAGAGCAGGTCCTTTCTCAGACTGTGAGACCATGATGGCAATGTTTCAAGGAGTTTTGGTTGCCCAGACTTCACCATACTGAAGTTGTCATGGTACAGATACTTAAGGTATAAGTTCCTTAAAAATGTTGGCTGTATAAGAAATGTAGTCATTGAATTTAATCCAGGGCTTTGCAGATTTGAACAACTCGGTAGAGGAGACGCAGCGTTGGTGAAGGCCACTGAAAGCACATTTTAAAGTCCAGTTTGAGAAATTGTCTGATTTTTCTGCAGACCCCCGTGAATTATGTAAAATGCATTCCTAATGTTTTGGCCGCAGGGTCATGAAATAGTTTCTGCACGTGCGACACAAGGTCAGCTGTCACCCTGAGATCATTTGACTGAAGGCTGTGCGCGCACATTGGTGTGTGTGTTGTGTATGCTTTGTGTGTGTGAGTGGGCGGGGGGAGTTTGCATCTGTACAACAGTGCGTGTCTGTGTGTGTTTTTGATTCCTCTCACCAATTAGTTCCAGCTACCTGAACCACCCACACACAAACTCTGTCACACACGAGCTCACAGAGACACAGACGTACCTCCTTCTCTTTTCTGTCTGTCTCTGTAGTAGGAAATTTGTCCTCTTGTGCAAACTCCCTCATTACCCCCTGTGCTAAGAGCTCCAGTAACATGCAAGTGTGTATCCTCTATCCTGCTCACCACCCTGAGCAACACTCACAAAAACTGTGCAGCGTTCCAGCCATTTCCTCGTAGCTAGTGGATGAGTCACTAAGCAGCTCAGTGCTCGAAGCAGAACTAATTTATTTGCTAAAAAAATACCCGTCTACCACTCAGCACATTTAGCCATTCGCCTCATTAGTTAATTTAAAAGACCGACATGTTAAAGTTGCCTCAGAGTACTGTTGCGATACAAAAATTTCCCCACATGATACTTTTTTCCACTGGAGTCCAGTTGCTGTTTTAAAGTTTGAAACAAAAACAGAAATTGACATCTTAGAACTGTTTGCTAAGCCGAGTTTTCTTGAGTCTCGTTATCAATCAGCCAATCAGTTGGCGGAGAAGAATGTGCACTTTGAAAGGACGCAACAGACATTCATTATCCACCACACACACTCGTTCACAGAAACACAATGACTCACATATTCTCTCTCAAACACACACCTACACAGCCAGACAAGTGCCTGCCCTTCAACAAAGGCTTTTTAATTATCTTTCATTGATTTCAGGGCTCTGTTAATCTCAATCAAAGATCCCGCTAATAGCTTGGGAACTGCAAAGGAGGAGAGAGGGAGAATGAATCAAGTCTGAATTAGTGAAATTTTCAACTTGTCTTTTTTTCCAAGGCACACAACTTGGAAAGACTTAAAGGGGAATGCTAATTAAATGAAAAGGCATTCATAAGAAGTTGTCAGAGAAATAAGCATTTATTATTTCTTTTAAAGCAGTCTGATTTGTTTTTTTTAAATGTAGTAGTCTCCCTCTGCCAGCATAGAATTTACTGTGTTCAGTGATTGGTTCCATAATATGTATGCACAATTCTTTCTTTCACACATAAAACCCCATAAAACTGTAACATTAGCTTGTCCAGCAGAAATAGTGTTTCTAAAAATTGTTATATAAACTGTGTTCACACATAACATGACAAACCTGGATCTGTGGGGCAAGACGGGATGTTTAGACCATTGTTGTCCATGCTGTCCTGTGTTTCTCCTCCCTGTTAGTCCCACTCTTGTGTCTAGAAGCTTCCTCCTCTCTCATCTCTGGAGGTTGAAATATGTCTCCAAAATGTCAAAGCATATTATGTCCAATTATTGTAACCTTTCCCATAGCAACACAAAAATGTATTTATCCATCATCCATCCATCAATACCTCATCCCCAGCGCTCAATCAGACTGGAGCGAGCTGGATGAACGTGTCTGAAGGAGTCACCACAAGGGTCACACACGGGCAAAACAAAAAAATCTGTGTCCAATCAAAATGTCTGTAGAAGACGTGAACTGAGCTGAAGAAACACATTCAAGTTCAACAAGTTTTCCATTTCATCAAGACATTTCCCCTTTGCTGACCAAGTGTGTTCTTGACCAGTGACATCCACACAAAATGTGTAAAGACACACAAATATACACACACACACACACACACACACACACACACACACACACACACACACACACACAGAGTATATATAGTCTCAGTCACACATGATCTGTGTTATTCTCCTCTGTCTTTCTCTGCTGGCAGGTACATCGTCACTTGTTTGAAGTTAGTATCTATTATGACAGCCCTGCGCCGTCTTTCTGAGAGACTGTCTTTCTCAATCTGTCTGTCTGTCCTCTGTCTGTCTGTCTGTCTATGTGCCTCTAATCTGACGTTGAGTTCAGTATTATAGAGTCAATTTGTTGGTCAGGTAGTGATGGGGAGAGGGGAGGATGAAGGGGGAGAAGAGGGTGAAGATATGGTGGAGAACCTGGATAGAGGAGGGATTATAAGTAGGTGTGTGTGTGTGTGTGTGTGTGTGTGTGTGTGTGTGTGTGTGTGTGTGTGTGTGTGTGTGTTTGGTAGGTGGCTGGCAGGCACATATAAATGCCCCCCCACCCTGATGGGGAAGGTGAACTGTGTGTGTGTGTGTATGTGTGTGTGACAAAAGTAAACGAGTGAGGGGAGCGTCTTCGTCTCCTCCTAACCCCGTTGCCTAGCAACAACCATGCTGTGTCGCTGCAGAGACAGAGGTGATGATGTCACCAGAGATCAGAGAGAACACGTTCACCAAACACACGGACACACATCCACTCAGTCTCACATGCACACACGCACACACATATGAATATTCACTTCTACACACACTTTGACTTGACTTCAGCAACACTTTAAGAAATCGACTCTGAACTCAGACCTTAACTTGGCTACGAGTTTAAACGGTGTAAATCACTCCTTTTTGATGTGAGAACAATCCTTAACACACACACATGCGCACGCGCACACACACACGCACGCACACACGCACGCACGCACGCACGCACGCACGCACGCACGCACACACACACACACACAGAGCAGTCTGTGGACCAGGTGTTCTTGGGTGGGTGTGGAGGATAGACATCATGGTGAGGGGAGACATGTCAGGACAGGAATGAAAGCAGAGGGATGACAAAGAGAAGAAACAAATGATGGAGTGAGGAAATTCAATGATGGAGGAGAGTGAGGTTTTCTTTAGCTGACAGTCTAATCCAGAGGTGTCCAAGTTCAGCTGTCAAATCAGACAACTCCGACTCCAAGAAAGCCGCAAGTGTAAAGACGCTGTTTAAAACAGAAGTAAATCTAATCCTTTTTGACATACACTCCATCAAAAACGGTCCAAAGACAATATATTTCATGTTTGACCTCATCAGCTTCATTGATTTTTGTAAATATCTGCTTATTCTGAATTTCTCAGGCTCAGTCGATCACAAGGGAGGATGGAGAGAGGTTCACTACTTTGTGAACACATGATTGGATGAAAGAGATTACTACATGAATTCAGGGACACTTCAGAAAACAATAAACACAGTTTGTTTGTGTCCCAACTGTTTTGGAATCAGGGTTGTAGAATAAATTTATGGAGCAACAAAATTATGTCGGATGTAACAGAGGATCTGTTTGTGTGTGTGTGTGTGTGTGTGTGTGTGTGTGTGTGTGCATGTGTGCGCGGGCACACACATGCATTCAACTGTATTTTTGGCAAATTAGCTCTTTGATCAGTTTACTTTGAAATGTCATGGACAAATGAGTGTGATGTCACTCAGCGTGGTACCTTGTAAAATGCTTCTTTGATGGCAGCACAGACCAGTGGTTCTTCCAGTGTCGAGCTCCATGGGATGACTCTGAGCGACGCTGTGAAAAGATAACAGAGAATGTGAAAATTATATTTCAAATGTACAAAAGTAAAATGTAAATCAGTGCTTTCTTATCATTGATGAAATGATGGTCAAAGCTGCTTGTCTTCTTCCTTGGATGAATCAGTCCAATAATGTGAAAAAGAGGACAAAAACACAAACCTAAACTCATCTTGCACGTTTCCAGAGCATCATGACAGGTGTGGCTTTGTTCAGATGACACAGATATATTATCATGTGACTGCAGGGCTTGAGAACATGACATCATAATGAAGTCATGCTGCACTAACCTGCCACACTGAGGTGTCGGGTTTTTGAGCCAGTCGGAAGTGTGATTTATTGACCTTTAGCAGGGTGACTCATGGTCGCCTGCAGGGGATTGGTCAGAAATGTTGACTTTTCGCTCTCTCTCCTTCTATCTTCAGGTGCAAATGACAAAGCAAGCTGATTGGCTAGAACATCCTGAAGGGGCGAGGCTAATTAGTCTACTGCAGGATATGACTGCATCCAACAGGTGTGACTTTCTGCTGTTTAAATGCGTTTGTGTGTCATATAAAATATGGATTTATGATATTTGGCCATTCCTCAAAGGATACCAGAAACAAATCATTGTGGATTTAGATGTCTCCTCCATCCTCTTCCTTATTATTTTTCTGCATGTCTGAACATGTCTATGCATTACACATGTCAAAACTCATCTGTTTCTAGTTGTTAATTGAAAGGATACAAGCTTCTAACAGAACAGGGCGTCCACTTAACGGCCCACAAAGGGCTGAGAGATCAAATATGTACATATATTAAAAACAAAACTTCATCTTTTTTTAGGAGTCTCTTCAGATCTCTTATCAATGACAGTAAACGTGACCTGCACCACACTCACACAGCTGACCAAGTAATAGCTTCTCTCTAAGATTTACGAGTTTGGCGACTGCCAGGTTTGTGTGTAACACAATGTAATGCACATGAATCAGTCAAATTGCAAGACATCAATATATCTTTACAAATCTTTCTATATACATTTCTAATTGCGCTGTGCACTCTGCAATGTGGACAGCACAGTCCACTTCCACTGTGTTGTTGACAAGCAAAGTGAGATCTAGTGCAAAGGAGGGGGCCGTAATAAAACATCCCAGACGCACGTCTATAGAGTTTCACTCTTAATGGACTCAATCAGCTCGAATCATCATGTCATTGTGGCACAAACTTAGAAGCACATGCTTAAAATTACCCCATAAACAGACGGCTAATTGTTACGCCTACCTATTTACCAACGATGCCAACAACTGTGAAATGCAGTGTGCGTGTGTGTGTGTGTGTGTGTGTGTGCGGGCACCTGTATCTTTGCATCTGGCTGCCTTTTATGAGTATGTGGGCAGAATGTGTGTTCCCTCTTTGAGCCAAGGGTTTTGTCGCTGTAGAGGCCATGCTTCCTTTGATCTCTTGATGTATGAGACCAGCGACCTGTCACACACAAACACAGATACACGCACACAGATGCACACACACACCCATTTAGTGCATGCACATACACACACAAACGCACAATGAATACACACAAATAGCTGCTTTCACCCCCTTCTATATACCAACCCTCTGTCTCTCAATCACACACACACCCTGTCAGATCGATAATAAAGGTGTATTGTTGTCCTGCTGAAGAGGCCTCTCCTACCGCCCCCTTCTCCTCAGAAAGAGGTGACCCCTTTTCTTCCCCTTTTGTCACCCTCTATACCCTTTTTCTCCTCCATTTTCTTTCCTTTTCCCTCATTTCTTTTTCACCTCTTTCTCCCTCTCTCGCTTTCCCTCTTCCACTTCTCCTCTCCTCGCTCTCCTCTCCCTCTCTGGCAGATGAAAGCAGAGATCAGCTCTAGCCTTTGAAGTGGCTGAGACTGGCACACTCCCACTGGTTTAGCGGTAGGAGGAGGGGAGCAGAGGTTTTAGGAGAAAGGGCAGGAGATGAAAGGAGTTATGAGGAGAGAGAAGAGGAGAGGAAGGGAGGGGAGGAGGAGGGAGGGGGTTAATTGAGAGGATGAGAGGAGTTGGGGCTGATAGAGGAGACGGAAGAAGAGTGGGAAGTAGAGGGGAGGTCTGGGCTGAGATCCGAACCCAAATGATGTCATTCAGCCTTTACCATGGCAACCTGAGGAATGCCTTTTCAAACCCTGTGGAAGGAGGGGAGGAGCGTCACTCACACCCCTCCACCCTGAAGAAAAGCCTTGAGGCCCACAACCTGATCCTCACTTTATTGCTGCGTTCAGTCAAACATTAAGCCATCAGTAACCACGCAGCTCCTCTGCAAACACACAGCTCTCTGAAAGTTTAGATGCAGCTGAAGGATTTTCACCATCATTACTACCCTCACACTGTCCTTTAGTAAGTCACCTGGTGCTGCTCCAAGGGTTACTTCTGTTTTTTTTTTTGTTTTTTTTTTAAGTGCGGTTGTATGAGGTGCTGATACATAGTCAGTGCATTAACAGCACAACACTCTGGTGGTCTGTGGAGGATTCAACTTGTATTTTTCACATTGTTAAGGCCAGTCATTCCAAACTAGGGACACTTGTACCCTAGGGAGTACCCCTCTGCAGTTACCAGTGTGACACTGAATAAACAGAAATTATGATGAGTGTGTGAAGTGGAAGGAATACAACTACAAATCTGTTGCAAAAAAAGGCTTTGGTTTTGTCTCAGATGGTGAAAAACATCAATTCTGCTCTGAAAAAAAGTGTTGGTGTGAGCTGAGTGCGAGACTAATGGTTGTTCTGTAATATGCCATTCACTATAATCTAAAACCAATTATTTCATTTTCCACCATCCTCCGTGCAGCTGCTGAGTGTCAATTTGGCGCGGCAAAAGTTAATTCTAAAACTTTTTGTGCCTCTAATTTATGCCATCCAAATTCACAAACTTTCAAGGATTTCTTAGGCCTCTGGGAGCTGTGTTAATTAGGTTAATTATGGAGGTTTTAATCAACTAAGGGGGTGGGCTTCTGCTGGCCTGGCTGTCAGGCTGCCCTCAAAGACACCTGGGAGGAAGAGCGGGGGGGAGGGTGAGGGAGGGAGATAAGAGAGAGGGAGAGAGAGGAGAAGTAGATTACAGACAGCCTGCAGGGACTGAACATGTTGGATGTGTTCACCAAGCCACAGTCCTCTCAGTGTATATGTTTGCATGTTATCTTGGCTATTAGGGGATGGAACCAGTAGAAGAGAACAGCATGTTTAGAAGACAGAAAGGCGTCTAAACATGAGCACTGACCAAAGAAACACCAGGACAGGACCAGAGTGGAGCCTCGGCTCAGCAGCAGTGCCTGCAGAGCCCGTTTCCACAGCACGGGTCCCTCCACATGTTACCTCTAGCAGTTTGCACCCATCATCACCCCTCTGTACAATCTTAATACAACAGCTACATCTTGGCTGTTATGACTAGAGGCATAAACACTTCAGAAGTGAGACATTACAACTATTACACATGAAGCCTCGAACTGAAAGTATTGATAGAGACTTGATAGAGTGCCAAAGAGTACAAACTGGAGTCACCAGTGCAGCTTCCATGCACACAGGGTCGCTGAGACCTTTGAGCTGGCCTTTCTATCCGCTTTATGAAGGTCAGGCAGCGCATTAAGCACATTCTGCAACAAATAATGAGGATACAACTAAAATCAGACAGCTGCACATCTACCAGCAGTGAAAACGTCAAAGGCCTGATGTTCAGGATGATCAGGACTTCAGATGGCACAGCGACAGTCAGGACGCTCCATCATTTGCACCTCCGGAAGGAAAATCCTTTTAATTCATTCTGTCGCTGCGTCAATAACATACCTGTGATGTGATTCCACTGGTTGCTGAAACCCTTCAGGAGATCTGTGGATCCTACGAGCTGTTAAATCTCCAACCCTGAAGCAAACCAGAACCAGTTCTGCATTTCAGGACTTTAAAAACACTGATGATTAGTACTGTGCTTTTTGGTCTTTCTCTCCGTCCTCATGTTAACTTTTCTGAGTAATCAGCTATAGGGTTATTCATTCAAAATGTCAGTTATTTGATGTCTTGATTGATCTGAGTTCATTGTTAGAACCTGGACTGGATGTAAATTATAATGTCATATGAAGGTTTAAATTCAGAGTTTTGTTTTTTGTGTGTTGAACAGCTGCTGAGACAGTGTCCTAAAAGCTTTGAGACATGAGTGAATCTGTTGTCGGAGCACTCAGTTAGCACAGCCCTCTACATGACTCTCATCAAATGTTCAAATGGGATCAATGACAGTAATGAATATTTCTGTATCGCTAAAATAATTTGACAGCTCAATCAAAACATCCATCCCGTGTCCATCAGGCTGCGCAGGATTACAGCATGAAAGCTAATTCAGGCTGTCGCAGCGCTGGCCTCTGGGTTTGTGCAGACACTTCCAGTCAGCGTTAATGGAGGAACATTAGCTCATTAGTTCACGTGTCTGCCATCATATGTGTCTGCAATGTGACATAATCACAAATTTCTGCTTCGCCTGGTGCTGATTGCAGCTCTGAGCAACACATTGCTCAGCTGCTGCCAGCTTCTCTCTTCTCCTAAATGCCACCACACACTGAAATCTGTCTCTATCAGGAATCATGGTGCTGCAGGGACCAGCAGCAGGAGCATGGTTTAAGACTGAGGTCACAAAGACAAAGACAGGTCTGATGTTATGGCGGCACAGAGATCTCAGGTTCATCTAGTATGTACCATTAGATTCCCAGTTGGCTTGTCTGTATAAATTGGACTTTGTTGCATAGAATAATCTAATCTTCAACTGCAGGGAGTGTCAGCATGAAAACAGGTGTGTGTTGGTAAGAAGCTGGAGGAGGTCAGGCAGAGTTTAGTGTGAGGCCTGTACTTGTTTGGAAAGTTGTGTTTGGTCCTGAGAAATGTCCTCTAACCACCTCAGCTGCCCTTCATTCAACATTATGTCCTCTAGATGAAGAAAAAAGGACATCCACACATGGTCACCACGTTTAGGCTTTTAGTTCTTCACTCCAGTTCCTCATTTTATATGTAAATCTTACTAATCTCACTAAAGCTGCAGCAAAGGCAGCTGTCACTGATCACTTGTGAAATATCATCCACCAAGTTATACTGACTAACTGAACTGGCGTCCTGCCAGAGTGCATGGCCTCCACAGGTGGACGTGGACTTGTTTTCACAGTTGGTGGACCATCAGTTTTTCTCACCTCACTGTCATTTGATGTGCGAAACGGAGGGTCACACCTGTGTTGTTGAGTTATCTGACACTTACGCACATACGCTCTGATGTCCTAATTCTGCCTTCTTATAGCAGAGAAATTAAGTGTATTATTTACAGAGAAACATGCCTTTATCCATTTTGTGCTATACATCAGGGCTGTAACTGATCAAAGACTTTTTACATGCAAGATACAGCTAAATACTGCATACCTACTGTCATAGATGAAGTATTGGCACCCCTCTGGAGGTGTTGGTTTTCTAGCAAAAATTGCACACTTTTGGAGGTTTTTTGATAAAATAACCAAACCAGGATCATTTCAATAACTTAACACAACTAAAACAACATTTGGTTTCCCCAAATTCAACACAAACTACCACCAAAATGCTGCAGGAAATGAAAACTGCATGGTCAAAACTATTGGCACCACTTCACAACAAGTGTCTTTTGTACTGATAAAAGCACATTTCTCATTGTTACAGTCTTGTGTTGAGGTTATGGGTAGTCAGACTTCAGCTCTGGTAGCATTCCTGACAAATATCAGTCCATTTCTAAAGGACGAATAAAAACAAATTATTAAAAATACAACTCACCATTACCCTGAATGTAGTTGCTGTAATTAGTGGGGCCCTGCGTTTGTTTCTCTTCGACGAGAAGGCTTCATTGCTTCATTTGCAAGCCTGTCGCCACATATTACGCAGAGCGGGCTTCGTGCGTGAGAATCACTTGAAGCGATAAACCCGTATTTTAAGTAGGACTGCTGATATTGTCTCTTAAATGTAGCTTTGTTTTTCTTGGAAGTTGTCGGCTCTTCTTCTGTCTCATAATTTGGGCTTTTCCCCTTTCCGAAGAAGCTCTCCAAAGACGTTTGTTTTTTTACTTATTTTTGCCAGCTTGTGGGCTTACTTTTTACTATATGATCGAGACAAGCGTTTTAACATGTGCAAAGAGGCACAAGCGGATGCACCTGATTTTCAAAATAAAACTTCTTTCAGACTGTGATGATCAATAAAATACTTTTTGTTCAGTCTCTCTGTGCGGGCCGGTACCAAATGGCCCACGGATGGTTGGGGACCACTATTATATATTATACTACATATTATGTAACTATATACTTAGTTATGTTTTAAGAATTGCTGATATTATATGTTTATATACTTTCCTCTTAATTTTATTCTCATCCTTATTCTTCTTTATTGCTTATATTTTGTGTTTATGTTATGTTTAACCTGCTGCTGCAACAAAAGAATTTCCCACATTGGGATCAATAAAGTAAAAGTCTGAGTGGGAATTTATTAAAAGGTATTCAGTGTATTTTTTGGTGCAATGGAAGTCATCATTATATTGACATGTGTGATTCCAGTGAGAAACATGCTGTTCACTTAGAGACTATTTTCACAGAGGAGCACAGAGGACTGATAGAGAGCTTCATCACCTGGAGCTCAATATCAGCAGAACGAGTTTGTGGTAACAAATATGGATGTTGCTGCAAAGAAGCTACAGACAGTAAAAGGTAGATGCTTCACACACATGTTCAATCGGTAGCACAGAAGATCTACACAATCAGCACAGCTTCAAGGTGGAACCCCAAGATTCACCAATTCAGTATCTGACCAATTGTGAAATATGGTTACAGTCTGCCCTTCTGCTCCTGAGTTAATGTGTTGATTAGTGGCCAGCATAGTGTTTCTGCAGAACTTGATGTCACAGTGAAGCTGACCTTGTCATTATATCATCAATTCATTTTGTCTTGTGAGACATTTTTGTGAAGTGTAGTCAATATTAGCATATGAATTCTTGGGTTTGGTCAAATGTGTTCGTGTGGTCATAGTGAGTTCATCCTTCAGTCAAAGTGAATTTGAAGAAATTCTGTCAAGGGGTTCCTGAATTACCGAGTTGATGAGGATGGGACAGACATACAGGCAATGGCATTCAAAGAAGAACCAGAAGTGTTGTCTTGCTGTGTAACTCGTGTCCTCCTGGACTGAAGGTGTTGGTGAAATGAGACGTGGAGGCGTCCGAGTGAAATGACAGTCCATTTTATTGTTTCAGAACACAGCAGGCTACAGCAACCAGCTGCTCCCACTACCCCACCCCTTTGTAACAGCAGACCAATAAGAGCCCTCCTCCACCCATCCTTCCACAGCCACACCCATCCAGCTAGGTCAGCTACACCCCCTTTGGAACAGCAGAGACACATCAGTGTCCACCTTTAAAGCAAGAAAATAGCTTGATATTTGGACCATGATTTCCAATTCCTGTGTTTTTATACAAAAGCTACACAATGTTACACTTGATCATCAGAATACAATTCAACTGATTAACTTTAGTGTTTGGACACCATTTAAAATGTGATCAGATTCTTTACTTTGATGGAGCATTACCACTAAAAAAAAACTCAACACTACCAGAGACTTAAAATACAAGGGACTGCAAAAACAAGAGATGAGTATCATAATCTGAATGAAAAAAGCAAGCTAGAATCAGTTTGTACCATTACAGACTTGAGGAAAACAGAATAAAAAAAGAAAATCAACCAAAAGAAGTAAAAATGAAAAACAAAATACATAAAAAGGGCTTTTCAAAAATCAACTGTTGGGATCAAAATCCATGTGTCATGTCAGGATTTAGAGTCAGCCCTCCGTCAGGCCCAGAGAGCAGAACAGAACCGCACTTAAATCTAGTTTGTCCCAATGGAGTTCCCATAGACCGGAAACTCTGCTTGCTGTTGAGTCGTCTTCAGGCACTTTCTGAAACCCCGCCTCCTCCATATGGGCGAATCACGATGCAGGTTCATCCAGATCACATGATACAGCTGCAGAGGGAGGAGAGAGAGAGAATGAAAAAGAGAAGAAAGGAGGAATGAGGTGAGGGGAAGGAGCCGGGGCATGGACGTTTGTTAAGACCACACACACAGATCAAACCCCATCAAACACACACCACATCACACAACTTTGCAATTAGGAGCAGTCTGAACATGCAGCAGCCACAGTGAGTAAACCCACTCCTCCCCCTCAGCCTCTTCATCCAGATGGAAAAACTCCCCACTGTGCTTCTACTTTTACGCCCCCCCCCCAAAAAAAAAACAAAAAAAACAAAAAAAAACCCAAAAAAACATAGACTCTCTTTCATTTTGGCTAACAAAAGGCCACCAAGTGTTTGGACAGTCTTACCTAGTAGAAAGTGTAGTGTAATGTTGGTCTTGTATTTACAGGTCGGTATCAAACCAGGCCAGTTGGTTGGAGTCGCCGGGGGGCAGGCCTTCTATCAGTTCCTGGGCGTGTCCCAGGTCAGGCAGCCCCTCTACAGGGGGGTAGTCCTGGCCAGGGTGGTGGCCGCCCAGATCGTGGTCCATCATGGGCTCCATACCCATCGAGTCCCCTCCATAACCCCCCGAATGGAAGGAACGGTAGCTTGGGTCTGGGGGAGGGAGGAGTGGACGGAGGAGAGGCAGGGGAAGCAGAGCAGTTGTTAGAAGCATGTTAACAAACCAAGCGGTCACACAGTAGTACGATCATTCAAACGTGACACTACACAGCAACACAGCACACTGTCCATCCTCCAGCTTCAAACTACAGCTGCAGCTCTGAACCCGTGACTCAGTCCAGTCCGTTTGGTTTGGTTCCAGCAACCAAGATCCATCTGCAGGGCAGCGAGCAACCTTAAGTCTGTTTTCTTTTTACATTTCACAAGAGCCAATTAAAGCTGTTAGTGCTGGAGGAATGGAGAGCAGTGTAAATGAAAATTAACAGCCAACCCTTGCCCCTATTGATCTTGTTCACAGTCTAAGGTCCTGGTACACCTGTAACATTTAGATGGCCAGCTGTGACAATAGCTGAAAGCAGCAGTGTTGTGTGTCGTCACAGCCAGCTGTGCTCTCCTGACTGACAGCAGGGATAACATCAGTCTCCCTCCTCATCTTGAAAGCACTATTGCCTCTCAACTACTGTCTCAAGTTGCCTGTGTATCACAAACTTTTGACAGCCAATCCTGTCATTAGCAGTAACAACAATAGACAGGTGGAGCTCAGTCATTGGACTGTGACAAAATTTGGCCGTGTATCAACTACAGGGAGTCAGAGGAGGTGCATGGAGACGACAACGACTGAATGCCAAGTAAGTTTAAAAAAAAAAAAAAAAAAAAAAAAAGACTCAGCTAAAAATGTTTCTGTGGCAGCCTAACTTGTGACATCCTTGCCCCCCTCCTGTGTTTCTCCTCCCAGCAGCCAGAGGTGAGGAGGTGACTTACCTTCCTGTCTGTAGCCCAGAGGCTCTCCCTGAGCTCCAATGTCCAAACCCAGGTCTCCAGTCTGCACAGCAACACACAGACAGACAGCGATGAGCAGGGTGGCAGCACTTTCACTACGTCACAATTCATTACACAAGCACCTGACTTTACACAAATATACTGATTAGCAATTTAATGTGAGCGCTTCATACCTCGTTCCAGGCCATTGGTTCCGTCCTGAACAGTGAGCTGGTGAGTTCTACAGAGAGGCGTTTCTTGTAGTCTTGGGGTTTGTCTTCTGACATACGGAACAAAACTGCTGCAGCGTAGGTGGCTGAGGGAAGACGGAGGGTTGACAGGTTCATCAACAAAATTACTAACAACAAATAAAAGCAATGCTCAGCTATCACAGACAAGAGGCCAGGTATTGCCATAAGTATGGTTACAACATGCATGTTGTTTCACTTGTCTACATCAATTAAGATAATGAATCAGAAGCACTCAGACTATTTTGATCACATAAGTATCCACATAGTAGTAAAATGAGCGTGACTTTGTGAACATACCAACTCCTTCGTTGCGGCTGTGCAATAGCTCTGTGAGTGGCGCGGTGGCTCCCTCGGCCTCGATGGCCTCAGCAGCCTCTTTATCCTGGGCCAGCTCACACAGGACGCCTGCTGCTACGCGCTGGATGTTCTCAATGGGAGAGTACAGCAGCTGCACACACAAACGCAGATGGAAAGCTTAGAAACATTTTCTCAACCTTCACACTCGCACATGACCCGAAAGGATGCAACAAGCACAGATTCTTGGAGTGCAATAAAAAAAAATAAAGTACAATAAATGTAACTTCTGAACATGCTGGGAAAACCAAGGCAGTGTTTTCTTTTTTTTCAAACTACTTCAATGTGACAAAATTGACAGACATTTTTAATATCCAGGGTCCCTGCTCAACCCTTAATGACACCTGAGACAATTCAATCACAGTCTAGACTTCCTGGAATCTTCAGCACACTTTTTAAGATTTACCTCAATAACATGTTTTGGTGTGACGGCATCGTGACGACACAAACACGAGAAGACTGAAGAATATTTCGTACCTGTACAAAGAGTGGAATGGTGTTGAGTCCTCTGATGACTATTCTGTTGTGGACGTCTCTGGCCAGGATGTGAAGTGCTCCTGTGCAGCCCTCCACAATCTCCTCCATACGAACTCCCTCCTAATGACAAAAGAAAACATGATTAGTTACATTTAAACTGCACAGAGTGCTTTAGGGCTCTGTGTGTGTGTGTGTGTGTGTGTGTGTGTGTGTGTGTGTGTGTGTGTGTGTGTGTGTGTGTGTGTGCTCTCACCACAAACTGCTGCTGCGTGCCTCCCATGCTGGTGCGTCTCTGTGTGTCTTGGTGTGCTCTGACCAGCAGCTGAACCAGTCTGGGGATGGCCCCCTGCTCCCTCAGAGGAGCATGGTTTGCAGGGCACAGAGCCAGGTTGCGGATCAGGCCGACTGTAGCCTGATGGACGAACAGATTTACATGTCAGTTATGTCAGTTTTTGACTTCAGGAAGCCATCAAGCAAAATTGCTGGTATACCTTTAAAAATGCATGGTAATATTGACTTCTTTTCTTTTTTTTATGAATAGACCTTCATTCTGATAGACCCTGAGTGGATTATGTTTATAATTAGAGTCAAGCTTTGTCTCCATCCTGTGACAAGAACACAATTGAAAAAATGCTTATTTTCTGTGTCCATCAGTATAAATACACGTCAATATATTAGAGGCCTGGACTTATATTTTGCAGCATCTGCATTGGACTGGGCCCAAAGCAAGTATAATATGCTCCAGGCTTAAGCAACTTCAGCAGTCAGGCATTCCAACACACGACAAACAGTCAGTCCTGACAGACCCAAAGCTGTCGATGGATGATTGGCCAACTACGCCTTTCCACTGAGGCAATACTGTGCATTTAAAACCAGGTTTGGCCCATTATTTTCATGTCAAGGTGTAGTCAAGGATAAACTGATTTTCACCACTAACATGACAGTATGAAGAGCTGCTTATGTGGCTGACTGCTGCTGGCAAGTCTGTGTGTGTGTGTGCACGCACCTTAATGAGTGGCCAGTGTGATGGCGGATGCAGTAATTTGACGACCACAGGCAAGCCATAGTGCAGCCTGACAGCATTCTGTGCCATCTCGGCGTCCTGGTGTCGAGATGTGAGGTGACGCAGGGCACAAATAGCCGGTTCTGTGATGTCTTCTCTGTCTCCAGCACGAAGCACTGTGCGAACCAACGCCTCAATACCTCCAACCTACAGAATGACGGAGGATATAACAGATGTATCAGAGATTCCATTTTACCAGATGATACTGAAAAGTACAAGTGAGGAGGATAAACCCAAATATTTACATAAAGCACTTCAGCAACCTGTGTACAGTGCACTTTCACTGTGTGTGTGCGCTCACCTGGCAGACCATCATCTTGTTCTTGTAGTTGTTGCAGGTCAGGTTAGACAGGATGCCAGCAGCACAGGTCACCACATTGATGTCGTCACTGCCAAGCAGCTGGACCAGAGTTCCTAGCAGACCCTCCATTCCCTCCTAGAAAACATAACAGTGAGGTCAGCACGAAAAGGAAGCCTTGTACACGTTCTCAAGAGCACCGTGAATGCTTTGGTGAGAAGAATTTTTTTTAATGTGCTTCTCTCTTATCTTTCCACTGAGAAATGCTTTTTTTTTATTGCTTTGCTTTTTAGGCTCCTGAGTCTTATTCTCACGTCTTTCACTGACAAATAAAAAGATTTCGATGTTGGTATAGGGGGTGGTCCTCATCACCTGTTTGGTGGCAGCATCTGATAAGTTCCTGAGAGTCCAGAGACAGTTCTGGACCAGTCTCTGGCTGGGGTCTGTCAGGTGGAGTCCCAGAGCCTGCATACCTCCTGAAGAGAGGGACAAAGAATTGTGTTGTTTATATATACATATTTAATGTGTGAACCATCACAATACACTTCAAATCACCATAGTTACTATTATTTGACCAATCTGTTGGCATCGTAAGGTTTACATTATGAATGCATTGAAAATAAGCCAAAAGCAACAACCTCAGCCATGAATACATGGTACAGATAGAATGACATTTAATGTTGGATGGAGATCTAACATACCAGCTTCTACAATGGCAGGCTTGTTACTGGAGCAGACTGACAGAACTTTAAGAACACGGCTCGTGGTCCACAGCAGCTTCTCGTAGGTATAAGTCCTCATGATGTTGACCAATGCCTGGGGGCCACCGCTGGCCAGGATTATCAACTACACAAGAACAGAATGCAGAAGAAGGTTCAGGTTAGGTCAGCATTACAGTAAAAAACACACCAATTTACTGCACACTCTCACCAATCCCTCACCTTGCTTTCTTGGTTGCCATAGGCCAGTATCTGGAGACAGTCAGTGGTGATGGCCAGGAACTTGACATTGGTCTTGTTGAGCAGAGCCACCATTTTCTGTAGTCCCCCAGCCAAACGGACAGCCATCTTCGCTCCTTCCTGGTGCAGGAGGAGGTTGTGGAGGGTGGTAATGGCATAGAACAGGACAGAGTCCACTGGTGAGCTGCAGAGCAAACAAAGACTTATTAGATTTCTGTCCCACTGGGAAATAACCACAACTAGATCTGTATGAGATACGGGTTCTCAATAGACCTTCCTCTCCATATCCCCTCTGACTTTGATGAGTTAACCGCCAGTTACAATTTTTTTCATGTTTTTCTGATCACAGTTGACAGGGCACTGTGCCAAAAAGCACTAAAACAAAATGATGCTCATATTGAAAGGCTTTGAAACAAATACTAGTTTTGGCCTAAAAGTTGTTGACCATGGAAACATCCCACCACAAAAAAACAAAACAAAAAAAAACCTTCCATATCAATTGTCCCTTTGTCTCCTTTCACATACCCAAGCATTTTAACTAGAGCTGGGATTCCTCCAGACTTGAAAATGGCCAGCAGACCCTCTCTGTGATGGGACAGGTTGTGGAGTGTTCCTGCGGTGCAGCGAGCCGTCTCCACATCGTTTGTGTTCTGCATGGTCCTGACGATAGCAGACACCATTTGAGGGGAGCGCATGATGGCGTGGCGAGAGGCCTCTTTCTTTGAAAGCTGGTGGACCATCACTGCTGCTTTGTTTACTACAACCTGGACAAGGCAGAAGACTCAAATGTTAGAGAATGACAGGAAAACAAAACACACACAAAAAAAGAAAAACAATTCAATCAAGTCAATACTGAGGTTAAGGTTTCATGGGCAACTACCTGGTCCTCATCGTTGAGTAGTTTGGTGAGTTCTGGTATGGCTCTGGTTGCCAGCTCAGCGTCATCTTGATAGTTGATCAGATTGACCACAGCATGTTTGAGCATTTGCGAGGGCTCTGCCAGCCTCTGAACATTGGTGGGGTTTGCTGAATCATACTGTGTGGTGGGGATCTGCATGCCCTCCTCAAGAGTCTCTGGGAACATCGCTGCACGCACCCGCTGGGCGCGGGTCATGGCATACTGACCGTCTATGTCTAGCACAGACAGAACAAGTTGCTCAGTTGTAAGCGATTTCGTTATATTGGAATTCAAGCTGCTGTATGGGCCATATATAAAAAAGATCCTCCTGAAAAGATCAATACACTGACTTACCTTGTACTTGTTCTTGGGAGAAGTTCTGGTTGAAGCCCTGCTCCCACTCATACATGACCTGGTTGTCAACATCGTCTTCCTCAGGGTTGCCTTTCCCACTGAGGGAGGGAGCAGTTGTGGTGGCCCCTGAATGGATGCCTGAATCCAGGTATGACTGTTGCTGCCAGTGACTGACTGCCGCCTTACGGTCTGGCTCCATGGCCATGTCTAACTCCATCAGATCAGCTGGAAAGAGACAAAGTTTCAGAAAATATGCATCAACCAAGGGAAAAAACATTGGTAATGCACAGAAAATTCTTGTTTACGCTGTCATACGCTGTCACAACATCATAATGCAGAGAAATGGGTATCGTCAGCTTTATGATTTCTAAGGAAGAGCGTGGAGTTCATTTTAGGTGAGCTGGCCTGAAAAGAATATAATACACCAGATATGATAACAATAACTACACCCACACAATTATTGTCAAGAATGACAACCACAATTAATCCAGTTATAGATCCCAATTTTAGCATCAAATTTAATAGCAATTGTCCCATTTTATGTCAAAACTGCTGAGGTTTGCGTCTTTATACAGTTTAATTCTTTCCATACAGGAAAATGTCTAATGTTGTATGAGTTGCAGGGGGCAACAACTTCCTCAGCATTGGTCTGCAGCTACTGAAATTTCTGACCTGCTTCTCGTGGTGTTTTCCCCCACATTTTCATACGTCAATGATATGTGTGATTTAACAGTAAAAGCAGAAAGTTTGATTTCACATGTGCTACGAGTTCCAAATTGAAATCAATAACTAATTCACTTTGCTCTAATGAGAACATAAATCCACAACAGGAGCACTACTGCAAACTTGGATACACTGTGTACTACTCAGTGCGTGTGCGTGTGTGTGTGTGTGTGTGTGTGGGGAGAGAGATGAAGAGACAAATTAAATGGAAGCTGCAGAGAGAAAGGAGGTGAAAGAGTTTGAGCGTGTGTCCATTAACTCACCCTGGGAAGCCATGTTCCTTTCTCAAACCACGGCTGACACAGCTTCCTGATCTGAAAGAGAAAACCAAAAACAAAAAAAGAAGCAGTCAGTCAAAACTGCCTCAGTGGCATCTCACCTTCCATCTTCACCTATCCTCTACCCTGCTCACTGCCAGTCCTCTGTCTTTCCAGTCCAAACATCAGCCATTTTACTTGAACACAAAAAGATCACAGCAGAGTTAAAAGAAGGAAGAGACACCGTTGGAAATGAATGGCAGCGTTGCTTCAAAACAAATGGTCCAGACAAGTGACTTTCCGGTGCCTTCTTTCCTTTCCTGCCTCCTCTCTTTCTTGGATTTCCTCCTTCTCTGTTACAGCCAGACATGCAAACAGCAGCAGTTCACACACAAAGCCACCATTAAGTGTAGCAGCTCGCCATGATTTAGGTGAGGAAGGACAGGGGAAGTGGAGCACTGGGTGGAGCGAAAGGGGGGAGGGGGGCATACACATTCCTGTGCTGGCTTTGAAGCTTAAACTACACTCTGCAGGAAAGTAAACACTGGCAATGGCAGAAGAGAGGTAGAGTGGGTGAGGGGGGATTAATTCAAAAAAACAAAACAAAAAAAAAACAAAAAACAGAGGTATTCTCAATTCACTCTCAAAGATAAATGTTATGATAGTATGCACAGAAGCAGGAAATGGGAGAAATGCAGAAGAAAATCCTGGCTAAAATGAGACAGAAACAGGGGCTGTGTATCCATAGAATCAGAAATCCTTTTGTCAAACCATTTCAAAAGTATATCTGTGGTTATTCCTTGATGGATTCAACAGGAAAACAGAGAGCAAATCCTGTTCAGTCATGGCAAACCAGTTTGGACACGTTTCAGTACCAAACAGGCACACTGGAGGAAAACACGGGTAAGGCAAACAAAGAGCCATGAACTGATTCATACCACAGTAGAGAAAGCGGGGCTGGCTAACAACAAGACTTTCCTACAGTGAACTAAGCAAGTTAAAACCAAAGCCCTGCTGACACAGTATGTCGGTCCCACATAATCTACAGTAAATATGAAAATATAAAAGACTACAGCCTCTTCAAAGCCTGCCAAAAGCTTTCGTGTCCTGACCAACGTTTGACATGGATACTGTTGTGCCCATGTTTGTTTAGCACCAGTCCGAATGTAATTGAGCACTATACACTGAATTAATTACAACCAAGTGTACAGCCTGTGTGTATTTCTAGATTTCTGTTCTAACATAACAGGAAGAAAAGGCTGCTTTAACATCCGTATGATGTTCTTGCCTGTCTGAGCAACCGCAGTACTTGAGGCCAAAAAGTTTCAAGACTACAGGCTTTTGTTCACTCCAACCTTGTGTCAGCAAGATATGAACTAACATCGCAAATGAAAAATGACCTTTTCTCAGAGGAAAAACTGCTTTTTGAACGATTTTTTGTCCCCATGCATGGCAAGTAACTGTGTTAGATTCAAATTCAAGTAGCCATTGCTTGACCCAACAGTTTTGAGGCTAGTTACTGCTGTGAGGTCAGATGTAGTGACAGCAACAACTTTAATGTCAGAGTCTAAAAGAAAGGGCCATAAGAAATATTAAATGGCTATTTCAGGTTTTTTGTCATCCTTCACACGTTTTAGGAAATGAAGTCTGAGTGGCATACCATAAAATGTGCTCTTCTTCTTTGAAGTGTGAGCTCATTTTTGTTTTACATACAGAGGAAATACTACCTCACACCAACCATTTCAGGGACATCAACCTTGGCTGCCAGCTGTCAACATGTTGTCTTACTGTTAAGCAATCATCTTCATTGCTTCTGTACAGACTCATCTCTCTGATTAGAAGAACAGTCCACTATACTTTCACATCTCAAACAATACTGAGTGCCATTTCTTTTTAACCTCTTTGACCAAAGAATATGTAAAAACTGATATTCAACATCACCACTGCAGTTGCTCACTTTGCTCTATGGGTTTAATAGTTTTTTTTTTTCTGTGGGCCTTTTATTCTCCTCCCTGCAAAACACTCTACTTTGTAAGGTGTCCAACATAATGATATCATTAAATCGGATAAAGCAAAAAGAGAAGACTAAATGACCTAGAAGTGGACATACAGAAACGCACAGCATCCAGGCATATAGTGGTAAAAAGCAGTCTGGCATGAGTGCTGGTGAATGTGTAGGAGTTTTGTGGAGTTAAATGGCTGCCAATATGCAAATACACTCAAGGATAGCTAAAAAACTGCTCTGGATTACTTCCCTCCTCTCACACCCACACCACCCCAGCTCAGCTGTGTCATTAAAACACAATTCTGAGTCAGGCTCCAAGACTGCCGTTTCTACCCACAAAGGCACCAACTCAAATTCACTGTTCACACACCATCCTGCCAAGCTTTGCATGCCTGCCCTCACACAACCTAGCCCTGCCCTAATGGGAGCCATATGTCCCATACAGGGCTGCATACAAATCAAACATTCCCTCAAAGAGCACAGTGGAACCATTTATCATTCACACTAGTGGAAAATGTGGGTCTTTACATCTGGCGTTGGAAACTGAGCCGATGATAGTTTTTTTGATGGGCAAACAAGCAAAGTCTGGTCTCCAATTGAGAGACGCAAATGGCAGCCTTACCCTACAGTCTGACTCTGAATGTTAACACAAAAAAACTCATTCCAGTAAGAGTTCCTAAATATCAGGCTTGCAGCCTGGCCACAAAAAACCAAACAAGAGGTCTCTTTGAAGCCAGATGTGGAATACAATATGTAGAGTTGTGCCTGGTCCAGTTAAAAGCCATGTAACTGAAACCAGATGACTAATGAGTGACACACCAGTCACCAGAGTCAGAGGGTTGTCTTGGCGGTGGTATGTGGGATAAATCAAGGTATCTGCACCCACAGGGAGTTGAGGAGAAGGAGGAAGTCACATTCTTCAATCGATCCATCAAACAGGTATTTTATACTCTTGGCACACACAAATGTGAATGTAGATGGCGAGGTAATGTGCATGCGCACACAGGCACAAAAAGCCCTGTGAAGGGTAATCACAGCACTACTGTCCCAGGAAAGCACTCAAATGACAGGCTTACTGTTCCAGCACAGAATGGGATGGCCAGGAATAGTGTACTTCAGTCTCACTGCCCTGAATATAGTAAAGAAAAACACGATGTTCATATAGACATCCAGCCTTCATTAATGTGTCAGTGACAAACATGAACCAACAGAGCATAAAGGTGACTTCTGTTGGGAGGAGGTTTGGTTTTAATGCTTCCTCGCAGGCCAGACAAGGCTGCGAATGTAGACTATCAGGCTGGCAGAGAATACAACTCCTGAGATACGCAGACAGAGCTGGACAAAATACAGCTCAGACCGTGATAGTACACAAAGGAAGGAAATTATAACAAACCAACAGCAATCTCAATCGTGATTATGCGTCATGAAACCATGACTGACAACTATGATGAGATAACGCCATTCCGCCTCCAACAAATAAATTCAAAAGAGGTCATTACAGGTCCGCAGTGACACCCATGAGGTCTAATATGCTCATGTTTAACCAATTATCGAAAAACATCAGCAGCAACTAAGCAAGCATGAAAGAAATCTGTAAGCTATGTGGGAAATCAAGCATTTCAGAAACACCTCCAAGCAAGAGAAATTATTAATTACAAATGCAGGAACACTAAAAAAAATCCTCAGTCAAATCTCTGCACTGTGAATATCAGCTCGTTCCTTTTTAATTTGTAGAAACTTTAAAGAACCCAATCATAGGAGGGTTGAAAAAAAATCATATCCATGTATTCATAAATGGAATTCAAAACAGCTAAACACATCTAAACTCTCCAATCCCATTTCCTCTCCATGAATGGAAAGAAACAGCCACTCTATCAGCAAATTTGAACCAAACTGCCACAAATTGCATTCAGGTGAGCCTCAAGGTTTACTTTCAGTAAAGAAAACTGTATCATATTGACTTGGGGAAAAAAAAAAAAAAGTATATGAAACACACTTCCTCTAAATTGCATTTCACTCTTCTGGCCTGCAGACATTTGTGGCCTAATTTTACAGTTTCTTCCTGGCATTCTGTGGCATTTCACTGACACAAAATTAATTTGTTAGAGGAAATATACAGTGCGTGGGTTAAAAAAAAAATTATTTATAGAGAGCAGGGCTTCAAAAGAGCTAAATCCATCTTAACTCCTGCACAGCCCATTTCCTCTCAAGTGGAAAAAAACACCCGAGTTCAATACATCCATATGAGTAAATGACCCAAACAAGCTGCATTATCGGCACAAGCAGAGAGACAGGAGCTGCCACGGGCTTTAGTGCTAGCCGCCTAATGTGCAGGGTCAGCAGCACTCACTGCTGGCTGCCAACAATACAATGAGCTCAATGCCTGCAGCCGCTGCAGCGTTTGGTCTGTGTCTCAACTGCAAAATGATGGATGCCCATGGAGACACGGGAGCTCCAGGTAACATCCCAGTAACTTCCACCAGATAATGACTTTTTCCCCTTTTCTGCTCTATATTTATTATTCCATTCAAAATGAAATAAATAAATAAATAAGATTGCTAAGGTTGAATGTAGCACAAAAAATCCTTTAAGATGTAGCCTGTATTTATTGTTAATAGATGTAAAACTGAACCTTTATTTATACAAGGCAGCGAATCCTTTCTTTGTCACTTCACAGATGATTTCATCAGAAATATATTTCAGGAAAAATCGAAATGAACATCACTATTGTCATGTAAGGTCATACATTCAAAAATCTGGCTCAGATTTGAATAAAGTTGAATACAAATGACCATCTAAATGCGCACCCACACAGGATGTGGGTCATTAAAGCAGAAAATGTACAGTTTCAGGCGATGGCAATACCGCTGGAAAGGTTCGTGGTAACAATCGTCTTGCAAGTGGATAACCTCAAACGACTACCGGTCTCGGATGTAGGCTACACCCGCGCTTCCGTCTTCAAAATCTTAATGCAACGTTAGAAGAAAATGTTGCTGACGAAATGACAGCTTTTTCAGGGTTTTGTTCCGCTGTGCAATCTGATGGGGGATTTCACAGGAGGCACCGCAGAGAGACGAATACACTAAATATTTCCAACAACGTCTTTAAAAAAAACAAATCACAATGCAGTGATTTCTGTGGCATGAAAACAGCAGAGGCAGATGATATCAGATCAGTAATTGCTCAAAAACTCGACCCTGTCCTCGCGTCTTTATCATCTAAAATAAACCAGGCAGTTTAGCTTCAGAGCATCCGTGAATTACAAGCACATCTGGAGCCGCTGGCTGACATGTCAACATCCTCCAGCCGCCGTTTAATCTCAACATCTCTCACCGACTCATTCTTTCTAATGAAACCAAAACATCAGCCATGACGTGGGAAACATATCTTAAAATCCCACCGCCCAGTCTTCCTATGTCACCAAACCACATTGAATAACAGACGCCATCGCATCGTTTGTTTAGTGTATCGGCAGGAAGGCGAAAAGCAGTCAGGAGTCCAACTTTTTCCCCCGTGGACAACCTGCCTGTCCCTCCCTCCAGCAAACAAACGCACATATGGCTGTGCAATGGGAGCATGTGAAAAAGTAAAAAGAAAAGAAAAAGAAACATACCAACACAAACTTCACTATGCAAACAATAGTGTGCTGCACCCCCTCTTCCCCACAGCTGCTGGCTGCCCCCGACTTTCTTGCTCACACCGCTGACTCAAATTTCACACTGTGGCTCCTCCTCGTCTTCCTCCCAGAGCTCAGCGGCTGGGAAGAATTTGTCGGTCTTTGTTTAAAAGGACGAGAGGAAAACACACTCTCACGGGCCTTTAACCTTAAATAAACATGAATATAGACCATAAATGTGAGTTTAGAGCGTGGCTGCTCAACCCGACATTAAACTTTCTATCTGTTTTCAGTTTTCTGAAGTTCCGGCTAAACTTTGGATGAAACGCGTCTACGTTACAGCACTTCACCACTTTTCGTGACTTGGCTAACGTTAATTAGCGTTTGCTAACTTAGTAAAGCTGTAAACATGGCCACGATACACCGAGCTCCACTCGCCTGTATCTCCTCCCATATTAACTGCATGTTAAGATAACCCAGCTGCAAAAACAGGCGACCAAAAGGCGAAACTCTAGTCGGGCACACATGAGTCAGAATAGTGGAATGTGGCCAGCTGCAAAGTGGGCTAATGGTAGTTAAGCTAACTAACCCGGGTTATCGTTAGCTGACGTTAATTATTCAAACAAGCGAGGGCACAACATCGGCGTTTACTCCCAATTCCTGTTTCGGGATTCCGTATAAACTGGAAGGCAAAAATCCATCTCTTACATCTGGCTATTTGTTAACTACTGTCTGTGTCACCCAACACCAGCCCCGCGCTAAGATAAAAGTCAGAAAGTATCGTCTATAAAACATGTATGTTCCCATTAGGCGGTGGCTGACATATCCCAAATATCTGCCGGGAAAGCAGCTGGCTCGCTAGCTGCGGCAGCAGCAGCATCCCCGGCCGGCCCGCACACAACAACCGTCTCCATTCCTACTGGCATTCAGGGAGAGCCCGACAAGAAAAGAGGGAGAAACTGAGTAGAGCCGATAGTTTGAATGCTGAAGCCTACCCTTGTCAATACAGAAAGTCCGTCCACTCGGATCCTGGAGGGTAAAGACCACTTAGTAATGGAAAAAGTCGAGGAAAATGAGAGGACGAGCGTCAGCGGGGAGCCCTCGTTCACTCCCTCTGCAGTCAATCAGCCGTAAGTTCGCCGGAACAGTAGAGACTGAAAAATGTAAGATGGCGGCGCGTTTATATAGACCGGAGAACACCTCTAGTGGTCACGTATCCTGCCGTGAGCTCGAGTAAAATAGAAACAAAAATCTGAAAAATCTTTGATTCATGTCACTATTACGCGTCTTCACATGTATTTACCTGTCATAATGACAACAAGCCTCGGTTGTGAGTTTTAGTTACAATTACTAAAGTAAAGTTAGCCAAAATCAATGTCTACAGCATGAGTATGAATACACAATTGAATGAAGTTCCGGCGCACTAGAAAAGGGAAATCCGATTCCTATCCCCAAGTAAAGCCTCCAGGACGGTGAAAAAAGCGGATAATGTCTCTCACCTATGCAGAGTGACACAGGGAGCGTTTCAGCGCAAACAGCATCACTCCTATCACCAGCAGACCCCTGCCCCAATACAAGAAACGACCTCACAGAAACAATAACACACAGATGGAAAGTCATCAATAAGACACAAAATCTGCTTTTCATTTTAGCTACCATTCATTTATTTGCTAAACTAAACGCTAGGCGATGCCAAGGGTCAAATTATGATGAAAAACAGAAGAATAAACACTAACACACAAAAACTCAACGACATTGGCAGTCAGTCAATAGACTGAATATGCTGTCATTGTAGCCTACATGTATCAGTTCAGCCAGCAGTTCTTTGGCTATGAGCCTCCTAAAAAAACAAAACAAAACAAAACAAAAAAACTGTGATTATGCCCACAGGCAAAAAAAAAAAAAAAGAAAAAAAAAAAGCACAAGTCACTAAGCAGGTTGGGACACCTTGTATGTTCATAGTGACGAAGAAAGTGATGTATTTGTGAGTCAGTGATTGTCAGTGATTCCTGCAGAACTGCTGATTACTGAAACAGACTAAGTTGTGTTTGTGAATTAAATCAAATCTCACATCCTAATGAAATATTGCAAGGAAGTGATTCATTATTACTCTTTTCATAGTTTGGGTGGGAGGAAATCTGAGTGCAGGCAATTGTATTATAGACTTAATTGATCAAACAATGCATGCATCGCTAAAAGGATTATTTCTTCAAAATATTGTAACACTAGATTAATCATATTTCCTGACTCCATTAGAAAGCAGATTCAGTCATTAAAATTATTTGTGATCTATGGGCATAGCTGAAGTCCTTTAAGTGCATAGTGTGATCTCTCCTTTATTCTGAGATCACACGGTTTTGGCTATTAATTTTCAGATGACTTTCTATTTGGCTTAATAATAAGCAAGTTAGTGGATGGGCCACGTAGGACATTTAAATATGCATTACAAGTCCTCTATGGTCCCTTAATCTCCATGTTATAAAAGGTGGAGATCAGGTAATGTGCCACCTTCACACCGTCCCTTCATTCTACAGCTAACAATGTCATGAGCAAACAAAGGTAAAATCCTCTCTTGTCATCTGCCTACAGGCTATTTCATTCACCATTATTTACAGTATGTGGGTGGAACAGGTTACCGAAAGCCAAACTCTAACTCAAAACAGTCAATGCAGCCGTCTTTGGTTAGCATATACGGGAATTATGTTAACACAGCCAGTATACACAATATGCGAGTCCACCCTGTGTCATTAGATTGCAACATGGAAAATTACCGTAACTGAGCATGATTGATTTTATTTTGAATGGCTTTCAAACCACAGTGAGAATTACTGCTGTCAGTCACTGCAATATATCGCCATGATTTGTGAAGTCAAAGGGCGCGGTTCTTGTGATCACGTGATTTCACAGGGGCATGCTGATATAAGCAAACAGGTACGAAATCATGGCACAGTGAGGGACTTCAAGGATGCACCGAAACAAGGATTTAACAGGGTGACATAACATTCCTGGTTGCAGATATTTTCATTATATTCCAGTACGCATATCAGTGCAAAGGCAGGGACATGGCTAGGAAACAAACTGGTGAGCAGACGTTTGCATTTCAAATAAAACTGAAGAAGTGTGAGTTGAATAAGACATGTACTCTCCTCTCAATAGTGACTATTGTCCTTGATCAAGGCATTTAGTTTCCAACTTCTCTAGTATATTATCTCATCACCAAAAGGTAGAGACTGTGGTTGTTGGTTTTGGTGTAACAGAAGAGAATCTAGGATGAAATACATTAAAACATGTTATCATGAAAAGTGTATCTCTGAACAGAGAGGATAGTGCACACAGTTTCTGACATAATCACGCTTGTATTAGATGGTAATCCTTAAAGCAGTTCACCTGTTCACAAGAACACCTTCTTGTAAAATACATGTACATGAGTTTCTTCAGAAAAGAAGGCTTACCTGCCTTTTGATTGGTAGAAAAGAGCTTACCTAAACTAAACAGAGCATTTCCATGAACACAACACTAACAAACCATTCTGAAAATGTAGCCATTTATATCTGTGCTTATTCTAATTAATGTCTCAAGGTCGTTGTCTCCCACCTTGAATTTATCCTGTATTTATATTGCATATTTTCACCCGAAGGAACTAAGTTAACCCATCATAAATCAAAATGCAGATGTCGTTTACTCCACTGTTTACAGACCTTTCAAAATGTAAATGTCTCTGTCATAGATTTATTATTAATGAAAACTCTATGTTATTTCTGTTACACAATGGCTGTACTTTTACCAAAAGCCCAAAGAATAAATAATGAAAAAGTCCTCTTTAAACAAAGACAGCAGAGGATTGACAGTGTTTCAAGAGATGGTGCAACAGTGAAGTGGGAGTTGGGTTTTAGTTACAATAAAGTTTTGATCAGAACCAGATTGTCACCATATATCCTTCTGTGGCCACTGGGGCTGGATTAAGAACACAGGGTTAAAAATCAGATTTACAGTCTGTGAAAATCCTACTGAAGCGTAATCTCTGATGTCTGTGAACATCATTGTGCATCAAACAAACCGTCTATGCATTCCGTGTATGTTTGCCAAAGTTTGTGTTTGAAAATGCAAGAAAAGAGATCACATGAACATTTTATTGGTGTTTACAATGAATCGATCATATGCACAGCTCTAGGCCCATACTTGTGAAATGTTAAATTGAGTCATGCCTTTTAAATTTAGACCTGTCAATCATTGCTCCTGTCAGCCTGAACTTGATACTGTTTCTACACTCAGCCCAATATCACAAACAGTTTTTAATAAGTTAGGGTTTCAGATGTGAATCTGTGTTTCTGTGTAATGTGAACAACAAAGTGGAGTCATAAATACAACTGTACATTTGAAAAGGTCACTTTTTTTACCTGAACAGGAACACTGTGAGGTGATTGCATTGCTTCTTCAAAAGTTTTTCTGTTTGTGGAAGAGTAGTGAGACATCAAGTGAAACGAAAGAAGTGCAGAAACTACAACACTACTGTATATTCAAAAATATTTTATTTATAACAAAATAATAATGCAGGCTGGGGAAAAAGACTGGCCAGAGGCCTATTAATATCTCCTCATTGCAATGCCTGACTTAATGGAACATAATGCTGTGAATTTAATCATTTCTTCAGGGGTTAAACTGCACTCACCTAAGGACAGATGTGTATACTCACTATTTTAATCTTTTCACTCAGGAGTCCATTTAAATATATTTAGAAGTATGTGATGTTTAACCCAATGTGGGTCAGATTCAATCCTCTCTATCCTGGTTTACCACAAGAGAACTCTCAGCTCTAGGACACGTGAGGTTAAACATGCAATTTTGTTTGATCCTGGAGAGATCCTGCCAAAGATTAATCCATAATGCCTGTGAAATGGTCCTTCATCCAACAGGCTGTGCTGAAATAACACAGACTGTTCTGTTCCCAAACACGCCGTGGTTCTCCAATGACCCAGTGTTGCACCACTTCAGGGAGCCCACACAGCACTTGTTCTTCCAGCTGGAGAGGCTGTTTCATTTTCCACCATGGCAACGTGAGAGGTTCACTGGACGAGTATTTACACCTGCAATTTATTGATAAATGCAGATTGGTATGGACATCAAGACAGCATATTTTAGAGAAAGCATCGTGTAGCGGTAATGACACATTTGTTTGTGTGTAAATAAATGTGGTTCATATAAATCGTTTCTTAGTCAAAGCATATAATTGATGGTGTACATTTGTTTTAATTATAAATTGTCAGAAAAAATGTCAAATGCTCATTTGCGCTGCAGGAAATGTTGAGATTGATTTTTTGCATGTATTGTCCATATTGATTGAGTATTGTGTATCTTTGCTGGAAATATTTGGCTGCTATCCAACATCATGCACCTTGCAGCCCGAGGTAAATCCACTGTAAGTAATCACCTAATAGTCTAAATCTGTTCATAGGGTTCAAATGAAGCCTTCGTTATTCATCATTTCTTAATGGAGCTGCTATGACAATATTTTCATACTGAAACTCAGAGTTTTAATGCTGAAAAAATTCCTCTATACCTTTGACTGAATAAACAGTCCAGCACAGTGTTTTCCATGTGTGTCTTACAGTTTTAAAGCAGAAATGTGCGAAAGCAGATTTAAAAACATAATACAGACCAGCACACGTGAGCAAACCATAGGAGACTGCAAACACTGTTACTTGCTTGCACGACACACACACACACACACACACACACACACACACACACACACACACACGCACACACGCACACACACACACACACACACACACACACACACACACACACACACACACACCTTGGCAGAACCAACAATTATCCTGACTTGTGCACTCATCCGGCTTAATGCATGATTCTGAATGAACGTGTACATGCATTCAGCTCTCACTAAACAGAGGACGAGCCCGGGATAACAGAAGTAACACACAAACACATTAAAAACAGGTAGGTTTCGGCCTCCCTGGGGGATAATATTCACAAAGGAAGCACAGGTCACAGTCAAGCTCCAACTGTTTACAAATGCACGTGTGCCATGTTCTTTAATATATGTGTGCACTCACAGGCGTCTATGTGGAAATGCGTTTCTTTTAAAACTTCCTGTAAGGATGTGTGTATGCTGTGCAGCAAAGGATAGAGTGGTGCGTGTGCTCAAATGTGGATATTCTTGCATATACATACATACATATACAGTATATATGTATAAGCCTGAACCTTTATTTGATGTATATTATAGCTTTCATAGAATTTGCAATGTTGATTTTTGCATGTATGTATTTGGTGTTGCACAGCTACTGCTGAGGAACAGAGACTGCAGTAAGAATCCTAAATTCCCAAGAGAGCGAAACGCCACACACACTCTCACACATACACTAGGCACAGGCCTGAGGGGTGTGGTTCCTTTCTCACTGTGAAAGAAAGGGGCAGGACACAGCTATAGATAGGGGCAGACAAAACAAACACCCCCACACACAGGGACACACACACACACACAGGGACACACACAGGGACACACACAGGGACGCACACACACACACACACACACACACACACACACACACACACACACACACACACACACACACAACGACAGTGGCGCAGGTCAGGGAAGCGCCAAAAGACAGGTCCACATGGAAGGAATGTTTGTTTTGGGCTGACAGTCTCGTGCTGAGGGTTGTGACTTATGGCCTTCTTGAAGTGGCTCTCACGCAGCGGGGCAAACCAAACGTATCATTTCTTTTCAAGGAACTGTAGATGTCTCAATCTGTGACCAGCGTCAAATTTACACTGTATTTATTTCTCATGGTAACATACTGATTTTGGTTATGCACAGGGTATTAGATTTCATTGATTTAGACATGGGAAATGAAAGAAATAGGTAGAAATAGACATAAATAGAAATAAAATGTCAACTGAATATTCCACAAAAATATGTCTGCATTAGCTTTAACTGAAATATCACGCTGCTCTACCTCTGTCTGCTATTTTGTTTAGTTTGCTACACTGCACTGAGATTTTTTTTTACTTTTTTACACACGACATGCAAACATTGCATCATCTAAACATCACCTTATTCCCCTCAGAATATACAGTGGTGAAACTGTTGTTGACGGCAAACACGATAAGGTCATTAACCAGAAAGTTACTTCAATCAAAACTCCACGCTAACCTGTTAGGTGTCACTTTTCAAAGCTGTAATCCTGTGTGTGAAGAGGAGGAAGAGGAGGGTAGAGAAATCACATCCTACAAGAAGGTGAGAGGACACTGCAGGGACCAGATATTTGACTCAGGCTACAGTGGGATTATGAGGATTGGGCAGTATAAGCCGATATAAGAAACAATGTGAAGGAGGCACTTGACAATACTGGCAGAGTGTGCTATATAGTGGTGCTATAATGAAATATAGGAAGTCATGCTGAGGAGAGATAGTCTTTTGTCATCAACAAACTGCTGAAAGGAAACTGAACAGAAAGGATACTGTGGTGCTGAGCTAATACAGGACCCTTATTTCCACAGCAGAGCCAAGTGGGATTTAGTGTTGACCACAGTCGACATCAAAAGCACTCCTTGCTCATTTAAAACAACAGCCCAGATGACATTTCACCTGCCTTCCATGAATCCTGCATTATTACAACACTAGCCGAGGCTCAGTCCCCGCATCTATACTGCATTAGTGGTTGCCATGGTAAAAAGTCCTCCATCCCGCATCCATCCTGCGCAGACAGAGAGGCAACACTCATACCGATTTCTGCTAGAGGAAATTGAGGGTCTGAGAGTAAGAAACAGCTGAAACCCAATGACAGCTATTCACAGTTACACAGTACAGCTGTGTGATGTGCTGGCACTGAGATGTACTTGTAAAATCATGCTGAGATTTCTTGTGCTGCATCCATCACACCTTCAGTGCAGCAAGGCAACGACATGGCGACTAGCTCAGCAAGCCTACGGACAGAGAAGGCCACGAGTTGTGCTCACAGATATCTGAGCAGCTTCAGTACTAATTTGTTTTTAAGGTAATTTATATTGCGTTTCTCTGGTTTAGTAAATACAGGACAGACAGAGGGGGAACAGGGGGAGGCCATACCCTGCATTGCAATCAACATGACACTGCGGCTATATGGCTGATGCTCTAAGCTATACCACACTGCTCCCTGATACTTCATTACATCTCATGATGTCATGTTCAAATTAAACTTCACATGGAGAGATAATGGAGCTGAAGGGTTTAAAGATTCTAAAAGTCATTTATCAGCTGGATTATCGTCAACAGCTGCTCATTAGAGCCAGTCACATCTGGATTTATATGCCATTTGTGTCACATGCACAGCATGTCCTAATGACTGTCATTATTATTGTCATATCATTATAAACTAAGAAATAATTTTAACATGCTGCAAGAGAGTGTGAATGTTAGTTTGATGGGAAATAGCAGGGGAAGAGCAGTTTCAAATGGCGTTCCACACGGATTTTCAGTCATGACGGAGAGGATGTGGTTTAGTTTTGGATAGATAAAATAGAAAACATAAATCATGCAAAGCTAAAATGATGCCAGCCAGCACTGCATGTTACAGCAACTGCCAGATGTGTATGGAAGGACAAAAAAGGATCAAATGTGACAAATAAACAATAATCATTAACTGTCTTGTTTTTTTCTGTTACAGAGAATTATCACTGATTAATATCTAATATGTACAAAATCAATATCTGACCACTTTAATCTGAAACTCAGGTGAAAACACATCTTTAAAAAGTTGAATGTGTTCATGAATAAAATAAGAACATGAACTGAGAACAAGAAAAAGTCCATTGCAAAATATAATCACACACACTTTAGAATAAAAATAGTCAAAGAAAAAATGAGTGAAAATACTGCACATACAAATATAAATTGTAAAACTATGCCATGTGAGAGTCTGCATGTAAAACAAATGATACTGATATTGGCAGCTGGAGCCAGACATCCTCCTCTGAGCAGAGCACAGCGCTTCCCCAGAGCATTGATTATATTCAAATTCATTTAATAAATCAGCGCTGAGCATATATTTCCACTCATTCAATAATTGCAATTTGGTTAGCCCCAAGAATTTCAAGCAATAACACTGACATAAACAGCTGCATCACATTTATCTCAAATCATCTTTCCGCAGCGTAGAACAACATCCTGCACGGCTGGCTCCAGTTCACCTTCAGTTTAATCAATTTAGGAAGCCAGTTTTCTTCCAAACATTCCAATATGGAGAAGGACAAGGCTGTTATAGCCATCTTATTAAGAGTGAATGCTCTATCATTAGCAAATCAATTGCAGCGTCTATTCACATCGGGTAAGGGCTGGACCGAGAATAAATTGACGCCCTCCCCCTTCCGTACAAAGCCTGCTGCACCGACACCGAGCTATACGTGAAGTGAGAAAGCCTTTGCTTGAACAAACTATGTGGAATTGTCCTTTAGACTTCTCCTCTTGCTCCAAAGCAGCTTATAGACAACAATGTCATGTTTGCCCATAGAAGACCTCTAGCATGACTGATCCTCCGTAGGTCTGACTGACTGACTGTGTGTGTGTGTGTGTGTGTGTGTGTGTGTGTGTGTGTGTGTGTGTGTGAGAGCTCATGATATGGAGAATGGACAGAAAAAAAAGGACAACAGAGAAGGAGTATTGTGGATGTTAAACCTCAGTTTAAAAGGCTGCAGCACACACACACACACACACACACACACACACACACACTCACACACACCATCACGACAACGCGTTTCTGTTTACATAGACGGCTGGAAGTAAATAGCAGCCCATAGCACAGGCCTCAATCAAAGCTAACAAGACTGGATGTAGCTGATGATTCAATGGTGAGGAGACGATGCTCTTTTTAAACATTAAAAGATCATTTGGCTTAACAGGCTGTCGTCTTAATGCTATCATAGACTTCATGCACCTTCAAGCTAAGCTCTTAATCTACAACTCATTCAGTGCTATTGCAGGACAAACAAAAGCGGGTGCAGTTTATATTCCTGTTGATAACAGGAGAAAAAGAGAAGGCAGGAAAGCCACCAGACACCAGTGGAGAGGTGGATATTATTTATCTTCTGTCTTAATGTTTAAGCAGGGACCAGAAATCTAAATTGATTCCAAAATCCAATGAGCCTCAACCCAAAATTAAATTTTTACTGCAGAAAATCATCTCAAATTTAATTATGTTGTTAATGATAGAACAGACCAGCTACCTTTCCCGAACACCAACCACAAGATGTGTTTGGACAATATAACGTGCACATTAATAGGTACTGAAGACTTCATCACACATACTCACACACAACCTTGGGCAACTTGTGTCTATTGAAATCGTTTTCAAAAGAAAAAAGCAGAAAGAGGAGAAATATGTGGGAAATCACTGGAACAGAACACGCTGTTTGAATTGAGGTGACTTTAAGGCCTTGAAGGTAAATCACAGCATCATCTAATTCACAGTACTTAAGAAACTATAGAAATCTTATCATTTTAGTGGGCAAGGTTAAGTGAAGACATACAGAGGTATGTATTACCTGTAGAGATAAGAAATATGCAGCATGATAATAAATCTGAAAGATGTGAGTATTTATTATCAGCAGAGATAAGGAGCACGCAGCAGGATAATGACTCCGAAAAGGCGTGTGTATTTATAAAAACTGTGCAGTGTGATTGGAAACATGAAAGAAAAAATGTGATCACTGTGAATCGTCTGATCAAAAGATGAAGAATATACTGTATGTATTTTCCATCGGAAGTGCCGTCAATATATCTGCAGCACCACACTGCCATGACCCAGCACAAACACACAATAGATACAGACTTCACATCACAACACAAAACCTGTGCTTTCAAGCTCGTACTGGCGCTGAATCACAAGTTGTCTGTTTTAGGTGATTGCACAGTGGTTAATTTTCTAGGAAATTATGTGCAATTATGTGAAGAGGAGCAAACTGGACTTGAGGAAAGAACAAAAAGAGCAATAGTTCAATATTTTTCTGTTAAACATTACCTCATGTTATTCTTTAAAGTAATCATACGCTCTGCAGACGACACTCCTTCACTTTATAACACTTGAATAAAAGCCAGGATGACTCAGCCTGAAAAACAGAATGAACCGACATTCACAACATTCGTGTGACTAACTGGATCCATAAAATGAGGTGTGTCTAAGATGTTAGGCCACCTGAAAGCCAGAGGGGGAGCTATGCTAGTCTATTTATCAGATACAATTTATTGACAGTTTTAATTCTCTCCAACAATTGTAAAATTGTGGCAATTAATTACGTCAATCTACCCAACATGTCGGTGTATTATTATCATTATTATTACTACTGTAATAATAATAATTAATAACAATAATACTAATTATTATGATAATAATAATAGTAGTAATAATAATAATGTCATTGAGAAGGTCATATTTGCTTCATACTGAATGTGGTTCGTAGAAGGATCATTGTTGGATCTGACACATACTTTGTCATATTTCATTTACTTTCTGAAGTTAAAACAATTTGTTAATGTTGATCGTTGAACATTTTGGTGTACAGACTAAATAAAGCTGAAAATAATACTCATGATCCACCCTACTTGTGTTCGCAACTTTTGAGGTATTTACAACAGTTTCACTGAAATTTGGTAAAATATTGTTGTTATTTTTGTTGCTGGCACATTTATTTGTTGTAATAGCAAAGACTTTTCCCCATAACATTCAGTCTGACTTTACTTGGTATTAAAATATGCTGATATTAATAAACTGTTTTTAACACAGAGTTTATTTCTAAGAAATAAATATGTGTCTGTGAGGTTATTAAATGACTGCCTTGGATTTCTTATGAGATGACTGATATCTCTATGTTTTTAAATATCTCCCTGTTATATCATAGAGAAAATGCTAAAATGACACATTTAGGAATACTGTGCATCACTTGAAATTGTTCTCTTTAATGGGATGTGAAAATAACAAAAAAAAAAAAAAAGCAAAGAGATTTCATTGTGACCTTTTTCATAATTTAATAATAACAATTTTATTTCAAAATATATGCATTGCTCTGCAGATGCTGCATGGTATTTAGGAATCCTGAATTTAGTGTTCTGTATTTGGTGATGCATCTGCTCTAAAAACTATGTTAAAATAATAGAAGGTTACAATAAAATCCATAGAGTGCCATCTGAGCACATGCAGCAATATTGAAGAATCTTTAAATATATACAATGTTTATAAATATGTGAGATGTGCAAACTTTCATGCTTTTATCAAAAAGACTGCACAGCTATTTTGGACAAACTCCACCCCACTATTGTGAAAAAAGCCTAAGAAAACAAATCAGCATTGTACGAAAATTTGAAGCGACAGAGGCGACACAAGCTTGTAAACAACGGTTATGGTTGCCACTCTGGCTGTCTGTCTCACTGACCGCTCTGTTAATCCACTTAGGACACAATAGACAAGAGACCCAAGCTGCACGTTCCTACCTGTTTATCATTAAAAACATTTTATTTCACGTGTTTCCCTGCTGTTACAGAATCATGACTTTTGAGGGAAAATGTCTGAAACTGTATGATCCCGATGGGCAGACTTTAAAGAAAAAAGCATCCCTGGGTCATCGGGACTTGGCTGTGGTCTGTGTAATTTTTCACGGTGTCTTCTCCCTCGCTCTTTCTCTCTCCCCTGCATTACCTTAACAAAAGCCTCTCACACACACATACATCCACTCCACCACTGTGACAGACAGGGAGACAAAATGGCTGAATAGTGATGGAGGAGCAGCGTGGTCCTTTATGTGTCGACTAATCAGCCAGCACTAACATGTGTCAACACTACACTCACACTTGCCTCAGAATGGGGACATTGTCCCACAGACAGAGGGAAAAACTAACACTCTTTCCATATCCTGACAACAAGAGTGGAACAAATAAATAAAGCTTCACTCATTGTTGGAATATCTGTGGAAAAATATCACAACAATTACTCTTAAAAGAGTAGATATATATAAATATGTTTTAGAACAAAAAAACCATCAATTGATTGAAATTCTGCTTCAGTTACTTGAAATCCTGCCGTATTTTCACCGGCGCTGCTGGTGAAGGTTTTCTAACGACGGCTCCACTGTGACAGCGGAGGGCTGGCCGACGGCTACCTTTTGAAGCCTGCTGCAGCAGCACTGATATCCTCCATCACACCTATACGTACGGTGTCATTGGTAGTGTACAAAACCCGCCTGTATCAAATTCTGCTTTATTCTCATTAATATAATTGATACCTGACATCGTCCTCAAATGCATAAATAAAATTCTGTGGAGCCAACCCAGACCACTGCGAATATGAATAAAAAACCTGTGTCTTACTGAGATAGATAGATAGATAGATAGATAGATAGATAGATAGATAGATAGATAGATAGATAGATAGATAGATAGATAGATAGATAGACACGTTTTTCTAAAGTAGGGTGAATAAATGTTTTAATTACCTTAACAATAAAATCATTCTCTTCATTCTCAAACAAATTCCCTAATTATCACATCAAAAGCCTGATTCAGCGTTTCAACTAAATGGAAAACAAGGGAAGAGTGCAGGAAGAGGAACACATAGCAGTGATAGAGATAATTGAAAATTGCACCGACGAGGAACATTATGTTCGCTTGAAGTGTTATTTCATTTTTTACCGTTAAAAATGAAAAATGCAAAGATAATTTGACATGTACCATCTCGGCCACACCGCCCTTCAGTGGGGCTTTTGTGAGCCTGTAAATTTTTGTTATTGCGTGAGTCAAGCCTTTCCTCTCAGCCGTCGTGCGTGAACATGCTGCAAGAAGGACAGAGAGCGAGAGGGAGGAAAAGAGGTGGGGAGATAATGAACCTGTGTCTGCTACTGCTATAGGCAATCAGGAACTAACCTTGTGAATAATCAAGGCTTGGCAGACTCGAGAGGGGGGGTGAGAGAGGAAGAGAAAGAGAGAGAGAGAGAGAGAGAGAGCGACTATAGCACCAGTCTCTAATCCTATCAGTCCGGTCCATGGTGTGTGTGTGTGTGTGTGTGTGTGTATGTGTGTGTGTGTGTGAGGTTTGCTTCTTTAGGACAGCTCCCACTGCGAGTAGTGAAAAGCAACCTGAAATCAAAGCCTAAATGCATCTGTGTTTGTGTTTATCACACAATGGCAAACCTTCTCTCACTCGGGCCTTCCATACATCTGAATCATTCTCTGCGGCTCTGTGTGTTTCTCTGCCTCGCCATGCATTTCCAGGGTTTTATTTTGTGCCTGTATGTGTTACATATCGATGCTTTCCCCTTGAAATGGCTTTCTTTTCAGGCAGCGCGTCACTGTGAACTGCACAAAAAATGACTGTAGGCTTGTGCTGGGTAAAAACGCACATATAACCCCTCACACTGCCGAGCTGGGTTTAGAGCAGGATGAGAGGGAAAGTGCTTATTGTGTTTACATCTAACAGCTGTGACATTGCTGTATGTTTGTTGAGGGTGTCGAGCAGTTGAGGCTAGCTTTAAAATGACAAACAGAGCACAAGCGATGACACCAACAATTACAAGTTGTCTTTTTCATGCTCATATGATCAAAAATTATCAAGGCCAATCAAACTAATTAATATTATACTGTAAGCTTCACTTAAATGTCACGTGTTGCTGCAGGACCACGCTACTGTAATCTCCTTCTGTTGTTTTGTCGACATCAAGCATGTGTGTGTTCATGTCTGTGTGTGTGCCCCCTACATAACAACTGCCAGGCTGCTTGCAGTTCTCCTTTTTGACAAGGACGGGATTGGAACAAATTACCCCTGCTCTGTGAGTGTGTGCATGTATGTGTGTGTGTGTGTGTGTGAGTCTGTGTGTGTGTGTATAGCAACACAAACAACAGCTGATACTGTGGACAGGTGGACAGAAGGTCGCCCTCCCCCACTCATGTGCACACAAACATTTTAACACACACCAGGTATGTGTTAACATGTTTGTGTGGACGCATATGGATGCACACACACGCGCGCGCACACACACACACACACACATACTAAGCATACATAACTGTGCAGTGCAGAAAAAGTAAATGTAATTAATGCATTGTTCGATGTGTACATGCACACAAACACACGTACATACGCCCTCCTAAGTCGTGTACAAACACTCAGACTTACACATGCTGACAGAAAAAAAACAACTCCAAACGCCAAACTAGAACCGTGTGACAAAAATCAGTATCACAACAATGGCGCATAGAGACAAAAGTGACAAAGCAGTGTCTTCTGTCTTACGAAGCCGTCCGTTAAAAGCATATTTCTCGCCCTCCATTTTACAGCTGGCTGGCCGACAGGCAGACAAAGAGACACTACCGCAGTGTGAAAATATACTGACGTAGCTGGCTTCTCTGTGGCTGAGATTTTGTGTGTGTGTGTGTGTGTGTGTGTGTGTGTGTGTGTGTGTGTGTACGCGTGTGTTTTCATGAAGTAAATAGGCATGCTATGTTTTGGAGTTTGCATCTGCGAGCATCATGCGATTTTGGAGTATGCAGCAAGTTTGTCCACATGAGTGTTCACTGTAGTGGTTGTGTATGTATGTATGTCTTGTTCATGTGTTTTGTTGATGCGCTCCTGTGTGTTCGTGTGTGTTGCAGGAGTGGGGATGGGCACGTTGTAGTTGTAGTAATCTGAATTCTCAGCATCTCAGTGTTCGCTCTTCTCTCCTTCACCCTTTCTTACTCGGTACCTCTCCTCTCCTCTCCTCTCCTCTCCTCTCCTCTCCTCTCCTCAGACAATACCACAATGCCAGTTGTAAATAAAATTTTAGAGCTACAATTTGATGGTCTAATTACAGCCTTTTTTCTTTCCTACAGTCTGGTTACTGCCTGGATAGACAGATAGAGGCATCGACACACATTCACTCAGAATACATTTAAAATACATCTCCATCCTGCTAGTAATAATGATACTACTAATAAAACTATCCCATTACAATATAAGACATAAGTTTGCTGGATTCAGCTGTTTCTATGAGACATCATTCATAGATTAGCTTGGTGCCTGCTTTTTCGTCACGATTAATAATGTTAATGAGCTGTGTCACGATGGAGTGCTAATGCTGATACATGTTTTCCATCCAGAAGCAATGTGTCTGACACACCACAATATAAATGACTTTACCACAACGTACCACATAATGCATTACAAAAAAATGAAAGTCAAGAGGTGTACACTTAACACAAGTAACAGTGTAGTTTCAAGTTTGTGTGGTGCAGATGCTCACCTGTTTGAGGCAGTTGCTAGCAGGTTAAACAGCTGTCTGTGTAAAGGAGGCCTGCAGAGGGCCAAGCTCTCATTTCTATTTTACACAAAAACCCCCACAAAGAATGGGCCATCAGCTAAACCTTACAATCCCATCAACTAAGGATTAAAAAAGAAACCTAAATGCAGAGAAATATAATAAAAATAGTCACCCATCTTTGGCGTGGGGCGAAATTTAAAAGTAAGACAGAGAGAGAAGAGGGGATGGAGAAAGAGAGTGGAGAGTGCGGAGGCATGCTAGCACTTCACTGATCAACTTCCAACTTTGAAAACAGGAGCAACAGATGCAATGGTGGTGTATTGTGGAGGGTATTAGGGTGAGGGACACCCCGAAATCTCCCCCACTGCGTGTACGCGTTTGTTTGTGTGTGAGAGTGTGACAGCAGGGAGCAGCTCAGTGCAGGACGCTGCACACAGCAAGGGGCCATTAGACATGGTGGGGTGACCCACATAAAAGACGCACGCATACGCACGCACACACACACACACACACACACACGCACACACACACACACACACACACACACACACACACACACACACACACAAAACCATGAAACTTTCCTTTTTTGTAGCCAATGTGCCATGATAACCATAAAGCTGGGATTCTTTAGCATTGGGTTTTGTCACATGGTTCTCACAGTGTAGGATTTGGTGAGCAAATGCTGCTCCAATAAGCCTCAATATATTCAGCACAAATCCAGCAAACTCTTCTTAGTGATGAAACACATTCTTCCTGCTCAATTTTCTGAGTGAAAAGTTTTCACAGTGTATGTGTTCTGCTGTGCATCTGCGTATTAAGCCTCACACACACTGCATGTGCTTTTGCCATGAAGGGTTAATTTCTGTAATTCTGTCAGCATTGACTGACTTGTGGTGATAGGATGGGGAGGAACAGCCTGTGGTGGGCTGGAAATATGGACCACGTTCCAACACATGCAACTGGCAACAGCACAACAGCCCTCAGCCTTAAAAACACTAATTAAGGCCTCTCTGACACAGAAAATGTCAATAGAAAATGAGTTCATAAAATTAACAAGGTAAGTTTTTTGTTGCAAGATACACTGCATCACACTGGATTACATTACGTTACTCACCCTCATACATATACTTTTCACTGTGCATGTGTAGTAAGTGATTTGATTCTCTACAATGATTTCTGGAGGCACTTTTTTCTGGAGCTGAGGTATAATTATATTCAATAACTTTTAAAGTGAAGATTCCATTTCTCTTGTAATCGTCCAGTTTTCCTCTAAATAGTCACAGCTGTCACTCCAAACTGACTTCAAATGTGTATTTTCTATGTAGCATTACCTAACAGACAGTTCAACGTGTTTGGTAAAAAAGAGAGTGTAGAAAGCTGAACACTGTTGAAATCAGTACGGCCATTCTTCAAAACCCATGGTGGGTTACAGTGCCCCGTAAACAACACCCCAGTGAGAAGAAACCTGGAGCTGTCGAAACATGAATATCATCAAATTCAATCAATAAACAGTATTTTGCTCTTATTCAGAATCAATCCAAATTAGGGATGTTCTCAGTTGTAGTGCTTCACTTAAAGGTGGGACCAAAATGGGGATGGCTAATGATTAAATGATGTTATATGTCATTTCAATTTGTTGTTTTTAATTGGGAAGTTGACAGACTGGTATCTATCACTGTAGCACTTTAATATCACACCTCTGACAGCGCTAGCTAAGGAGAAGCCTGTTATAAATGGGTCTACATCCCTATGTCCATCCTAGATTATTAATCCTCCATGTTTATCCACAAGCGACCAAACAAATCAGAATCTGTGTTTGTTGCGTAAGCAGCCATGAAGCTGATCGTTTTTGTTTGTGGGTGTTTGCCTTATTGTGTTTCATAAACTAATGGAAGACAAAGTTATCATGTTTATGCTCAATGGGTCTAACTCGTCATTGATGATTTTCCTTGGTGCAAACTCATAGGAAACACTGTCTGCCCTCCATAATCTATTTACTTGTTCATCTGTGTTAGTTTGCTGTCCTTACAGTGATCCAATAATGCAATATCTCTCCCTATATAAACAGTATGTGGCACACTTTCAGTGTGATGAAGCCAATCATTAATTTGACTAAGTTGAGGCAGCATCATGTTCTCCAGTAACTCCAACACAATGTTGTGTTCTGTAATAAATCTTGAGCCATGGCTTTTTTCTCTCAGATAATTACAATTTGGCTGCACAGCTCCACTTCCTCACAGAGCTTCACAGCAGACAGATTGGTGAGTTGGTGAGTTGGCCTGCAGTTCTGAAACTCTCCTTCTTTCATTATCCTTATCTCTCCATATCTCTCTCTCCTGCCCCCACAACACACACACACACACACACACACACACACACACACACACACACACACACACACACACACACACACACACACACATTGCCAGAGGGATTTGCAGCAGCTAGGCAGTGTGTGTGTGTGTGAGAGTGCGCACAGCGGGGAGTTGCCAATTACAGCAGTGATTAAAACCCAGCACTGTGGAAAGAGAGAGTTAGGGAGATGGGAAGAGAGGGGGAGAAAGAGAGAGAGGGAGGAAGAAAGAAAAAGAAAGGGGGTGCAGACAGACAGACAGACAGACAGACAGAGACAGACAGACAGACAGACAGAGCTACAATGACCAAGGACACAAACGTGTTCCTACACATGCAGCTTTTTCATAAATGCTACAGAAATTGGAGTTGTGATATTTGTGGACAGCCTGAGCCAGAAATTCAGGAAATAGGCTTTGGCAATTTTCTGTGTGAAGCCCAAGTAGAATCTCCGTAAAGATGCGTGCATTTGTGTCAAAATAGCCAGCATCATTAGAGTAAGTAAGATAACAGATAATCACAACCAAAATGCATTTCCTCAGGAGGCCACGTCGACCAAAGCAGCCACCAGCCAGTCCTGCTACATCTGCTGATGAAGTTCTGCTCCAGCATTATACAGTTTGCATGTGAAGCTTAGTAGAGACACACAGAAAGAAAGACATGACATGGGATTAATGTGAATTCACAGAGTGCACGCTGAAACTCTCCTTTCCTCTCTTGCTGCGACAGTGTTAGAGTCAGAGACCGGGCATGCATAAGACACACTGCAGCCTATTATCTCCTGCATTTTCCACTTCTGACCTCCTCACCTGCCTTAACCCCATAATATGACAAATATGTCGCAAAGAGAAAGGCAGAAATCCCTCGCAATGAATCAGGCAACATAGTGAGAGAAAGACCAGAGAAAGGGGCAGAATGGAAAACAAGCAAATGGCACCAATGCTTCTCTCCCTTTGTCAGGAGATGAGATATTTCTCTGCTTGAGAAATAAGGAGGCATCTCTCGGCTGATGAGCTGTATGCCTTCACCACATATACAAGCTAGTGCCTGAGGTTGGGAGGAGGAGAGAGGAGAGGAGCGATCTGTGAGAGCATATGAGGAGAGGGTGGCTGAGGAGAGAAGAAATGAGGAGGAAAATGTATGAAAAGAATATATGTGGAAGACAAGAGCAAATGTGAGGAAGAGCATGAGAAAAGGCAGAAGCAGTACAATGCACACTTGCACGCTGCAATAATGCGTAGATGATCGCATTCTATTTGTCTATTAGCATTACAGCTATCACAGCTGCTTTGTACTCTTTGTAAGCTTTGTTGTCTCTGAACGGGTGTTAATATTAGCATTGTTTACGTTCACCAGAATCACTAGTGTGGATAACACAAACATGGTGCCTCGTTCATTATCAGTGTAAAGGTAAAGGTTTTTCTCCGTGACATCATAGACTACAGGATATGGTCTCTTTCCTCCAGCTGTAAGAGGCCTGCTTCATGCTCACTCATTGCAAATTCATGTATCATTCCTCTAACTGAGTGCTGTAAGGCTGTGCGGTGGTGTCACACTTGATGCTGGTGGCTGAAACACTCAAATTGAACAAATCAATCAGCGGTTATGTCTGTGCAGGGCTGGACAGATAAAACCAGCATGTTTCCTCGATCCATGAGGCAAAGTCATGTGCTGCATTCATGTCATGTCATGTCAGATTTACCATAAATATAAGCTCCCTACTGAGAAGAACCATTTATGTCAGCCTCCTGGTGTACTTACAAACGACATGAGGTATTTTTGTTGGCTTAGAAATCTCTTTGCATTGAAAGTGTGTTTTGACTGTCTGCTGATTAAAACTAATTACCTTCACAGTAAATCTAAGTGTTTATGGTGGATTTTAAAGACAAAAATCGAAATAGAACAACTTTAACACTTTAGTGATGTTTTTAGAGGCTAAATGTTACAAATCCTGCTTGGACACACACATTTCAGAATGCAGTAAAACACGTCGTCACATTTGTTTTTCAAATTCAAGCTAGGTGGCTCGCTAACTCATCTGTTAAGAGTACGAGGTAACAAAGAGGACAGTGCAACTTCAAATTCTGGGTCCTGTGGATCCTGACATATTCAAACGCTGCAGTTGCGATTCTTCTTATTGCTGCTGCTAAATGTGTGTGAGGTTACAGGTCAGTGCATTGTTGCTGTTGAGTAAAAGCCTTCATCATGTTCAGACACAAAATAACTTCATTTGAACAATGTGTGCGTATTCATAAGCTTTGGAGGATGGAGACATTGCAAATGGAGCTCATGAGTCGGGAAAATCTGAATAGTCAAACTGAAAGGAGCAAGCTAAGACTAACACCTAAGTGGGCATTAATTCAGTGCCTTGCTTGTGAACCCTTCAGCAGATCCCTGATAGTCAGATTGTCTGCTCTGGGTGTTGGTTGTCTGGAAACTTGCTCTTTGTCGGTGTTTACCTGTCAAACACGGCGGTATTGCCCAACAGAGGGACGGGAAATGGTTCATAAACACATTTTAAATACAAATTTGATATTTTGTACCTCAAAGCTGAATTAAAATTCCTTGATTTATTTTATTCATCATATCGAAAGCCAGGCAGCCTCTTTCTAATGAAGCCAGCGGACAGTTTGATGTATGTGTGTTTGTGTGTGTCTGGTGTGTGTGTGAGTGGCAGGTGAGTGAGCTATCTGCAGTGCTCACACACTCACCCCCTGCTGTGTTTAATCAATACCATTCTGAATTCCAGCCTTCACACATTTGCACGCACGCACACACACACACACACACACACACACACACACACACATACACACACACACACACACACACACACACACACACACACACATGCCTTGCAATATCTTTCCATAAAACACCAAGGGAATACTAAGTATGAGCAACTTCACACTCCTCCTTGGTGTATAAACAGTAAGCACACACACTCACACACACATACACATAAAAGGTGAATGTGTGTATTTATTTGTGTGTATTTTTTGTGGGTGTGTGTGTGTGTGTCCATAACGGGTGGGGCTAATTAATTCTAGTCCATCTTGTTTACTGGGATAGTGGGATATCAAGATGGAGCAAGAGATGTGTGTGTTTGTGTGTGTGTGTGTGTGTGTGTGTGTGTGTGTGTGTGTGGGTGTGTGTGTGTGTGTGTGTGTGTGTGTGTAGGGAAGGTTCCCAAGAGGATTCAGAGCAGCAACTGGATCGATTCAAGTTCACTCAGGATGGGGGGCAATAGACAAAAAGGGAGTGAGAATGATGAGTTTCCTTCATAATGTTAATCATCAAATGCTGAACATTTGGTTTCAGTTCTTTACCAGTTCTTTCATTTATCATTAACATTCATTAACATTCATTCATCGAGCAGAAGTTTAAAGATGACAGTCCGGCAACGTTGACTTGCATTTCTCAAAAGCACTTGGCTGGTAGTTGTTGAGGAAGGATGACCCTCCCACACACTCCATCCGATCATGGGACTGAAATCATCATTAACTCCAACGGAGAACATTTTGAACCTGAAGGGCCAAGAAACTTTTAAATTAAAAAATGTGACTGAACATTAATTATGTTGTTAAAGGCTAATATTTTAGAAATGAAAAGAAAGAAAGACACGGGATGCTATCTTTTGGTTTATTTAAACTGAAGGCTTATGGGACTCAGGAGGTCAACGAGAAGGTCACTGAACGCTTTCAGTTGCTTTCAGTACATCTGCATTTTCCTACGGCGCCAGGACGCAAGAATCACGAGAAAGTGAAGGCTGTGTTGTGCAACAAAGGTCATGAGCTGGTTTTTGATGGGAAACACCACAAACCAAATAGGAAGTCAAGCCACACCACTATTTCTGCTTCCTCTTTCTATTCTGTCTGTCTTGTGAGTATAATAGTTAATTCTTATCCAGAATGTGTGTGAGGGTTTTTTTTTTCCTTCTTAAACTTTTTATACTGCTGTTTAGTTTTTAACTGACATTTTAATAAGACTGCAGAATCCACATTTTTCATCATGTTTGTAGGAGTGTATTTAGTGGCTCAACAGCCTGTGATGATATAACAAAATGTTTTTTTAGCATAAAAAAATGACCAATAAAAATGAATGTTCTACTCTGAAGTTGAATAGAGGTGACTGTATAAGTGAATATAGTTTATCATATCAACAGTCAATTAAAAATATGAGAATATAATGCACTCTAAATTTAAAAGTGCAGGCATATCATATTATAGGGAGTCTTTGAAAGCAAGCCACATTTTTATGAAACCAATTGTGTAATTGGGAGGTGATAATGCATGTATGTAAGCGTGTGTTTATGAATATATGTTTATATACTGAATGTCATTACAGTGATATTAAAAAAGGTTTTATGTTAGAATGATTTCATTGTCTCAAGCTTTATTGTTTGGCCTTAAAACAGCTAATGCTGCACAAGCTAATATTTGCTTCAGATAGAGTTGCAATAATTCCGTGACTTTTTCAGATATAATTAGGAAGCAGCAGGTTGCAGTCAATTAATTTACAATTATAATAAAAATCCTGGGGCATCACAGGGCAGAGGTGTGTAGCTTTGAGAGGATAAATCTGACTCACAGGCTATTTCCAAAGCCTCCCCATCCCATCCCTGCTGTCTGTCTCCACTGTGTAAAAATAACAAAAAATCTGAAAATGGGCCGCTTCGAGACAGAGGATAATTAAGAAGAATATGGAACCAGTGTTTTCACCAGTCACACTTTTCCTCTCTGCTCCCCTCTCCTTCTCTCTTTCAAGACATTTTCTGTCCCTCCTGACACCTTGCTCCCCCCTTTACACACCCCCTCGCTGCAGCTCACCTCACACACACACACACATACACACACACACACACACACACACACCAACCACCACCAACCAGCTCCCCTGCTGTGAGAGCAAACACTCATCGCACATGATCACCATGACGATATGGAAATATGAATTATGCATAAAGGCAGCCTCGCCTCGGCTGTGGGTACAAAGCCATGTGGGTGATATTCTCCTTTCAAATGATATGGGAAATATCCCCTTAGTATTAATAATATAATAATCTATTCTATCATATTATTCTCTGCTGTATTACTGTCTCATAGATTTGTGATTTGTTAGGTGCTCTACACATTTAATACCCCTATGCACACTGAATACGGAGCCATTAACACATTTAATTCCGAAAACATTTGTGCATTGTGTGTGCAATATTAAAATTAGCATAAATGATGAAACATTGTATTCATATTCCGAACCTAATCACAGCAACACAGAGCTAATTCCAGTATTACCCTTTAATAAACTGTTGCAGCAGTGGGGGTGAATGTAATTATATTTTGCTGACTTAGCTTTTCTTAATGTTCATTGTGTCACTCCAAGGTCACAGTGCAATTAAACATCCTCACAAAGAGAGCTCATAATAGGCATGCAAGGATGTAATACAATGTCAATATGTTGTCTATTGTTTGTTAAATTGAGTCAAATTGTATTTTAGGCAGGCATTTCATCAGCTAGATATTCAAGGGATCCTGACAGTGTGACAGTGTGAAACAGCTCTCTGCGTCTAAACCCTGGCAAGAGCCATCTATCTAACAGACTGGCTATTATTAGATATTTGCCTAAGACAAATTTGACATTGAGATTATTGAAGTAGCAACAGATCCAGTGTTGACAGGCAGACAAAAAAAGTGTCTGGCTATATTTGCCAAGAAAAAAGCAGTTCCTGGAAGTGAAAATAAAACAGAAAAGGCTCTGAAACATGGCAAATCTGTACTGTACGACAGGCTCAGTTAAACATGGTTGACTGGAGGATGACATTATGGCTCCATGCAGGTTCTATATAGTAGGTATTAGGCGAGCCAGTGGGCAGAACAGCATGTGAGACATAATGGTAGAAATAAATGGCTCACAATGTACTGGGACAAAATGATTTTAAAAAATCTGCTCTCTTTTATTTGGCAGCGTCCAGCCACATTATAATGATATAATATAAATCACATTAAATTTAGACTGATGTAAACATTTTTATCACAGGCGCCCTGAAGGCTAAAAATGACCATAATACTATTACAATTACAATAAATCCCCCTCATCACACATTATCAAACTGTCTTTAAAAATATCCTGCTATGACTCCTGCAAGTATTAAAACATATTTCGCAGCTTCAAAATGTTGTTGATATCTCATCATCAAGTGCTGGTGACATTTGTTTCAGGCTGGATGAGTGTTGCTTTTAGGTTTAATAAGCTTTTTACATCTTAAATCAGGACGACATCAGGAAGAAAATGGGTTGCCTGAGCTCCAGAGCGCAGTAAATTTAACTACTGTACAGTTTATCATATCTTGACATTTACACAGACTGGATCACTGCTCCATCTATGTTGTTTGAGAAACTTAAAGAAGGACGCACAGATATATATGGTGCAGGCGCATTGGTTTATAACGTTACGTGTTCCTACTGTCAAATTCCTATTCAACGAAAACTAATACAAAAATTAAACACATAAACATTTATTATTATTTTCAGTGTGAACAATTCAGAGTTGAAATTATTCTCTAACTGTGTGGACAATTGTAAACAATCCTTATCCAATTAAGCTAAACAGATGCTGTTTAAACACAGCATTTAATAGTATTCAAGATGTCATTCATTAATACATTGTTTTGGTTAATAAGCATCTTGTGTATTTTCCATGTCGAAATGTCTTTTACGTCCTTGTTATATTATATTAATATCACTTATTTGTGCCATCAATCATAATACATTCTCACAGTAAATATTTAAATTGTCAAATAATGCAAACATGTTATTGTAATGGCCTAGTTTTTATGCAATACATTTGAATTTATTTGGCATTTCCAGTATGTTTTTCAGCATGTGTTTGAGTATAAATGTGTGGCATTACAACTTATTTGATGTTCTTGGGCCTTAATGCTATACGTTAACAGCATAAACCCGTCTAATTATCTACTCAGTGTGGCAGAGTCTAGCTACACACTAAACAGAGATGACAGATGTGTGTGCATGTGTGGATGTGCTTGTGTGTGTGTCACTTGGGTAGGTGCAATGGCACTGGCGCTCCCATAACTGTCTGCTGACATCTCCTCAGTATGTAAGAACCATCTCTCGCACTGCATTATTTAAAGATAGAGAGGGAGACGCAGACAGGAGGGGAGGGGGACAGGGACAAGAAAAGAGGGGAAGGGAGAAAGAGATCCAGGTATCCTTCTACGACGAAGCTCTACGATGTGTCTGAGTTATAAACCGCCGCAAAACTTGACTAATTACAGCTCTTCTTTCCCCTCTACCGTTTCTACTCTTCCATCCACCACATCCCCAACTCCTCTCTCCCATCCCTCCCTGCCTGCCTCCCCCTCTCCTGCTAGAGCTAACAACTTGCCAGTAGAAATATGATTAGCACAGTGGAGAGCTAAGAAGCACAGTCTGCTGGAGAAGTGACACGTACTGGCAAAGTTCCCCAACTGCACAGCGCTGCGAAAAAGAAAGAAACAGGGGAGGGAGGAAAGGTGAGACAGAGGGACAGGGCGTGACTAAATTAATAACAGGGCAGCACAGAGCCTCAGTGGTTAGCTAATATAGCAAGTTTTGTTAAGGAGTTTGCCCCCTTGTGCTCGCCTGAGGTTTCTCCCACAGCTCAAACACAAACAGGGGGATCGGAGACTCTAAATTACCCCTGAGGGTGATTGTTTGCCTATCCAATAATCACTAAATGATACCACTGGTGACCTGCTTTGGGAGTTTCCCTGTCCTTTGCTCAGTGCATGCTGGGAAAGGCTCTAGTCCCTGCCCCCCCCCCCCCCCCCCCACTGTGAATAGGCCAAACCAAACTCTGAAATATACATACATTGTGGAGATAATACAGATGACAAAAATACTATAAAAGTCTGTAATTAATAGTAAAACGTTTCTAATGTTTCCTCTACAGTAAATACTGAAGAGTAACATTAGATACTGCAATAGTATATCATCAGGTCTTCATCGTTATGGTTTTTTCATGGCTCCACCTAAATACTGTGAATGTAGTTCTGGGCGTCACTCATTGGTTCACATTCATGCAATGCGCACTCCCACAATTCTCCTCACATAACCCCTGTCCATATTTAAATTTGAACAGGGAACACATTGTGAGCACAGCTGTGATTTCCATCTCACTTTAACAAAGCGACAAACTGCAGTGAAAAATAAAAGGAGCAACGCAAACAGCCATCAAATACGTTAAGGGAAAGATTAACAAAGTTGGAAATCGACTCTTCGTCCAACAGGAAAAAGCACCAAACTGTTATTGATAGAAAAAAGGCTTGAAATGTAATCAACAGTTCAGTGACCACCGAAAACGATGGTAAATTAAAGGCTAATTGGAGGACTGATCGTGATTAATCTTTGACAAAGAAAAACTCTATTGGTTGTGAAAAAAACAAAATAATGCAATTTATATTATCAGCTGAAGATGCAATCACAAGTCACAACTTCAAATAACGCCAACGTAACATGAGAGAAGTTAGTTCCTAGTTGCATCTTTAGAAGACGATTGAGTGTTTCTTTATGAAAGAAAGAGTGGCAGGGAGTGAGGGAGCGAAACTTTGAGAGATTGGGGGAATGCAGGAAAAGAGGAGATGGGAGGGAGGGCGAGCGGAGTGGTTTTAGGCTGATGTGAAAGCCAGCAGGTCACAGAGGTTCCCTTTGAATTTAGAACAAACCACAAACAGTGAATGTCTCCTCCAAAAGGCTGAATGACTGATTATAATGGCTGCCTGTTTCGATCTCGTCCCGTCAGCCTCTCAGCACTGCTTTCTTAAGAGTGCTGTGACTAGTGGGCTAACATGTGGGCAGGCCTACTATTTACAATCACAATTTGGGCATTTAGCTGACGCCATTATCCAAAGCGCCCAACAATAAGAGCAGCAGTAGAAAAGGCTATAGTGTCTGTGAATCCTGTGATCCTCAGCAGCCTGGTAAAGAACAGGAGCAGTGGACAACGCCACAATGTGAAGAACTCCACAACAGGTGCAGAGCCAAACAAGTGAAAGGAACACAGAGAAGGCAACAGCACAATAAAGAAGTATGTATCAACATGGCTCATGAATGAAAGAACCAAAGTAATAAATACCAGCCAGGCCGGAGCAGCCAAACAGCTCAGACTGACCTTAGGGGCTGTCCTGTGTTTGTGTTTGCATAACCAGACTGTAGCAACTTCCACTCATATTTTCAGCTAAAGTTTAATGATTCCTTCCTGACAAATTATTTGAAATTTTTACAGACACAGCGAACTCCGGTCCAGAATTATTATACTTTTTTCCTCTATAGTAATGGCTGTATATTCAATAATAGTAAAACATACTAATCAGATTTCACATATTTATTTTATTCAAGAAATACAGTGACATGAGAGGTAGCTGAGGACAGGTCAAAGGACACCCACCTTATTCTCTCAAGCTAGCAGTTAGAAAATAATGACACTTATGTTGTAGGTTATGTCAAGGTCGAGCTGCATTAACACTGAGAGCTCACCGGAGTCTACGTCAACATTTTAGTCTTAACTCCATCTTTAAACATCAAGAACACAGCCGGGAGGTTGACAGTCCCTAAGATCCTTTCTGCTGTTGCTCTTGCTAAAATTATTCTCTGCAGCCTCGCAGGTCCGTGCAGTAACCGTATCACTCATGAAACTTTCTGCCAGTCGCCAATATACTGCAATATTCCTACTTCATTGCTTGAAAATAGATGTCGTCAATCTCCTCACTGGGCTAAATAGAAAACTGGTGAAACTTGTGTCTCAGTTTTAATTTTCATCTACAGTATATGTGTGTTAACATGGAGAGATGCAGTCTCATCTCCTTAATCTCTACAACAGGGTGTGCAGCACATTAATACACAAAGCATACAACAAACACACTGCGATAACCCCACTAAAACTCTACAGAATCTCTCTCTCTCTCTCTCTCTCTCTCACGTACACACACACACACACACACACACACACACTTATCACGTATGTATTTGTTATTATTCCATATGAAGAACATGTTATTTCAAACAACAAATTCACAGAGAGACATAATTGTACAAATCCTGCAAAGTCACAGAAAGCTGACTAAATGTCAGTGCACCAGAATAATACTTACATTATAACTGCAAAGAATTTTCTAGGCAAAATTATTCCAGGATATATGAGTTGACATCAGTAAATGGATTTTCTGTTTTCTGCATAACGGTCAGTGTTTGATCAAACTGTTTGCTGGCAGAAAAACATCCTGTTATAGATAATGTTGTTAACTAAACTTGAATCTGACAGTGATTGGAAACAGGAAGTTTGTGTCTCCTCCCTTTTTTCATGGTATAGCAAAGAAACCTGTTGTTTTGTGTTTGAATAAGTTTCCATTTAACGACACTTGAAGTATGAGAGGCGAATGTAAGCAAAGAGAAGACCACTCTGACTCCTGGTAAATTAAAGTGTTGATGTATCAGTTATCTGATGTCAAAAATCTAATTTTACCTTCCATCACAACACTACAAGTGAATTAATTCAGGAGTACAGAGTGTATAAAGTGAAGTGAAGATTTCTTGAGCATTATAATTACTTTGGGACTTATTTTTAAACCTCATGTCTAGCAAACTATCAAGCCAAACAAGCAATGCTCTCAAAATTAAAATGTCAGCTCACACTAATGCACGTCACATTGCAGAAAAAGATATATATATTCATGTTTTCAAACTGAGCTTCATCAAGATAATTATGTCTTCTATACCTCAAAAATAGTTTTGTCATTTAAAATGCACTAACAGCTAGTTTCCTTGTCGTTTTTGTTTTCAGTGCAGTCTTATTGATGACATGAAATAATAATAATGTAATTAAAAAATTACATCTTGAAATTAGAAACTCATTTCAGAAGTATTTCTTTAGCCTGAAGCTAACATCTTACACTTAGTGTAAACATTAACCACAAACTGGTCTTGTGAGCAGCAAAATTTCAGCATAGAAAACAACAGAACACAACAGAGCACAACGAAACTAAACATGGCTTGTACTCACTCAGATAGACGCAGGAAAAGCCCCCAAACACATCACTAAAATGCAGGAGTCTGTCTACTATCCTGTCAGGGTGCAAGCTAGTTGCCTTGGCCCTGGCTGGGCGTTATTTGTGAGCCAAATCCTTAAAGAACAAGAAGCTTTCTCTGTGCCTAAACCTGCCGACAGACAGGGGGCTTTGAAGGCCCCCAACCGAGCTCGGCACAGAGCTTTGAAGCCAACTGAAAACTCTGCTTTATGGGACTAAATGAAAGCGGGGAAGAGAGGAAAGTTATAAAAAGCAGAGAAACACCAAGCACTGTTGCTGTTCGTTCTCTGCTGGTTCATGGTTGGGAGTTTGTGTGTAGTTTGATGATTAATTGCAGGCTGCGTTTGTCATTTTCTCAAATAAATGTGAGGTCTTTTGGTAGCATGTCAGTGAGTGCTGTGACACTGCAGGTTGTTGGGCTGTGTTATAGTAATATTTGCTTTAAATCCAATTGTCTTTACGTTCCAGTTGTTAATACTATTAATTAATCTGACTCAATCCATTTTCAAAGTCTATGTAAAAAATATCAAAACACACTGAAGTGCATTTACAAATCATTGCAGCTCTACTGTCCAGATATTTAAGATTTTTCATATCTTATGCAACATACCATCAGGAAGAAAAAACGTGGCTAATATTTTTCTTTAAATTGCTTTTATGATGATCCAAAGTGGAAAACGTGTGACCCATAAACTGTATTTATTCTCACTCACTGATGATCATGATCATTGTTTGATGTCATGGTTATCTAAATGGCTGATATTAACGTGCATCAAAATCTGTACACAGGTTGAACAGTGGTACTACTGTTGTACATAACAGTGTTATTAGTTTATTTCTATCATTTCCAATATATTTCTATAAAATGTTATTTTGATGTGGAGACATCAGCTTAACTGAAGCTCTTCCTGCTGCCCCAGGTTTCACCTGCAGGTTCATGCTATTAAATAAAGAAAATGTTGGACTCAGAGGGCCTCATTTCATTCTCTGTAAGGCCTCTGTCATTTGCTATAGAAAACATATAAAATAAATTATGAAAGTGTTCATTCAGAATGAAAACTTTTTCATATGTTCTTCATTTATGTATTACCAGATATATCTCTAGTGTGGCGACGTACATTACTATTTACTGTTTTGTCTTATTTCCATCATTCTATAATTACTATTGTTATAAATAATACACATCTTAATCGGCCAAAGACTATGACAGTAATAGGATGTCTGTTCTTACAATAATAAATACAAATTTTATGGATCTGTTTTCTTTATTCTTTTTCTTTCTTTTTTTTTTTGCAGTTTTTGCATCAACTGTTTGCTCGCTGATCTTTCTTATAATAATTTCAAAGACAGCTATTTGGCAGCATTTTGCACAATTTCTTTCAATATCAAACTTGAAATTGAAATTTATGGTTTAAAAGTGACTTCCTTATTGAATAGTTTTGTGGTAACACAGGTGTGCATGTGTGGCAGACTGCGTAAACAGTGACTTTGTTAGGTGAAAAGCTCTGTTCTGTTTCTCTGTTCTGTCACCTTGATGTCTGAACTTCAGCTCTGAAAAACAACTCTGGTGCCAAGCACCGTCCATGAAACATCATTGCCACGGCGCTTTTTATGTTACTCCAGCCTAATTAATTATCAGAAAAACAGACAGCATCAATCTCAGCTGAAGCCTGTGTATTTTCAGGATGTTGTAGCTGATGTTTTGGACACATATGTGCAATCAGATCAGTAACTCTGGACTCTCAGAAAACCATTAATCACTGTCTCCATCTCTCTTTCTCTCTCTCTCTCCTTTCAATAAGTCCTTTAGAGGCACACAAACCATCTCCAGCAGACAAAACAGTGGACAAGCGTCTGTGATGTCCTGACTCATTCTGCTCTTCTCCTCTCCAAAGCCTTGGGGCCGACGCAATGGGATCCAAAACCAACACGCACATAATGGGGCCTTGTTGGAGCCGCCTTAATGTTTCTAATGTTATGTAAATGAGGAGGGAAGAGGGCAGGAAAGGAGAAGAGAGGAGCAGAGCGGAGGTGGAGGCAGAGGGAGTGTTTGTGTGTCCGAGGAGGCTGCTAAGCTCCCATTACCAGGGGATTAGGCAAATGCTGCCGTTGTATCGATGCTGGTTCGACAGCGAACCGCCAACCCTAATCCCCTCCTCTCTTCTCCTTCCGACAACGCCTCGTCAACGCCTCCTCTACGCCTCCTCTCCTCCTCTCTATATAGTCCCCCCACCCCCGAGTCGTTTGTTAAAAATCTTCACAGAACTTTCTGGATTCAACTTTTAAACCCTCTCTTCTTGTTTTTCAGTCATGCATATATACTCGATCTCACATAAACTCAAAAAACACAGATTCTACTAGAATTACTTGGTCCACAGCCAGTGTAAATTTGTCTGTTCATTGATTTCTCTGACATGTGAAGTGTGTGTGTGTGTGTGTGTGTGTGTGTGTGTGTGTGTGTGTGTGTGTGTGAGAAGTGATCAATATTGAAAGCCAGAGAGTGCCTTTCTGGTTTGTCTGTGATGTGTTTGCCTGGAGCCTCAGAGTACAGCTATGACCTACTGGCTTCTGAACGCATCAACTCCTCAGTTCAGTGCTCCTCAGACTCCGGGCAGGGGACGAGTGCTGGTCTCTGGATGCAGCTCACTGGTCCCTGGGCACACTGGTGGCTCCTTTAAAGGGATTCTGGAGACATCTCTCTGCTTTATCTTCCTGTGGCGAGATAGTCGATGAGGATGTGAGAAAGAGAGGGAGAGAGCACATTATGTTCTATTTGTAGGCAAGCAGTCGCCTTTAAACTCCGTCTTTTACATGTTGTCTCTCACATCTTATGTGTTTTTCTCCACTTTATAATGACATTCAATAACGTAGAAATGACATGTAAATAACAGATTGAAAGGTTATTTTCCACAAGTTTATTGACATAAATTCACAGGAAAGTGCTTCAAATGACTGTTAAATCATCTGTTAGCATGTTTGGTCCTTAAGGTGTTCACATATGTTTTAAGAAACATTTAAGAGTTAAATCCACGTCTAACATGATGCCATACACATATGTAATGCACAAAACAACAAATAAAGAACACATTAATCTCTGTTTGTGTTATCATAGCTAAGGCTGAAGAATGCCATCAAGAAGTGAGGAAGCTATTCTGAGACAAACTAGCTGTGTGATGTTTGTGCATGCGTGTACATGCACGCATGTGTGTGTGTGTATGTGTATGTGTGCGTGTGTGTGTGTGTGTGTGCATGGTGACACAGTTGTACGAAGAACTTGGAATACTCAATTATCACATTAGCACATCCAGGGAGAAGCCAAAAGGCTACACACACACATGCCTGTGTACAAACACACATATGCACATACACACACACACACACACACACACACACACACACACACACACACACAAACACACCACCCCCACATATCTCTGGAACTGCAGGCCCCCTGCTGAGTAGCTCAAACACACCAACTGAGGGCGGGTGCTGGTGGTGGTGGTGTTGTGGGGTGGAGGAGGAGGGGAGGGCTGCTGGGTTGTGGAGAAGCGTGAGGATGGTGAGTGACATTGAGACCAAGGTTAAACACAAACCACCCGTTCTGTTCTGCTATAGGCCACGTTCAGACCGGCAGCAGCAGTGAGTCACAGATCGCAGCCTCCTCATTCATTTCTACAAGACTGCTGCTTTAGTGCAGCAGGGGTGATGCTGCTCAGGGCTCCGACAAAATACAGTAGTTGATCTCAGTTCAACCTTTGCAACATCTTCCAGCTATGCATTGCCACACCAATTAAAATGCGATGATGTGAGAAATTCCATGTAGATTCCCCTGTAGAGTGCAGCTTGTAGCATAGCACTAATTCCACTGTTTACCCTGCAAACAGGCAGCTTTCCAGAGCCAGAAGCTTCAGATTGTAGTAAGCACAAATGCAGACAGCTCAGGCTGGCAGTACACTCAAAACAACATTAAATTTGGCGCACAAGCAAAATGGCAGGGCTTCGGTGTGCAAAGGCCAGTCGGCCGAACCCAGTGACACTTTTGCATGATCTTCTTAAACACCCACTGATAGTTTATCTGCATTTGTTAACAATGTCACATGGTAGGACTGGATAGTTACACTGTTATTTATACAGCTCACTTATTCTTCTGTGATGTTAAGGTTGTGTGGTGCATGTAGTGGCTCTGTAGGTTTGTAGGATGCTGCCATAGCTGATGTCCATGTCCTCAAAAACGTCTGGCCCATTGTTGTTATCTGTTTCAAAGTAAATGGGCACATAATGAATGTACTGCCTCCATCTATTGCGGAGGAGGTGGGACAAAGAAAAGGTTAAATTTTGCACTGAACTATGAATAAATGTATTAGCTGTAAGACACCTACTGAAAAAATATCATTTGACCACACACCCATTCAAGGAGAACCACTGACATGTTGGCAAATACAGTTCAACCAGGAGTCCACCGGTCCAAAGCACAGAGTTTCAGTGCTAGAAATGCAGTATTATTATGTTTGAACTGCTGTACTGAGATGATCAAAATCTTTTCAGCTCTTAAAGAAATCATTGAAATGGACATTTCTTTTCACATACACGGAACAATTAAACAGCTGTCCCTTCTACCTAGAAGTCATTATTTATTAGAAGACTCAGTCTGGAAAATGTTTTTATTTAGAAACAGTTTGGTTTCCTGTCATTTTCCCACAGGAGTGTAGGACTGAGAGACAAGCCACAATCCAGAAATATCTCTGGCAGTATTGCTATGTTGTGTGAGCACTGCACCCCACTGCTTTTGAAAAGTTGCTTGGTATCTTGCACCAGACGGGTCTTGCATTCTCCACAAACTTAATATAGAGAAAAACAGAAAAAACAAACAGGTGGCTACTGCTGTTAATTCCTTTGCATACCAGTTGTTCCCGAGGAAACGCTGAGGAAAAGCGGAGGGAAACAGCTAACACTGTCTGTTATTCTGGGTAGATAGCAACACCTGGAAAATGCAGCAGTAGGTGTATCACTAACAGATAATTTATAGTATGTATTCATTTGTGCATCTCCTCCATTGCACTTTCCGCCCAGAATTAGCATTTTGTGAGCAAAAAATGTATCTTAATTGAAAATCCCATACAGATTTCAGACTATACAGCAAATAGCAGAGGTTTAAATTCATGCCTTACAAAATATTGACAGCTTCTCCTCACTGCTTTGACAGCCGTAAGAAGCCCAAGAAGCATATAGTCTTGGTTTAGTGATGGTGAATTACTGCTCAGCGTCAGCTTGGCTCGCTGTCAGCTGATATGTTGTAAGAGGTGTGTCTATTTAAAGTCTAGTGGTTAGCCATTCAGAGAGACCCGTTACTAACTTGAAAAAAAAACAAGTGTTGTGTGTGTGCATGTGTGTGTGCTGTGCCATGTGTGTGACTTTAGTGTGTCTAGCTGAGGTGTTGGTATGGCACTTTGACTCCACTGGTATGTTGTATGGAAAGAGGGGGAGCGGAGAAACGTAACTGTGATGGGTGAAAACAGACATAAACCTTATGAGCAGACAGAGAGGCATGTTGAGAGGGTCATGAGAGCTCTGCAGTGCGAGATATGTGTGAGTAATAAGAACATCATGATATCTCCAGGCCTTATCAGACATGTTATGTGACCATTACAAATTGGGAATGTAACACAGTCATTTTTTCATTGCTTCACTGATTGTAATCATGGTTTTATTTTTTATGCGCGTGTTGATATCAGACTGTGGGTAAATTCATCCTCTGCATTTTTTTTTGGGGGGGGGGCATAATAACCATTTTGCTGGTGCCTGGGAGCTAAGGTTGCATAATTCCCAGGATATTCAAGGTGGAAGCTTTCCACGAGAATTAACATGAATATATGGGAATTAATGTGAAATGATAGGAATAAAATGGAAATATAGGGATTACTTGCTTTAGGCTATGACCTGCTGGATAGCTGAAATATGATAAAAATATAAAATACAGTGATCAAGTTATGATCGAAAGCATGTAGTCCTTTGGCTCAGACAGTGCTATGGTGTTGGCAGTGTGGGCAGCGCATGTGATGGGAGAATGCACTGTGCATACAGAGGGTTACAATTTTACTGAATTCCTGTTTAATGGGATTCTGAAAAAATATTTGAACATGTGATGCAACAAGAGTGTGCTGCAGAACAGTGCATGGTTACAATTCAATTAAGACCTGATGTTGTTTTATGTGTATTTAACCCCAAATAAGTTCACTATTAAAAGGTGTAATTTTGCAAACTGTGCAAAGTTTCTGAAATTCCAGAACTTAACCATCCTTTGAAAATTTCCAGAAAACTTCCAACAATTTACCCTTTGGAACCATACTGGGAGTCACCTCTGGTTATGAGGCTAATGGCTATGTTATTTCCAATTTCGTTGCTGTCTAATGTGGGACTTGGGCTAAATCAACTCAATCAACAGAAAATTTGATCAATTATCATATTAATCTGTTGAAGGTCCTAAATAACACGCAATTTTAAGATGCCAGTTTGGGCTTGTCATGACAAGAGTTGAACCAGGCTCTAGATGACTTAGATGCGGGAACAAGAGATTTTTTTTTTTTGTTGAACTCGTGATCAGAACAATGGAATAGAAAATTATTGTTGCAGTAGTAACTTCCTGGTACCTGAAAGAACATGCTCCAACTAATACCACTCGTGCTGTGTTTTTTTTAAATCCAGGGCTATTTCTTGCTTCATGCCTGGCAAAACACCGTAACACCAGGCTGTTACCCTGTTACAGATCAAAGTCAATCATGACAGTCAGTTAAAGTTTACACAATTCTAAAGTTTGAATTCACAGGATAGTTAAGATGAAATGTCAGAAAATACACAGGTTTATTCTTCCCATCGAAAATGGGAAAATGGGAGAAATGAAGTAGAGAAGTTGCAACAGGGGTAAGACAATAACAGTGGAGCAGTGGCACTGACTTCAGATATTTTCCTCAGTTAGCAGGAAATACACTTACTTATTCCAGACACATATCTTTGTATTGTTTGTGTCCATGGAAGTTGGCTAGTGATTGACAACAAAACCTGCACTGATCTCAGCATTTTCATGATTCAGCACATGTTCCAAGTAGATGTGTAGATTTTCTTGAAAAATGATACTACATGAACAAGTTCTACCTCAACACTTTCCTCGCTTTTATGCTTTTGGTCTTCAATCTACTCTTTCTTACCTCTTCCCCTACGCTATAAAAACTGTTCACCTGAACAAATAATTTAATCTCTAAAGACATGTTCACTGCACAAGAGGGTGAATGTTCACTGTTGTGTGCAGTGTACAATTTTCTGTAGAGACGTCTATTCAATAACTTGGTGGAATAGACTTTTCTCATGGGAGACATTAGACTTTTCAAACACAGATTATTGTCTACACCTGTACACCTTTCCCGCCTCTGTTAACAAGCTAACACAAGTTTCTTTTGAGACAGCAATAACAGTCAGCTGTTATTCAACTAGCCTTTGCGTCACCTGTCTCCAAGAATTTACCTTTATAAAGAATTAATTAGCATCAGCAGATACGGTTTTGGGGAAATGAAATGCCGAACAAATCACGTTTTGTATTAATACATTGAAGAAATGTTGTTAATTTATGTACCTGACAAGTTGCAAAAATGTTGATTCTGAATGTATTTTTAATGGCGACGTATTTAATTTGTTTTATGCCAAAATATGCAATCTTCCAATGCACATTGCACTCATAGTGACTACAGCATTATTCACTGTTTTTATGGTTATGTTCAGGCATTGGCACCACCTGGTTAGGGAAAGATCAGGTCACTTTTAACACAGAAAAAAGTCAGCAGTGACTTGTGATGTAAGGTTTTTTCATCAACACTTCAGCAAATTCTCTATGTTTCCCTAACCAAAGTGTTTGTGCTGTCTGAACCTTACCACAGACAGCAGTCTGGACGTGAACCCTGATCTGACCCTAACCCTCACACTAGAAAAAGGAAACTGTTCAGACTAAATTATTTTTTCTTTTGTTGTGTAACATACTCAGTGGGTCATTAACAAGTGAAAACAGGTGTATTGCCCAGTTTTAATTAACTCAAACTATTAACTATTATAATTATTGTATGATAACAGCTAGCATACTTTTACCTATAGCTAGCTAACAAGCTTGTCAACACAATGACTGAGATATTATCAGTTTAAACATTTAAAACCAAATAAAAAGAGAACTTACCCATCTCCATTCAAGGTGTTTTAATTGCTTTGGCTATATTTCAAAGCTCCATTTATCAACGCTTTCTAAAATGAGTGCCATAACTTTCTGTCGTGAGAAAGGGAAGCTATCTGTAGATATCTTAGGTGTCACCATCCCTCCAGGATAAAGTATTGGCAAAGTAAAGATTCGAAAGGTATTTTTTCAGGAATGGACCAAACCAGAGCTAAAATGCTAGTAAATGCTAGCCTTACATTCAGTGTTGTTCCTTAAGTGCTTTTACCATACAGTTATTTCCAATTCTCATCTATGCAAGTCAAATGAAGCACTTTGGCAGATCAGTCTAAGACAATTTACTGTACACAGACTTCCACACACACACACACACACACACACACACACACACACACACACATATATATATACACATACATACATACATACATACATACATACACAGTATATATACTCTTTTCCTGTTTATCTTATGGGATGCTGTTTGTTTAACATATTAAAGACTTAATTGGTGATACATCACTGTTGCTGGAGTATTTTTGTTCCAAGTGGTTAAAAAATGTATTAATGCTGCCATAAATATGGATATTTTCTCTCTCCTTGTGCCTCCTCTGCCAAGAGCAGGCTACACACTTCTGTTGCCTAATCTATAAACTTTATTGCCACTTGTAAACTTTATTATTTTATTTCTTTATATTGATCAATTTTAATAGACTTTCAGTTTCTTATTTATGAGTGTAATGTTTTTCCTGTCCAATTGCCTAATTGGCTGATAAATCACAGCTGCTGAAATGGGGTGATTTAATTGGATGGTGACTCACAGGGGCTGAATGGTGCCTTTAAGGTGTGATGCCTCTCCATGCGTGTCCAACTTTGTTTTTGTGTTTAAACTTCTGTGTATGTAGGAGGAATTTATTCTCTATAGTATGTTAGAGACTGAGAGAGAATCACAGAGAGGAAGAGAGTTAAAGGCTGCATAACGTAGTCAGACTGAAAAATCAAATGAGTGACAACACAGCAAGACTAGAGGAGAGAGGTTGTTCTATTACACAGTGGGTGCACAGATGTTTTGACATGTCACACTAAGAAAAGCACAGGTGTGAATAACAAAATGAATGATGCTGAATTCCATTTAGCTGCTTGTGCATTTCGTGCATATCAAAAATCAGACATGCATTACATATACTGCATGTGCATGTTCACACAAACCCACTCACACACACACACGTTTGGTTTTCATCACTTTTGGGGACATTACATAGACTCACATTAATTTCCTAGAGACTTACTGTAACCCTTTACCATAACCATAACCACTACTTGCCTAACTGTAACCCTAACCCTTAACTTAAACCTTAGGCGAGAAATATGAACAAGCAACTGTGAAATTAAACATCAGTAGAAAAAAATGGAGGTCCTCTAAACAGGGTAATTGCAGGTAACTCAACAACAATAACGTCTGAATGATGAATAATTTCTCACCCACACTGAGATGAATTATAGCTTTCTGGTAAAAAAAAAAAAAAAAAAAACCAAAACAAAAAAAAAAACAGAGTTAGCTGGTTGAATACAATGCTGAACAGAACCTCAACAGCTCTAATGGCATATCACAGTTAAATTTATGGAACAACTGACCCTCAAAATGATACAATTTACAAAAATCTGTGTGATTTATGTGCTAAATGCAACTAATCATCACCCAGATTTTTATCAGGATATCGAAGATTGTTTCACCTGGTTCATGTATCACAATGGACATCTCCTGGCCTCGGCATCTGGTGGCTGTAGCCCCAAAGATGTTTTCTTTAGCCCCGAATGGCAGTGCAATAATTTTGTATTTTCAGTGAAAAGAATGGAGGCAACAACAATCAGAGAGGATTCACAGGAAAATATGTGGGAATACTCGTGTCTTATTGGCTGACAGGTCTCTGTCAACTCTTCAGTGGATGAGGTTACTGTACTCAGTTGACAATCAGTCAATCATGGATATAAGAAGATTTTTTACAATAAAAGGGAAGCAGTGACACAAACATCCTCTCATGCTGAGCAGGAAAACAAGATGTCTAAATGTCTGTATGAATTCCAAGATACATAAACATGATATGAACACAGCATCAGTTATATGATGTACTGTACTGTGTAGTACAGTGTAGCCAGCTAAACCATTAGCAACGATAGCATAGTTGTGCCTCCCCTTGGCAGGCATCACACAACTAGTCTATTGTTAGATTAGATCACCAAAAAGTTTTATATTTATCACTTTGATAGTCCCACTTCTAGACATAGATTAACATAAGACCACAAACCAGTAGTGGGATGCCATTTTTTAATATACAAAGAAAGGAACTATTTCACGTACTACATTTGGCGAATTTACAAGAGGGACAAATAATTAAGAATTTGTTATAGAGTTTCACAAAGCTTCCTCTAACTCAACAACTCACAACTGCATTTTTAAGGGATTCTGGAGACTTTCACCCCAGGTAACAAAGGATTAAATTATAGTGTTTTTGTAAAATTTAACAATTCTACTTTGAAATGTTTCTTTCAGAAAAAGTGGAAATGGTTAAATCAGCTGAAGCTGTGAGTTCACAAATATCTGCTGCTTGGCAGGTAAAACACACTCTAGACACAGAGGAGCCTTACAGTAATGTATTACTTTTCTCCTAACTCAACAACTTACAAAACTTAGCAATCTGTTTTTTTTAAGGAATACTGATTCTTTCTCCCAAGGTGACAAAGGAATACTGTAAGTTGTGGTTACTGTAAAGATTGTGCCCCAAACACATCGAATTAGCTGCACCACACCATTGATTTGACCCTGTGTTCTCTGTCAGAGCATTGAGCGATTTTATTTGCTAACATTTCAACTTTTTCACTACCGAGCTACAACTCACAAGCTCAGTTTAAAACTGGGGGTGGGCTGACTAATGTTAACATAAATAAATTTAACTGTTTTTCCAGTGGAGGTGATGGAGAGAGAAGAGAAAGACGGCAGCAGATGATGGAGAGGTGAATAGTGCTTGCACTACACTGCATGAGCTGTATCTAAAAATTGTGTGTGTGTGTATGAGAGAGAGAGAGAAGAATTAATATTCCAATAAGCTACATCTGACTGTTTTTCACAGCTCTTGTCAATACATTAAATACATTCTTTTTCTACTCAATACAAACAGTAATTACCAGCAACTGCTTATATTTTTAACATCACAATTCCTAATTAATCTGGAAAGGAAACAACAGTTTACGATTTAATCAATGATTAAGATGTACTTACTTTGAATGTTCATAATGTGCCAGAGTGCAGAGAAGATTTGATACAATGCGATGCGATGCGATACGATACGATACGATACGATACGATACGATGTGGTACGGTACGATATGATGCAATATGATACGATTTGATAAAAAAAAGTATAAAAATAGAACTTGCTTGTAAAATCCCCTGGTCCCCCCTGCAAAGAATGTCCTTAAATCATAGAAACAGCCCTGTCTATCGCATAAGTAGTCCTGTGTTATCGTGCTGAGTGCATTTCTACATCTTAGATATCAAGTACCAGAAAGGTTAACACACTAAACCATCCTACACCTTCATCTCTACAAAAATGATTCACATGAGGGTTTTTCTTTATGTTTTGGAACTAAATCATAGCCTTCAAATAAACCATAACCTTCTGTAAACCCTCTCTGATTGTTGTTGCCTCCCTTCTTTTCACTGAAGATACAAACTGATTGCACTGCTGTCTTCTTTATTGACAATCTGACAAACCACTCAAAGTGGAGAATTATTTGGGGCTAAAGAAAAGACCTTTGTAATCCAAAATCAAAACTGGCTGCCAGAAATTTGGAGGCTCTTTAATTTTTGTCTGCGTACTGGGACTCAAATGTAAAAGGTTATTCAGATATTTCTCCCTCTTAAAGAAATTATCTCCATCTTCTTATGATTTTTTAATTCATTTAAATTATTGACTGTATTGTAATACATATAGTGATTTTGTAACATTGGTGGAGAGACCATATCGAGAAAATAGAGTATTTGATGATGATGGAATGTTTTTTCTAGCTAGTAAGCTTCATATAAACATTCATGTTTCAGGTGTTCCTTGCAAAAATGAATAATTTGGTTCCTTTTTTGCAGTGTTTACTTAAGAGAGGCTGATTTGTGTATAGTTGAAGAAAAAAGTAAAACTTTCTCAACAACTCTACTCCCAAAAGATATTGTATTGCTGTATTGTGGTAGTATTGTACTGTAATTAATTCATTCTTTTTCTCCGATGAAAGCTCTTTGAAGTGAGTAGTGTTATTTGGCATCAGTCAGACCAATGGTCGGCAAAAATCATATTCTCAATAGTCAGAAAATGGCCCTTGACGCTTTTTGAACCAATCTAGCAACATATTGGTCAAGTTAGGAACAGTGCCTGCACAATTAGTTTTGTATGTGTGGCCACTGCAAAGGTTTTGTATCTCTTATCAGCTTATGTTTTTCTCAACAACCTAATTTTTAATTCTGCCCTCACTCAGTCTATCCTGGCTCATGTCCATTTACATTCAGTCTCCTCACCTAACAGCTGATGCAATTATCCCTCTACAGATTCCTCCGGCCAACTGAGACTATCGCAGGGACACCTGAGTGTGTTTGAGAGTGTCAGGTGTGGCTATGCCAGCCTAGCCGAGCCGGTTTGATAGATTCTGACTTAATCCGAAGGGGCGAGAATGTGTGTGTGTGTGTGTGTGTGTGTGTGTGTGTGTGTGTGTGTGTGTGTGTGTGGTCAAGCGTGTGTAAAGAGGTAACCTTTAGTCTTGGCATGGCATGGCCTGGGAAACAGCAGAGTGGGGTCAGGTGTGCTACTTCCCGTGTAGGTAGCTAACCTGGCTGGGAATGTGTGTGCATATGTGTGTGGGTCAGCTGTGGTATCTGACCTGAGAATTTAGGGATTAGCTTGGATTTATTTGGAACACTTACTGTTTACAGCATGGGGTCGACAGATGATGACAAAATGGCAGGTCAGACCATCTCAGATGACAATAACCATATTCTGCGTGTCTCTTAAAGTGTGTGGCTGCTCGAGGCTCACCAGATGAATCATGTTTCAAGTGAAGACCGAATACATGACTGCTGCCTGACGCTGTATGTGGGCCCACCAGAGTTTGTTCCACAACGAAGTGATTGAACAAAGGTGTAGCCTGCAGTTATTCTGTGTACATGTGCATGTGTGTGTCTGACAGACTGCAGTGCCTGTAAGATAACAGTCTTTTTGTTCCTCCCTCTGTTAAGCTGCCCAGTTTGCAACCTGCAGCTCTGTTGCTTTATCTCTTTATCTCCCCCTTTATATCTCTTTCTTTCTCTCTGACAAACTCACACACATACACATACATGCTCAAATCATTTTAGAAATTGCACTCATGTTGTCCTTTTTCCAAAACAAACCGTATTTCTGAGCTGAAAAAAGCATAACAAAAAAGGAGAACCAGAAAAACTGTATCAGCTTTAGTCTACATCATATGAGTAGAGAATCATGACCTGGTAAGAAATAGCATCATAATTTAGCACACGAATGTGTGTGTGTGTGTGTGTGTGTGTGTGTGTGTGTGTGTGTGTGTGTGTGTGTGTGTGTGTATTTGTCAGTGTGTGTGTCGATGTGTGTGTACCAAATCCTCAATAATCTGACTGTACTCTCTCACTGTACTGTTGGCAGCACATCTGGACTGACACAGAAACCCGGGGGACGATCCACCCTGAATCTCTGGGTCAAATATGCTGGTATTTCATTATCAGTGGCAACAAGGCTGCAGTTAATGTAGTTACACACACAACAACATAGACCACACACATACATTGATAAACCTTTTTCAGGCAAAAGGCCTGTAGAGCTGTGAAACATGCGGCCAGAAATACTTGCAAATTGTAAACTGTGCAAAACTTCTAGTTCCTGGACAGCATGATCATGTTGAATATTATTAGATGGTAAAATGTCCTAATAAACTGGATTCAGAATTTTATAGATTTCCCAGCCAGCTTGTGATAAGTGACACCAAGCTGAGCTGCAGCACCAAGGGATGTAAAACAAAAACAAATCGGGTCACAACACAGCATTCAGTATGACGATGTAGTCATCCACAACACAGTACACAGGGACTACTTTTTCGTATGCCAATGTGTTGCTAAGCACTACAGCCTTGTCTCGTTAGCTGTTGGATGGAGCATGCATGACTGAATTACAACACCAGCATTCAGTAAACATACACAGTATTTGCTTGAAGAACCGAAAGATACTGCTCCATGATACATGCTGTGCTTATATGAATTGGTGGATATCGTGAAAGCCATAGTTTAATCTCATTTTCACCTGCATATTTAGTGCTCACTCAGTATTCACTTGCTTCTACTAATCGAAAGAGAAAAGAAGAATGTGGAAGAAAAATTGAAAATAACATTGAAAATAATATTAATAAAATTCAGTATTAACTACCATTTCTTTAACCATTTTAATATTGAACATACACATGGATATATTTGTTAACTCTTTGAAATAAAACCTAAAACAAGAACGTAAGAGCTGGGACTGTACTGTATGGTCTTTGACAATGTGCTTTTCTAGCTTTTTTTTATTAGGAAAAAAAAAACAAGTCTTGTCACCTTTATACCAAATATGAAAACCTGAAAGTGTTCAACAGTGAACCTGATCCATCTGAGATCTTTCAAGGCTTTGTGTCAAAAAAAACCATCAGATAGGCCGCTGAACTCACCGAGAGGACAATATGATGTCTGTGTTTCTCCTGTCTGAAATTCTCTCCCACAGACACAGGTGCAAACTGAGAGCTAGTGTTTGGGTGTGTGTGTGTGGGGGGGGGGGGGCGGGAGTAGGGGGGCTGCTGTGGGAGAGATGGCACAGGTGGCACGGAGCCCTGGCAGTGCCGAGGGCATCGGATCGGCATGTGGCGCACAGCCAACCACACACAACATATGCCAAAGGGAGGAGAGAGAGAGAGGCAGAGGGAGAGAGAGGCAGAGAGAGAGAGAGAGAGGAATAAGAGTTTTTCTAACTACCACATGGGTCCACAGGTCTCCTGTCTTGCACCATATGCTGTCAGCATGTCTGTCTACCTGGCTGTCTGTCTCCCTGTCTGTCTGCCAACAGAACAAAGTGCTGTCAATGGTCAACCTGTCAGTGCCAAGATGATGGGAGTGTGATGCGACTGGGGCATCCTCTGCCTTTGCCCTGAACATCCAGTGCACACACCAATGTGTACACACACACACACACACACACACACACACACACACACACACACACACACACACACACACAGACCAACACCCTAGCATACACACAAATGCCCACATGAGCACAGTGCCAGCTTGTGTCATTATCATATTCATCAATTATGTAAACAGTTATGTGAACAGAGTAGTAGCACACACACACACACACAAGTACACACACACACACATACATTCACACACATTCTCCAAAACACATGCATTTTAATGAACTGCCGTGGGGCTAGACATGACCTCCGCATTGCCTCTACACACACAAATACACACATGCACACACACATATACACACAGGTGTTTGACAGTGCATAGCTGAGAGCAGAAAGTGTGTTTGTGTTTGGATACAGACGAGGGTTTGCATTGTGAGAACGAGTGTGAGTAGTGCATCTGTAAGTGTTTTTTGTGGAATATTTCTGACAGAAAACATCAGATTTTTTGCAAGTTAAATGTTCTTTCATAATATCTGTTAGGCGATGAAATCTATAATGCAGTCTCAGGAAAACGTAAATACTTAAGGACATTGTGTACATGTACATGTACTTCAAGCATTGTATGTGATGAACATCTGTATAAAACCAGGAGAGGAAAAATCAGCTGAAACTTGACAGGGATGCACCTTGGGTAAAAAAAACAACAGCTGAGATGAACTATAGAGGAGTTTGTATCATTTGGCATGTGTCTGGTAGAGGTAGAAAAGTGCAATGCCAGGGAAAAGTTGCTGTCAGTATTGAACTGGACATGTGTAAATGCTCCAGTCAGCTAGTGACATCTGATCTTGGATCTGTCAGCTGTAGGTATTGACAAAGGCTTTGACCAATAAAATATCAACAGTAATATAACAGTGCAATGCGTCCTGCAACTACAGAAATACCTTTATTCTAATGGTTATACATTGATATATTGTACTGTATGTGGAATCCATTTGAGGTTCACAGAAACCTCCGCTGTAATGACAGTTCACTTAATCTCCCAAAATTAAAACATCTTTTATTAAATTAATCAACCAGGAACACCTTAAAGTGCAAATACTGTTTCATGACCCTGGAATTAAGACAAACCACTGATTATACACTGTACAATGGAAAAACATCCAGCAACACACTGTGAGCTATTTGTCAGTCTTAAAGTGTACTTTTCTGGATTAGCTTCTGCAGAAGGCCACTGCCAGGAGGATAGGAAACAAATTGCTGAGCATGCATATTTCATTTGTTTGTCAGGTCTGGTTTGGAGCAGGTGGAGTAGCTAGCAAGAGTGGATTTGTCAGTTTCATTAACACACACACACACACACACACACACACACACACACACACACACACACACACACTAATGCACAGACACACTAAAATACACCTGGCTGACAGCTCGGTTGTGACGGCTGTGCAGGTGAATGCACAGGAGAGGGAGAGAGAGAGAGAGAGAGAGAGAGAGAGAGAGAGAGAGAGAGAGAGAGACAGACAGACAGACAGACAGACAGACAGACAGACAGAACACTCAATGGCGAGACAGAAAACCAAAAGACAAAGACAGTGAGACTTCTCAGTAAGAGCTGAGATGGATTCATGCAGGTGAATGAAGATGAATAATAATAATAATAATGATAATAATAATAATAAATACATTTAAGACAACAGTTAATTCGTTCAGACAACATTTATCACAAGAAGGCAGCCATACCCACCTAAAAGAAGAACAAAAAAAAACCAAAAACACTGTACTGTGCACACACCTTCTATAAACCCTTTAAAGATGAATGTCTTATCAGAGTAATCGACTCTACAAAGATAAATGATGCATCTCAATTGTGAAAAAAAACAAAATCTGCCTTCAATTGTTGAATACACGTCACTGACTGAAAAAAATGTAGTCAGTTCATGAATGGCTTTAAAAAACAACAGTCAGAAATCTGTGGTATTCTTGTTAAAGTAAAAGTAGTCAGAGTATGAACGCTGTCTTTTTAATTAATCTCACAACTACATCTATCACTTTTCATGTACACCACCCATCAACATCTTAAGAGAGCCTTGCTGCCAATGTACCCCAGTGGTCAGCTGTAGTACTGCAGCTACAAAATCCAAATCAATCCAACTCATCTTAGATGATAATGTAATTGTCAATTTTGTTTGCCCATCAAAAGAGAAGGGTTTCTTTTAGTGCTCTGGTATTTTGTAATTCAAGTTTTTTATTTAGAGCCACATGGTATATAGCTCATATAGTACAGCTTACATTCAAGGGAAGGTCAGACTACAAAGTAACAAATTGGTTAGGTGTTCTTTTTATCTCCCAAAAGGCATAAATGTGGGGATAATGGCCAGGATATTCCTACCCATGCCTCTAAGAATTTCAGTACACTTTGCCAAAAAGTGCTCTGGTATTTTAACATGGATGAGGATGCTTACAATAAAAATCTGAAAATGCTATGTGTGGACACAAGCCCCCCCCCCCAACAAAAATATATCCAGCTTAGTGTGTTAACATGGTCTTAACTTGTGCAGGGAAAGCCCATTGGAAAACAAAGCCATCTGTGGTCTTTTGTTTCGTTCTCTGTGTCTACCCCTCTGGGTTATGTCTAGTTTTTAGCAGTTAATAAATAAAACAAATAAATAATAATAGAATTGGGGCGCTGACATATTTTTCCAGGCCCAGAGTTCAAGAGGCTATGCTTGAGAGGGTCCAGCACGCATCCTCTTCTGTCCATCTATCTGCTGAATTCTGTGGGGTTCAGTAAACCATGCCAGCTAAATGAGTGGCAGACTCAAAAGGGGTGCCAACTTCATAGCAACAATTTCCACAGGCAGTGAGTCAAGGCTATGACACCCAGACAACATTTGGAGCCAAAGCAGACAGGCAATTTAGCCAACGATTATGACCAACAGTATTTTTCCATGTTACTTTGCTCCCTTACAGCCCACTGTGTTGTAGACATTGATTTTGTCTGAGTTGCCAATCCCAACCTTGCTGAGGGCAATATTGTCTAGTTATATTCCCTTGAATAGTTGTGATGGTGTCAAAGAAAAAAATCAAAACAAAAACAAAACAAAACAAAAACAAACAAGCAAAAATAAAGTAATAAATTAAAACAGAAGAACAGGATTAGATTTTTGGCAGTCTCTCAGGCAAATGTGTAGAAAAGGAACTCGTTTCAGATTTGGGGCCGTCACATTGTGCTTTCAGCTGGCAGAGTTGTCTAATATCCATTATAGTTTTGGCTCCTGAACTATTGTACTGCCCAGGCCAGTAAGTAATGGTGTGAAAACTAAAGCTTGAAATGTAACAAGTGCAAAGCATGTCTAAAAAGTGACAGACCGATGAATAGACAAAGAGATGGAGGTGCTCTGTGAGCAGTAGCATGCAGGGAACACAGCTTTCAGTGGCCTCTGCTGTTTGCTGACTAATGAATGAATAATTGAGTGCAGTCGGCCCTGCGTCTCCCTGATTAGAGCAAGACTGGGCCCCTGAAAAGACAGAAAGACAGGAGTCAGGTCTTTCTTTCTCTCTGTTTTATCTTCCGATCTCTGCTCTGCTCTCCACTCTCCACCGCACAGATACTCATCACATCAGATAATAAATTATATGCACACACACTTACACAAATAGATGCAATCTCTTACACAGTGGCACTGATTGCTGAAACAATATGCTGTCCAATCAGACAATACACGCTGCATAATTGGCCCACGGGACAGTGACAATGACATTAGCAGCACAGAGCGCAGTGCGAAGGAACTGAACGGAAGAGCAGGACTCATGGGTTTTGTTTCAGAAATTAGTTTTGAGCAGCAGAAATCTGTCTTGTTGGATCAGCAAACTACGCCCACAGAGGTTGAAGTATCCCTGAAGAAGACCTGATGAAATGTTTTTCAAAGTGTCGAGCTGAACCTGTAGTTGGTAAATGGAGAAATTAGCTGCCAGCTGTATTCTCTCACCGAAATCTATCAGGTCTTCGCTGTGAAGGTTGAGCTCAATACAGCAGACAAGGGCTGTGGATTTGAAATAGTAAAACATGTTGAAATTAGCAAATTAATTGACTCGTGTACAGAAACGTGCTCTCAACCTTACCATTAGGTGTGGCAGGATGTGCGTTTAGCTTATTTACAGAAACGGATTCTTGCAAACCAAACACATGCATACTTATTACATTTTAGTGTAATGGTCATTTTAATTAGGCAGTTTTGCCTCAGGTTGGAAAAGTATATGTATGTAATGTGAAAGTGGCACATCACATGTCATGTTCAGGTCAGTTCATGGGTCAGTGGAAAAAAGTTGCTAAGCCTTGCTTAGGCCTGAAAAGAACACGTTCTCATTCAAGCAAGTTCGCAACAATAAATATTCAACGTCTGATCGGACTTTCAAAATAAAGCTTGCTGAGAAACATTTCAGGTCACAGTTCTGTTAGGTTTAGGCACCAAAACTACTTGGTTAGGTTGTGGAAAAGATCATGGTTTGGGTTAAAATAAATGTGTTACGTGACCTTATGTATGGAATGCAAGTTAAGTATGTTATGTAAGTTAGCTTATTTATGTACCTAAGTTAAACAAGTCAACACTGACTTCGAGGTCCATCCACCTTGACGTCTTCCCTACATGGACTTTGTCACTGTTTATACTACATTCATCCTTTGCTCCTGTCATCATCGCCCCCTGCTGGTACTGTTCCTTCATACGTGTGTACTTTTCATGCCTAGGCGAGGCAAAACATGACAATGACATGCTATCCTGTAGTGGATCGACAGGTCCATGACACACAGCATGTGACAAGGCAGCATGTGACAGAGTCAGGATGCCCTTCTTTCAGCATACTGTTATTTTCCAAGTTGTTGTTGTTCTCTGGCAGGGCTTCCACTGTGGACAGGAGTTAAAAACACCTGCTCTATCCACAACAGTCCTGTGTGAAAATGTGTTGAAATGAAATTGTTACGTACGTGAGACTTGAGTGTGAACCACAACCTTACACAGATATCAGAAGTGAGCAATGTTCCATTTTCCATGTGTGAAAAGTGCTGCAGTGCCTTTCACATGCTCCCAATTCTTCAGTATTTGTCTCTTGTGGTCTATGAAAATGGAGAAAAGTGGGAGTAATACACACACACGCACATACATGCACACGCACACGCACACACACACACACACACACACACACACACACACACACACACACACACACGCATACACACATACACACACACACCTCCACTCTAACTGCACTGTGGCTGCAGGCACTGCAGTATCAGGCTTTTGTGTGTGTTTATGTGCGTGCATGCGTGTGTGTGTGTGTGTGTGTGTGTGTGTGTGTGTGTGTGTGTGTGTGTGTGTGTGTGTGTGTGTGTGTGTTGGTGGGACCAGTGCCAGTCCTGGCATGGCTGGATGCCTGTTTGTGAGCCTCCTGAGAGGGGACCAGGGGCACAACAAATTGGCACACTACACTCCTTAGTCCCACCTGCGTGTGTTTGTGTGTTTTTGTGTGTGTCTGTGTGGAGAACAGGCTAATATGTGTGTGTGCACATGTGCATAGAGAAGGCTACTTTGTGTGTTTTTCTGGAACCCTCTGGCTCAGAGTAGCATCAGCTGCAGATGCCCTCTCTCCTTCCTCCTTTTCCTCCTTCTCTTCTTCTCGCTTCCTTTCTCTGTCTTTCAGTCTTCAACTGACTTTTGTCTCACTTTCGGCCCTTTCACACATGTATATTCAATAAAATGAACAGAATAAATTGCACATTTTAGCCAAGCAGCTTCTATTGTTTACAAGCGACATCTGAAAGCATAATGCTGGCAATAGTCTATATTTATCTTATTGTCAACAAATGCCAAGACATAACATTGTGTTAGTCTCAATAATTTCTGACTCTCACAGCCTATCTGTGGCTCTACCCAAAGCCCATTTGTTCCAACTGAAGATGTTAATGAAAAAAACAAGTCACACTTTCACTATTAAAAAATGCAAAACTATCTTGAAGAACAGCTGGTCACTGCAGTTTTCAGCAAATGCTACTCAACCAGGAGTAAATGGTGCATTTGTTGAAATTTGCAGCAGCAGGATGCCGTATGTGGAGTTTGACTCAAAATGAACTACAGCGCTCATATTCACCGAAATGAAGGAACAGTGGAACATTATAATGAAGACACATTTATATGTTTTTAATAGTTTTGGCTATGTTGGGACCTCATAACAGTCCCCCCCCCCCTAAAAAAAATATTGTTTGCATTTATTATTTTTGAAGTGAAGGAAATAACATGCAGAAATGTTCCTGTAACCTTGATGGACAGATCTGTAGGGAATGTGAACAAACTTGAGCTCTGATAACAGCATTTACAATGACCAGTGATCTTGAAGTTGCTTGTTTTGAGCTGTTGAAAAACTGCTACAGTCTATGCACACCTCCTCTTTTAACCCTGTTGACATGTGCTGGATTGGTTTAGAATCCAAGGTGAGAGACAAGATATATTTCTCGACTTGTAAATGAAAAATTCAAGTGACAACTAACAAGGAAATATCTGCAGGCGTACACAATCTCTTTCGTGACCTTGTCTTGGGGGCCATGTCCACCAAACGTTTTTTTCCCAGCTGAAAACATCAGCTGCACATATCTGCAGAAGTAACAGTTAATTTATGTGTTGCAATGACTTAATCTTGCAGAGAGTTTTTTCCTATCAATAAATACTGACTGTAAAAATGTTGGAACGAGACAGAGTTCCTGCTCTGTGCCAAGAAAGAACTTTTTGATGGACATGCCTTACTGTATAGTATAGTGTCCTGGCATTGTGTTTTAATTTTGGTGCCACCTCTACATTCACATCATTGGCAGACTGCAATTAAACTTAACAGCACAGGCTCCATTTTTACACCTCACTTTCCTCCTGACATTTATAAAAGGGCAGTCCCGTTCCTTCATTACCACAAGGTGAAAGGTACAGATGTTTTTTTTCTGTAACCTAGAAGTTCACCTTTGGACTATTAATTTCAACTGCTATAGATATTCAGTTCATCTCTCTCAATTCATCTAAAGAGAGAGAAACCCCACAAGCATGCTATATGAGTATCTACATACAAGTACACAATCTGACTCTGTTAAACACATGGCAACATATTATCTATTCAGTATCTGCAACAGTTGTAGCCTGAGTATTGTCACCCCTCACTCTTCCTCCCAACACAAACAGGCTTAATTTGTTCTATACAGAGAGCAGCAAGCGTATTGAAAGTCAGTGGCTGCTGCTTGAATTGAATGATGTGCTACTGTACACACACACACACACAAACACACACACACACACACACACACACACACACAGCTAGGCATTATTTCAGCATCATTGCAATTCAGAATGTCACTGACATGAATACATCTTCAGACATTGTTGTTTCCAATGATTTTTTTTAATTATTATTATTCTTAACAACACTTGGTTATCTTGTCATTATTAGTATTTGTATTCTTTATACTTTAGCAGCAGGAGAGAAGAGGGGGTGGGCAAGAGGGATTTGATCCTCGGGGCAGTAAGAGAACACATGTGGCTGCAGACGCAGGGGTCATAACCACTCGTCTATCCTTTAGCACCCATGTCAGTAACTTTTACAATCACTTACTGATCCTATACCAGCACATAGGTAACATCTCAGCAGAAAATAAAGGGGGGAAAAAAGCACTTCAGATTTCTTTCACCCATGAACCTTTGGCCTGTAAAATGATGGTTGTAAGTTTAGTCTGGTCTGACCTGAGGCCTGTGCGGATTTTGGATCATATTTGGATACATTTCCATGGAGGAAAAGTCATTCTTGTCTGTTTTTCTCAGCGCGGAGTCACAAGGGGAATTGTTTTGCCGTGTGCACCTTGACCGAAGTCAAACAGAACACCTTTAATTCAGAGACAATAAAAATCAACCAGAAGTAATGCTTGTCAGCAGACCAGTGTTTGCACATGGTCTTGCTATAACACCTGCAGCTTGTAGGAAATGCATTTTCTCAAATCAAACATCATCACAATATGTAAAGGTTGTCTTTAACGATGGCCTTTTTTGGCTTCTTTTAACTCCTCACAAAATCAGTGAGTGGTCTGAAAACATGTATATCACAGAGGCACGCACCAAGACAAATACTGCAAGTGGAGAAGCAGAAAAGCAGAATGAAGGGCAGAGGAGCAGAGTGTGGAGGAGAGAGAACTTAGCAGGCAGAGAGACAGAAAAACAGACAGATTTTCAGACAGGCAGGCAGACAGATAATCTGTGGATTCAAAGGAAGGGAATGTCATTGATCTCCCAGAGGACAATACAATACTGGGCCCTCTGCAATGTTACCACCAGCCCTATACACACACCCACACATACACACGCTCACACAGGCACACACACTCAAACAGGCACACAGGGGTCAGACCTTTTGGGTGTGGTGGTGAATAGAGTCTAATTCCTATTCAGTCAGTTGGAAGCTGTCTAAGTCTATAGAGAGTCATTGTCAGGGTGCATTACCCACCATGCCACACACTGCATCAGCCTACACAAGCACCATGCTTCCCTTTGGCTTTCTTTCATGACTAGTTTATAACATAAGCTGCAAATTTCAAAGTCGTCATCACCCACTCCACTTCCAGAATTACATTTTATCATGTGACAAAGTTGAGGCAATCACACGGCAAAGTTCACCTGTTGGTCAGTCAAGGTAAACGGAGAGGTTTGATTATTCAGTTTTAATTGTTTTTAGCATTTTATGCAGTTTCCACACAGTCTAATAGCCTCCCTGAGCAGAACACAGATAGAGTTTACATTGTGCTCCAACAAACAAGCACCTAAAGGAGAAAGGTATGATTAAACAGGTTTCCTTTTCTAGTTCGGCTGCTATCTTTGTGCCATCCTCTTCATCACTGTCTTTACACAGTCCCACTCATCAAGGCAGTTGTGAGTATTTATTTAGGACTTTTACTTTCGCAGTTTTAATGAGGCAACTTTTGTCCCTACATCCACCTTTAAACATGCGAACATTCATCACCTGAACTGTGAGCATATATTAATCTACTGTATTTCTCAATACTGACAGTCACAAAGCAGACAAATCATCATCTTGTAATTACTGTTGCAATTTGAATTACATCCACTGCACACTGATATGTGTTATTTTTTTTTTATGTATGATTAGAGATTCACACTGAGGTGTCGTGTGAACATACAGCTGCTTTTTGTGCATTATACCAAAAAACATATCAGCTGATATGACAACAAAGGCCAGAATGAATGTAACCTATATCTTTATAGATAACTCCTCCTAATTCTGTTGAGCTAATAGAAGCACCAACCTGACTGTCTGAAAAATGTAATAACTGCATAATAATCCTTTTATTCTAATTAATTCATGCATCAAAATTTGGTACTGGCTTGCTTTCAACTTTTTACAGGTGTGTCCAGTATGTTTGTGAAGTGCTGAATATCCACTTATGTTCAAGTGTTCTCGAAATGAAAATAAAACCTGTCATACCACACAATCAAAGTGAGAGCCATACACACTGTTTTAAATGTTTTAGTTGTATCTTCATGGTTCATGACATACAGTAGAGTGAGATGATGAATGATAAATGGGACAAAATCAAGTGGGCTAAAGGGAACAAAACCTCCACACTGAAGTCTACCATGTGAATATTTTTATTATCTTTATCCCAGGAGACTGAAAATGCCTTGTAAAATGGCAAAAATATATATCTCTAGTTGGAAAAAAAACATCTCTGTAACATACATTTTCTGCAGAAACCACCAGTTTCCCAAAATACCCTAAAACAACAACGTTTTTCCAGAGAGAAAAACTGAATTCTCTCTTGACAAGCATGTTCCCATGCATTATCAATGGTTTAGCTCGGCCCCATGGTGATAAAACATTTTCTACACATGAGAGACAATGTTGGCTGTCAGTTACTTAAAAGAAATGTTAAAACTGGAGCTATGGTTGTTGGAAACACAGAAAATATAAATAATGAACGACAGCTGGAAAAAAGAGCCAATTACAGAGAGAGCTGGGAAACTGATCCTTGTCAATAAGAGACAGAAATGGACAGAGATCGATCCATGGGGTTTCAGTACATGTAAATATTTACAGCCTGGCTAGTCAATACAGTGAGAGGAGGAGAGAGTGAATGTTAAGAACAAAGAGAAAGGCAGAGAGATCGACAGACACAGGGAGAAATTTAGAGAAAAAAGCAAGGAACAAGGACTGATTGGACAGAAAACAGGAAAGTAATTCGACATGCACACACACACACACGTACACACACACACACACACACACACACATGCACACACACACTCACGCACACACACACACACACACACACACACACACACACACACACACACACACACACACACACACACACACAGTCATGCACAGCCCACTGTGATAATGGTGACATTTGCAGTGTGCCAGTGGTTGTGTGTGGCTGGCTGATGGCCCACAGCGATGGCCTTTAGAAGAGTGACAGGCCAAAATTACCATTAAGAGCCAGCAGTATTAACTCCATTACATATACACCTCTGTCTCTCCCTCTCTCTCTCTCACACACACACACACACACACACACACACACACACACACACACACACACACACAGTTCATCGCCTTCTATTACAGCTCTATGTGAGTTCAATAGCTTAATAACCTCTGTGTTGGAAAGATTTGATTGGTCTCTCTTTCTCCTCTGCTCACCTATCTGTCCCTCTCTCATCTGCTCCTGCTTCCATTTGTTGCTCCCTGCAGCCGGGCACTCTCCACCTCCTCTGCTCTTATCAATCCTCTGATATCTCCTCTTCACTTATCTATTTCCTTTCCCATCTCAACTTTCTTTCTTTCTTTCTTTCTTTCTTTCTTTCTTTCTTTCTTTCTTTCTTTCTTTCTTTCTTTCTTTCCCCTTTCTTTAAGCTGCTCTGTCTCTGGTTTGTTCCTTATAGCTCTCCCTCTGCCCTTATCTATCCACGACTATCTCTTCATCCATCTCTGTCTTTTTCTTTCCCCAATCTCTCCTTTGTTGTCCATGTTGTCCACTTACATGTAGTTAGTATTTCAGCAAAGTCTCAAGTCAGTAGTTAGATTAAAACACCAAATCAAGTTGTTTCTGATTCACACCAATGGATCGTTGATGAACATATTAATTTCTAACAACATCAAACGTGTGGTGAAAAACTTACTGAATTGTATCATCTTTGTACCATAAATCATATCAGCGAGCACATCCTGTTTTTATCATCTAAATAATCTATCCAAGAACAGAGAGTTGTAACTTTTAAAGATTCCTTGGTTTACTTCTGCAAAGGTCTTTTAACAAATGCAAACTGAAAAGCACTCAGCAGGCTCTAACTAGAACAACATGTGGCTGCTACATCAAGAAAAGAGATCACAGTGCTCCACTTTCAGCATACTGGTTCCCCATTTGTCTTAGGGGTGACTTCAAGATTTTATTGATTGCTTTTAATGTTCTTCATCGCCAGACTCCAGATTATATTTCGAAGTTGCTCTCCCTTTATTTGTTCCCGGTGCATTATCCTCCTTTAAGTCACTTCTTTAAACTCATTTGATCGATTAGTCTCTCAAAATCTTTGATGTCTTTCATGCTTGACATCTTTTTTGTATTATTCCCTGCACATCTTGGGTTTTGCTGGCCTTCTTTATTGTATTGCTTCAGCTTTGTTTTTGTTGTTTTATGTAAAGAACTTATTGTAATGCTGGTTTTGAGACATGGTCCAGAAGTGAATCAATAGCTTTCTTTTGATTGTTAGCGAAGTCATATTTATTTATGTGGGTGACTTTTCTAGTACGAGCACAGAATACAAGGCAAAGAAAATAACAGCGAACGCAAGTTTTAGTCTTTACATTATGTTTACATAATCTCAACAACACTGCAGGACAGAGCCTCACTGCCTAACAGCTTTTCCTAACTATACTGACCTTGGCAGCAGGGGACAGACAGGCAGGGCAGTAACCAGACAGACAGACAAATAGACAGCCTGTTACTCTACAGGCTGCTTTATCTACTGGTCTGTAACGTCAAGGTGGGAGGCTGTGCACGGCCTCGATGCATGTGTGTGTATGTATATGCGTGTGCCTGTGTGTCTAAGCGAGCATGAGAGAAAGCTTGTATGTGAGACTGTGTGTGTGTGTGTGTGTGTGTGCGTGTGTCTGTGTGTGTGTGTGTGTATGTGTGTAATGTCTGCGTACGTGTGCGTTATCAGGGTAGTGCAGACTCTGCTGTCCAGCGGTGTGTGAGATGAGACAGAACGAACGATTTACCACCATGAAACACTAAGCAGACTATTATACACACACACACACACACACACACACACACACACACACATACGTGCACACAAACACAGGGAAACACACACACGTGCACAGACCCAGGCACATACAGACATGCTTTGCAGCTGCGCTCTTATCTGTCATACTACACACACCACACATACACACATGCATGCACACACATACTCATATTTAGCAGTAGTGTTATCAGAGGTCACTACTGGTCCATATCTTGGCCGGGGGCAAGCACTTGGGCCTGTATGATGACAGGCATATCTGCAGATGGAAAACTAACCAGCCAGTGGCCCACCACTCAACCTCACACAGCGCACACTCAAACACAGTGCTTTGCTAATACTGAGTTGGAGCCCAATGATGGATCTGTGAAGAAACTGTCTTTCAGCTCACACCCTTCAACAAGCAGGTCAGGAGCAAGGTCAACTGCAGACTGCACTGTGGAGCTGGAGTCAGCATCAAGCCAAAGAATAAGAACCCCCCCCCATTCAACCCTTTGGCATCTTTTCTTCTTAACTTTGGAGTAGTTTCTATCAAAAGTTAATTATTGCCTTTGCACCAATTATTAAAACTGAGCGTGAGTTCTGCAGCACATCTGCAGATTCCTTTGAGTGTTTTTGTTCAGTATTAATGTGCGAAGCAATGTGGGCCTTTTCATTTTGCATGATGCAAACTCAACATGTTATTAACTATGAATCAGAGAACCGCGCTGGGAACACAAGCAAGAACAGTCTGAATGATACTCATTCAAACTGGCACATGATTCAAACAAAAACAAGGCCACAAAAAGACTACTATGCTGCTAAAAGTCGTTTTGCAGGGCGTGTTGGGCAAATGCATGTACTTCAAATCTGGGGGAAAAAAAAAGAAGAGAAAAGTCTGGCGAATCCTTCAAAACATACTAAATCTTTCTTATCAATAGAAGTTTTGTCAGAAGGATGAAGACTTCGCACAGAAACGCACATACTTTTCACCAAGACAACAAATGTCAAACTATGACACTTTCTGAACCTTCAGTCACATTTAACCTAGCTACGTGGCTACACATTACTGTCTTGTGACCTAACTATCTTCAGTTTTGAACCACAACCTGCAACAAGGCAGACCAGGCTCCTTCATCACCATCATCATCATCATCATCATCATCATCATCATCATCATTATTTGAACTTAAACTCGTTCAAGGGAAGGTTGAGAGTTTATTTTTTGCTCCAAAATCTGACAATTGAGCATCAGTTGCAAAACAACATTGGGTTTAGAAGCTCTTTGTTTTTGTTTTTTTGTTGTTGTTTTTTTTTACTTTATTATTATTTTATTTCATTTCATTTGGAATAGCTTTCCTTCAAGCCAAGATACAGTTTCATCCTGCTTTCTTCAGTGTCACACATACTATTTAAAGGTTGATCATTGATACTTCTTACGTTCAGTGTACTCTTCATGAGAACTTCTCAGCCTGTGAGAACAGTTTGATATTGTCTCTTGTGCCTGGTTGGAGCGTTAGAGAAAAAGATGTCGTCATCAGGGTTGTCTTGGTTTGGGTATAGAGACTACACATTTGGGGAGTGCGGAGTACTTTCCAGACACAGAGGGTCATGGAGGGAAAAGATGCTATTATTTGCATTTTGGGGAGTGTAGCATTCACTTATTGTTATACAAATAAGTGCCAGCCAGCTTCAGATGCCTTGGCACGAACACTGATGGAGAAAAAATAAACAAATAATTCGGCTGTATCTGTACAGGATATTTAGGTTGGAGGCTATTTGGCTGGCCTCTTATATTGGCACTATCAGCAAGGCCTCCGTTACAATCCCAACAGAAACAGGCTGAATTAGTCCATCTATTTGGCTGATATGACAAAACAATAGCAAACAAATAATAGAACCACCATTATAAGCTATTATGGGCTAAAGGCCTCAAGGCATTGTGGGTGTCACATCTCACCCAACATTTGACTTGAGAATGAAATAGAAATAATTTCTCCTCTCACATCAAACAAGCTAAGGTCCCAAAATGAAAAAATATAACAATCATTTTTGCCTCAGTTAATCTTGATTTGACAGAAATCCTCAAGAAACAGTTGTATGATTACATTTTTTTGGGTGATGGCTTAACCTGTAAAAATGAGCCAATCAGTGCAGAAGCTTTTTAAATTGGATGCGTGAGACACTTTAAATCCCCCATTCCCTACTGAAGACAAACTGCTGGCAACCCAAGGGTTTTGTTTATTTTGGGTATTATGCCAAAAATATGAGCTAGATGCTGCTACACAGATCAAGTCTGAATAGTATTCAAATAAATTTCCCAATCTCAAGAGACTTGTTTTACTCAAACTTGAAACGTACACTTTCTAGACAAATTTACAATTTTTTTTGGTGCACCCCCCCCCAAAGAAAAAAAAAGACAAGTTCAGATCACACAAACTGCTCCTGCAGTTAAGAATGCAATTAAGCAATTAAGCAATTAAGCATTCTGCATCCAAATTTCATATCACAGCTATATGCAATTATCAGACAGTATTACTGATCAAGGGATTTCTGTTGATCAGTCATTAGTCATTGTCATTGCCCCAATACACAGACCAGCTTTACAGGTTCACATATAAATAAACTCACACTCTAAACTGCAAAGATAACATGACTGCTAAAAATAAACAACAAAGAAAAGGCTTGTTAAATTAAAAATAATAGACTTAAAAATCTATTTAGGTCTCCAGAGAACCTCCCTGCCTGCTGATATTTGTTCTTTTCCATTCGTTCTGTTTTTATTGTCTAACTACCTCAGGCCAAACCATCACCAAGTGTCTAGCTGGGGGTGGGGGGTTGTGGGGGTTGGGGAAGCAGCCAAGTTGAGGCAACACTCTGCTGCTGCTTTCCCGGATTTACATTCAGGAGCCATTTTCTGATTCTGTTACCCAGAATTCACTCCGAGCAGGTCTCTCTCTCTTTCTTTCTCTGTCTCTCTCTCTCTCTCTCTCTCTCTGTCTCCCTCTCTCCACCTCTATCACTCCCTTCATTATTACTGTCCACTCCACAAGAGAGTAAAGGAAGAGAAGCAGGGGGTGGGGGTGGTGGAGGGTTAAGAGGGAGGGAGGTGGAAAGAAGGAAAAGGTGAGAGAGCGAGAGAGAGAGAGACAGACACACACACACACACACACACACACACACACACACACACACACACACACACACACACAGAGCGAGACAGAGAGAGAGAGACAGAGAGAGACAGAGAGAGGTACAGAGAACTCTAGCTATGTGCTGAAATATTCATGTTGGTGCCAGCAGCTTTTCCATTCCCCGCTCAGCAGGGGGCTGCTGTTTGATACATCCATCGCTCGCTCTCTCTCCCTCTCTCTTTGCTCACCCCCTTTCCCCTCCCTCCCTCCCTCCCTCTGTCTCTCTTAACTAGTAAGGTTAGTAGATAGTAAATGCTCATCGAGAGACGAAGGGCCGATCTCTCCCTCAGCCAGGACAAAGCAGAACTAGCCCTAGGCTTTCTCATGTTCCACCCTGTTACCAAAAATTACACAAATCTTTTGGAAATCAAAGCTTCTGCACATGAGTCTCTCTTGCATACTGATTAATTGTCATAAATGACCAACATTTAGACCATAGACTGCATGTAAAGGATTCAGAGAGTATCAGCAGCTGCTTGGGGTGGATAATATGATAACATATGTACTAGGAGTTGAAATTTGTCTCCCTTCAGTGATTTTGCCATACCGTTTACACCTTTGTGGCCATCACTTAAATATTTCTGTGTGTATGCTGAACATTGTGGGCAATTATTGAGCGACTGCTGTATGCCGATGTTGGGTTTTGGCATGATTTTTGCATCAGTGTGATCAATAAGTAGATTTGTAATGCACTGTATTAGATAGAAACATTCCCATTTGGCCTTTTCATCCATAAAAAGTTTCTCAATGGATTTAAAATTTATTACATTGTGACATATATTGGTATCCCAATTTAAACCTGCACATACTATGAGCAAGGATTTTACGCATGTCACCCACTTTTATCAGCAGTCGATTTAATATTACTTAAAAAAAAGGGTCAACAAAAAATAATGAAAAATAAATCCTTCCGTTTCAAATCAGATTTTAAAAATACCAGCTGCATTGCAATATTTGAAGGTTAAAACGATGTTTACTTAATTCTGTATTGTCCATTGTTAGACATTAGTCAGTAATATATACACAATGCAGATATACCTGTCTGTCAGTGATGTTAAATGAACCGAAATTTAAATGATATCAGCTCACTCTATTAGTCATTAACTCAGACTCGACAAGGTGAAAGCTGACATGGCTTCTTCTCAACAGTTTCCTAATTAGGAGCATTCATTTATTATTTTGTACTGAGCTCCACCCTCAAATAGCTACCAGCTAGTTCATCATCACAGCACAGCTGTTTATTGAAGAGTTACTGTCAAAGCATGTTTTACCTCAGCCAAACACATATGAGCAGCAACACCCAAGGCAAACAGAAAAAGATAACTGAATGATCCCTTCTGTCCTATAATCATGGGTATGACCTGTGGGGAAATCGTGTCTTTTTGAACAAGTTGATGTTAACGAGGCTAATGGTGAGAATTAAGCTCAAGTTGAGGACAGAGGAAGACAAGTGACAAAAGGCAGCTAAGAGAACAACACAGAAAGAAATTTAAAGAAGATGATACTGAATTGTATCGTCCCACATGTTTCAGGAAGTAGTTACTCGGCTCTGATAGATGCTGGTGTCCTTTTAAAATGATATCTTTTCACTCTCACTACAAGTTTTGCACACAGCCAAGAAAACAATCCAAAGGAAAGCAGCTGAAGTCAGAGAGGGCGAGGCTGCGCCTCTCGGTGTACAACCGCATCATTTTATTTAGAATTGATGTCAGGGCTGGTGGTTAAGCAGGGAGGGGCTGCCTGTACGGTGACACTGGATACGTGCATGATGTGTGTATATGTGTTTGTGCGTGAGCGTGTGGTTGCATTTAACCAGCACATGTGTTGGGGGATGTGGCAGATGTTGCAGAGGCAAGGATTAGTGTGTGTGTCTTTAAGTGTGTGCATTAAAAATATCTTCGCCACAGCAGGAAGCCACAGTGGCCAATTACAGTGCAGCATCTGGGCTTGCACACATTTATTAGTGCGTGCGTGTGCGTGTGTGTGACAGTGGTGAGGCTTTGTGTCACAGCAGCAGAATCTAAACACACACCATGAAGAAGAAGAAGACAGAACAGGAGAGAGAGAATTAGAGGGAAAGACAGCAGAGTAAACACAGTGTAGAAAAGTAGACAATGGTGAGAATGGAAAAGACACTTTAAGGTTGGGAAGGGAGGGGAGAAAAACAAAATAAAAGCTCTGTCATCTTCAGCAGAGATGTGACAGAGTGCTCTTTTTCTCTCCATACTCTCAGGAAAGACGGTGTAGAGTGGAACTACAACCCCAGCAACAAAAGGTACAACTGCACATTTTTAGTCTATTGCATAATTCCCTCTGGAGTCTGTGGAAAAGTAATTCCATCCATTTCATTTTCTCTTTTTCAATTAAATCACTGCTTATAGGCTGACTGAATAACTGATGGATGATTGTAAGCCATTGGGTGGCCTGGGTTCACTTTCACTCCCTTTAAATGAACTGAATCAACACAGGAAGTGAAATGCTACAACATAAAGTTCATGTCCAGATACTGTCATGAATTTCTGCTTTCCTTCAGTAGATATTTTGTTGTTTTAGGGAAATGACAGTTGTGGTCCCATGCTAAATTTACTCTGAATATGATTCTGATTCTGTAGTTTGGTTTATGGTTGGAGCACTGCATTTTTCTTACTCGTATGCCCTGCTCGTGTATCACTTGTTTCCTAATTTCCAACTTGTATTATGAAGCTAAAATCTGCTAAAGCCTAATAATACAATTGAATAAACAGTCAAAGTGAAATCTTGTCTATCTTTGTTATTATTATTATTGTTATCATTATTTAAACAAGCAAAAATATAAAAAAGCAATCCTATATAATGTCAAGGAGAGTGTGGGTGCAAACCTACACAGAAAAACATTACAAAAAAAAGTGAAGTAACCATTAATCACCTGTGCACTTCAAGCCTTTCTGAGGTATTTCTGAGAGTTAAAGGAGAAACCCAATTTAATTGAGCCGCTGAGACAATAGAGCATGATAATTACAGTACAGAATCCAAGCAAGTGGCTACTGCAGGAGGCACTCGGCTATTGATGAGTGGAGAAGTCTGCTGTATTGCTGCTAATGATGATTAGGACTATGCGAGATCATGCTGGCTACCAGATATTCATTGATATCATCCAGCCCACTAATACCTGTATGCTCATCAGTGATGTGAGCATTTTCTGGCATTAAAAAGGTTTTTATCTACTGTGGATGTTCCTTCAACATCATCAAAAACTTTGGGTCATTTTGCAAACCCCATTCATCTCTACATGCTGTACATTTAATATGAAACGTTAAGTCTGGTCAGCCAACAAACCCAGTTCATACGGACAGTTCTTCATGGCAATTCATTTTGTTGAATAGCTGAGCTCACGCCACAACTGAAGTCTCACCGTATCGTTATAAAGGCCACTGTGGGGACGAATAATGGCACCAGATGATTGGAGATGTAAAAAGAAGAAACATGAAGCTTTACAGTAGGCGGAGCAGGAAGAAAAGCAGGAGAAAGGGCTACCAGAGGAAGATGGAGATTGCTTTCAATGAGTACGAAAGCTCTCAAACAACTTTAGAGCAACTCCAATCGACCATGCCATCAATCAAGAGTTTCCCGTGTGTGTGGCTGCAGAGAGAGTCACCTCTAATGTGAACACATCGACAAGTGGCTTCCATTATTCATATGTTCAGTAAAGATGTGTTGCAGGCACATTTTGTGCAGCACACCTTCGTTAAAAAGCCTGCTTGTGTGTGTGTGTGTGTGTGTGTGTGTGTGTGTGTGTGTGTGTGTGTGTGTGTGTGTGTGTGTGCACTATACGATGAGAAAGTGTAAGACTTGCACTTTATTGGACACCCAAAACAAATGCGATACATGTGCAGAGTAGAAACACAAACGTGAGAGACCAAAACACTATATTACAATGTACTGTGTTTTAGAGATAGAACTTATTGGTATTTAATGTAAATAAAATCAAAATAAAGCCACTGGTCATCTACACCAGAATATTCCACACAAAATGTACAACTAAGGAGGGTTTCATTGAGTTTATTAAGGAGTCATTATGTACAATTAACCTTCCAAACAGGGAGATACACACAACACAGAGCACAGCTGAAACAGTCTGACAAAGGGAATTCCTAAATAGGTAAAATCGAAGACTTTCTGAAGGTGGTCATGCTCAATGTGTTAAGAAATAATTAAGAATGTGCCTTGGCATGAATAAATGACATTGAGATTGTGTTTCCATGTTTAATTAATTGACAGAAAGTGAAATGACCTCAGTCCTGCTGTGATAATTAGCTCATAGAAAATCTGTTGGTCGCAAAGAAAGACTAATGTCTCTTAGTGCAGGCTGCTGGTCCCGTATGCAGAAATGCCTTGGCTGGTCTTTTTTTATTTCTTTCTTTTACTATATAGCCAGTGAACAGCACAGTGAAGTCAAGAAAAGCTGGCCTGCTGGTTCTGTAAATGCAGAGTAGTGCAGAGTATGGATTGCTGCAGTGGAAATATTGCTGTACAGAGCAGAATGTGCTCATCAGGGCAGAATTAGTCTATCAAGTAGCATAAGATAAAGCATGTAACATATCCAGCCAGATAATACATGGCCCACGCTATTGACTGCAGCACCACAAAGCATCTCAGTGTGAAGGTTACTGTGTTACAGGGGAGGAAGAGCTGTTTTGATTTTACTAAAAAAAAAAAAAAAAAAAAAGCTTGTTGGCTTGATTGACATTTACTACGTTGGGACTCGTAATAAGAAGTTATAGTCACCTGGTTGTTTCAGTCACTTCTGTCCTATCAGAGTTAAAGCTGCTCTGGGGAACTTCTCCCACAGCAGAGACGCAAATAATCTCAATGATTAGATTCAAATGCAAATGAAAGGAAAATCTGCTTCGTAAAAGATGGATCTTGTTTATTAATATATACCCTGTGACACTTTTATTCTTTCTCCTCTTCTCTATTTTACTAAAAGCACACACATGCACAGCTCACGTTCATGCCAATCAGTCTTCCAAGTTTCTGCTCCATGCAGACAGGCTTAATGCACACATGCTTCTGTGGGGACGAAGCATTCAGGTAATAGTTGAATCAGTCATGTTATCATGACTATAGTGCTGTCTTTTCCTTATCAACAACACAAATAGATGAGTAACAAATAAAACACCTGACGCGCCCCCAGTGGTGTCCGTTAATCAGCCCGGCGCCTCTTGTTGGCCTCAACCTTGCATCTTTTGTCCCTGTACCCTGCTGTTTCCTCTCATTTCTGTCCCTGTGTAACTACTGCCCCCCAGTGGTTAAAGCCACTCATTTCCAACACAGCTGCACTGCAGCGGGGCGCACTTTTGATCGCATGCAGGGTTTTAATTGGACCATAAATCTTTCTCTCCTTTTAGTGGTCTGAAATGACTTAATAAAGCAACAAGGTCTCAGCAAGATTTTCGCCTTAAAGGCCCCCTGACTCAAAAATCTACTTTGCATTTTTTTTTTTCTTCAATTAGATGTTTGACCTCAGCTGTGCAGAATGATGATGTTGACATTAGAGGGCTGCTTTCACATTCATCTGGCAAAGGAAGAAGTCTCTCTGTGCTCACTTCAAAACTCTGAACCGTGTATAAATGAGCATCATTCACTACTAGCTTGGATCCAATCGTGATCCAATATGCAACTTATGTGGGTGTGATTTGGAAACTTACACCTGCAAGTCCCAATACACTGAGAATGGACTGTGTGGACAGTGAAGCTGGAGATATCTTGCATCCAGTAGTCAAACTTTTGCAATGAACAATCTTTGCATATTCATAGACTTTTGTTTTGTTTTCATTGCTTTTTTTAATAGAGTAGGGGGACTAGATTTCATTTGAAGAATATTTAACAAAATAATTGAATTTGTTTCTGGAGTGTTTATGTCCTGACAGAGGGGGGCTTTGAATTGGTCTCATTTCATTTGACTGAAACCGATGGGTTTGCAGAATAAATCTTGACATAGGTAATGCATGACAGTGTGCATTTGTTGGCCTTGTATTTAAATACCTTTACATCAGGAAAGGCAGCCTGCTACAATAAGTCAGCTGTCTTTTCAGTGTCTTATAGTAACAAAATTATTCATCAAGCTTTAAACCACAACCATTTCCTTCTTCGTCTTATGGTTGCTTCTCTTTCTGCTGTTGTCATTCTGGTTTAGCAGCCCTCTATCTATTTGATATCGAAGCATCTTTAAATGCACCACGAAAATAAATTGTCCATTGTGGTGGATTACCTTACTCAAGCGAGACTGAATCTCTGCAAATTGATTTTCACAGTATCACTGAAAACAACGACAGCCTTGAGTGGAGCATTTCATCCTCAGTAATCAATAACTGTAGTTCAGGGGCTAAAACATGAAAATAAACAATAAAGGCATAAACAAAGCAGAGACAGAACAATAAATCTTGCAGGTAACTATCTTTCTGCCCATCTTCTTTAGGACTAAATTGGCTCTCCAGTGTAAATATGTTAACTTTTTAAAATACCAAACAGAGAAAAAAGTATTTTTTCTTCAGTGAGTGATTTTTAAATGCAAGTGAGTGAGACGATGTATATATGCAATTGTTGTCAACGTGAGCTGACATATATTATTTATCAGTTCAAAGAGGGATGTCCTTGTCCAAATCTGAGACCGGAACACAACTTCCTCTCAGCAGCGACAACTGGACTGAACGCACAGACTGCCGGCCTCAGTGCACCATGGACAGAGCCGCTGGGGTGGCAGCCCGCAGGACTCCTGCAGTACCTGAATGCAACATCTCAACCTCCACCTTAGCCTTCGACCAGAACTTCACAACAACGGCCAGAGGACTACTCCTCCTGGCTGAGATAGTAAGTGTGAACATGGATTTTAATATGCTCCGTGATTGAAGAGTGTATTATTAGAAATGTTTGAAATGTTATCACAACAGAGTCAATATCATGAAGTTAGTAGTTAGTAAAGACTGATTGATAAGCATTGTCAGGAAGGGGCAATCAGATGTTAAAAGTCACAGTTAGTCTATGTTAGCTATGTGAACATGTTCTCAGAAACACACACACACACACACACACACACACACACACACACACACACACACACACACACACACACACACACACAGTGGTTTGGGGTGTTTCTGGTACAGTGGAACACATACAGTATAGGCAGTAATTCATGAATGTTGGTCTGTACTTCATGAGAGTAATAAAAGGACAAAGACAAATTCTGGGTTGTTTCTTTGACTAACTTAGGAAAACTAAGAACTTTGCTTTTATGAAAATAGGAAGTTAGCCAAAAGCATTCCAAGTAAATCACTCCTTCCTTCTTTCCCTCTCTCATTGTGTCCCTTCCTCTCTGAATCAGCTGAGGGAAAAGTCAGGACAGCCTCTCTGTAAATACAGTCTGGCTGGCTGCCATGCAGAGCTGGGCACGCCACTGTTGGAGTCATCTGATTGCAAATAACTGCAACAAGTTTTAAGTGTAATCTAATTGCAGACTAATTATGTACCAGATTGTGGGATCATATATATATCTGTGTAACTTAAAATCATTAGATGATGATAAAACAATGAAAATGGTTGAAAACACTGTATATTCTGACTTTTTGGGTTAAATAGATGTGACAGGTGCACCGGCTCTTATAATGATACCAGGTAACCCATACGATTTTTTTTTTGTTAAAATAAACTAACCCTGCTTAAAGTCATGCTTCATGCCAGGAAATGTTTACTTTCTGTGATATGAAACATCCAACAGGAATCTTTTTCTGTGAAGCAGGAAGGGTGGGTTTGGATTAGTGTTGGGGGGGGGGGAGATTCAGTTCCTCACGACAACACGTTGATTCAGTGGGGATGGGTTGCGTTGTGTTTTATGAAATTTGGAAATTAAACAAATGAACAGCACAGTAAGCTTTTAACAACAAGTTTCTCATGTTTTTTTTTTTTTTTTAGTTGGGTTTATTTTAATTCTGCCAACTGGCCAAAATTTCTATGAACCGCCTCAAAATGCTACATTTCATGCCTCATATCTATCTCCTGTTCAGATTTCACTGGTGAAATAAAGGGTTTGTAGCTTGCAGTCTCTCTAGACAGTATTTCATAGAAAGAACAATTGTGCTGAATATTTTCTTCACTCAGTGTAGATATGATAATGTTCTTCAGTAGGTGGAAAAATATAGCCAGTCATACCTCATTTGTCTCTTCTCACCTCTCTTTGCCTTCTATTTCCTTCTTTCACTCTGAAGTAAATTAAGAAACATCTCAGGGACTTAAATTCCTCCCCTCCCCTCTCCTCCAGGTGTGTGGTATGTTGGTGTGGATTCTAGTAGGGGGGACGGAGTATTTTCATCTGCCTGCTCTCTGCTGGGTGATGTTTGTTGCCGTCTTGTGCTGGACTCTGACCATTTGCCTGTTTGTAATCTGCCTCACCGGAGCCCACAACAGGATACGACAGGTCCCCTGGACTACACTGGTAACACACACACACACACACACACAC
>JBBMOE010000005.1:6871813-6956610 GCA_037975065.1 Chaetodon trifasciatus | reverse complement strand
TTTTTTTTTCAGGATATAATTTATTGAAATTTTTGGAATCATGTTGCTGACATAGAGGTATCACAAATATGATACAGCAAATATGATATAACTGGTGTGACATACATGTGTTTTATGTGGACACAGAATTCACCGGTGCTTTGACTTGGAGTGAATAGCTGAAGTCATGACTAAGTCATGAGTAAATGATACTTTTTACTCCTTCTCATTGTTTCCATCTATTGTCCCATGTTCATTTCTCACCTTCTCTCCACCTTTCATGCTTTTCAGTTCTTTGCCTTTCTCACCACACTGTGCTATGCAGGAAGCAGTTACCTGAGCTACCGTGACTGGAAAACCACAGAAGAGGGCCAATAGAGGAGAAATATTGTTCAGACTTCCTCTGTGGATCGAACCAGGACATGGCTCCAGTCAAATTAAAACTTGTTATAGACACTGTAAATATGAACATGATAGGATAGGATGTCATATTTTTAGCAGACACACAACGAGGCAGAGCGGGCTTTTGCTCTCAGCAAAGCTTTTGTGAACTCACAGTAACTACTCAGGAGTAAAGCTGAGTTCATTGAGGACATTTCAGTAAAATAAATGGAATCTGACAGACGTTTGTACAATTTTCAACATGTCTGCTGTTGTGTACACTTTCATTTCATGTAAATTAAGTGCATTTTGTTGCTGAGAAGAAACTATGAGATACAGGACACACAATGAAGAAGAAGACATTGAGTATACTTTGTTAGACAGAAGACCAGAGTTGGCCTTTTTAAAATTAATTGCTTTAATTTTTCCAAATATTTTTCTTTATTTTTCTGGCATGAAACCCAGTTGCTTTTATTTTGTTGGTTTATTAATTGTGCATAATTGCCACAAGCTCACAAGAGGAAAAAACAGAATCTAATAAGCTTCAAAGTGAACATTTCTGCAACCATTTAAAACATTCAGAAATAAAAATGTGACATTAAATCCCCTTTATTTGATGAATGAAAAAGTACAGGTTATGACATGTGCATGTGCATGTTTAGTAGATCCTGTATGACTAAGTTTATAAGTATGACTGTATGTATGACTAAGCAGCCACCACTGATTTTGTTTTGCCATTGTTAATAAACCCTTGTTCCCTGATAGACACAATTTTCCAGAGGTACCCAAAAAGTGATATAATACAACAGTGCACGTATGTATGATAATACATGATGCAGTAAGTAAGAGGCATACATTATTTCTGTGGCTCATCATCGTCATCATCATCGTCATCGTCATCATCATCATCGAGAACCTCTCCCCAGGGAGCTGCCAGTGAAGTAATCCCAACGTTATTGGTGTGGCCACTCAGCATTCTGAGCTCTGATTCCGGTTCATCGGGGTAGAAGTTGAAGGAATTCTGCATGAGTATGAGGGTTGATAATAACAAGAAACAGAAAGCGTAGAAGGTAAAGACCTGCAATGGCTGGCCGGCGATCAGAGAGCGCCCCCTGGAGGTCACAAATATCAGCAGATAGATGTAGAGGCTGCTGTGGTATTTACCAGAGACCTGAAACATGACAGTGTGAGCACATTGATACTGTTAGTGTGTTTAGTCCCCGATAAATAAACAAATGATGTGTTTTATACATAATGATAGATGAATATAGTGTAAACCAAATTACAGTACATACTTCTAATACTTCCTGGACCTGTACAATAACAAGTTTGTCTAATTGTTAAATTAGATATCACTTAAATAAGTACTACATTTAGATGGTTAGATGTTAATGATTAGACACATTAAAGGCATTACGTTATCAAATTTCTTTTCCGAGACACAATGCTTTTATCAGACTTCCCATCAATGAAGTCTCTGACCTGAACAATGCCCTCATCATCAAATAGGTTCAGCTCATGTGTTTTGCCATTGCAGTCCATTCATCTTCGTACTGCAGCTGGATACTGCAAGGACAGACACAGGAAGAGAGTAAAACTGTTAAACACCAAAGATGATCGCTACAAGGAAACGTGACATCAGTAAATGACAGAGGGATCACAGAGAAAAAACTAGGCATAATCATAATGTAGCCAGACATTGTAATGAATAACTGAATGGAAAGATTTTCCACCAAATTTCATGTTAGATAATAAAACAAATGGAGAATAATGTAATCAGGACAGTCACCCTGTTTTTGGACCCAAACTGAACAGTTATTGCCACTGTCAGTGACTAAAAGCACTGGGCACAGACTCTGTGCAAGGGAAGACTGAAATAATATATAAATCTGGGGTGGCTTTAGCTAGAACAAAAAATACATAAATGTCTCCCTCTTTTGACCCCCTCCTCCCTGTAATAACTTTTATACAGTCCCTAACACATGTGGACGCAAAGGATGGGAGACTAATCCAGTGATGTAAGCGTTGGGATCCTCCCAGACCCTGATCCCTGTGATCGTTCCATCTCCCTCTAAGGAGAAGGATGTGCCAGAACCACCTCCAACAGAAGGAGAGAAGGAACAGCTCGCCAAGGAAGCTGGAGAGTTAAAAAAAAAAAAAAAAAAAAAAAAAGGAAAAGAGTTATTATCTGAAGGACAAAAATTGCTTCTTGTCTAGACTTGACTGAATTTATTTATCTACAAAGATGGAGATAAGTAAAAAATTGGTGTCAAAAGGTGTCAACAGATGGGTTAACTTCTTACTCTCCGCCAGGCAGCTGGTGCAGAGCACAGCCAAGACCAGGAGGGAAAACATTTCAGTGTGTGAAGGCAACCGGAGACAAGACCAGAATCAGAAAGCAATTCAAAAGCATCATCATTACCATCATCATCATCACCATATACTTATCAATAGCGTGACTGAAAGTCATAAATAAATGTATACAATTTCTGATATAATGCCATCACTCCTCACCACACACACACTCACATTCCTACTTGACAGCCTTTGTGAGAAGAACACACCTGTTTTAATTGATGTACTGTTCTGGGACATTTTAAATTGAACCAGGGAGAGAAAATCATTTTCTGTCTTGCTAACAAGTTCAGCAACATATTTTGTACTACACTTCGAAGCAGTCCTACCCAACTTCAACCAGTTTGGAAACTCCAACGAAAGATAACATTTACATTGCTCATAGATATAGAAACATACATTCATCTCTGAGTGCTGCTGCATGTCACCTCTGTGTGTCTGTGCATTCACCATAATGAGGTGGTCAACACAGGCCTGCAAACCAATATAAGTAAACAGAGGAACTGTGGTTCTTCTGCATAATAAGCTATACATTTAGATTCCTCAACCAGTGAGTAATTTTACTATTCCAGTTACTCATAATCTTGATAGTTGGGCTTTAATTGCTGCTCAAGCGAGAGGAGTGTGTGAATCAACGTGAGGCTTGCGATTAAAATCAGTTGAGAAATGTAAACGTTATAGTACTTTTTATCCAGAAAAAACGCAGCTCTCACTTCTACTTGTATTTGTCTAAAGGCCAGTCTCTCCAAATGGTGGAAACAGTGACATATGATCCTGCAGAGCATGCAGCGTCTATGTTTCTATGGGCAATGCGAATGTATTCACTCTCAGCCTGCATAGCTCACAAGCACAAAAGTAGGTTTTGTCAGTGGAGCTTGTCACTGTCATACTTTTGCTGAATTATAGCCAAGGTGATTCTTCCTCAGCCTGAGAGTCGGGAGGTTTGTCATGAATGCTGTTGCCGTGTGAGCAACTGTCTAACAGTACTGACAGCCTTAATATGTTTGCCAAGCAGAACTAAAGATGATCGTTTGTTTATCACCGTTCTACTTATGTGTTATTATTGGACAAACAAACCAGTGAATAGTCATAAATCTGCTAATTTACAAATGTGCAGCTTCTGCAGCCAAACCCAAAGGTGTGTCAGAGAGAAGACAAGAGTTCTTCTTGATTTTCAGTGCTGCAAGAGATGATTTTGTCCCAATGCGTTCAAAGCCATTTAAAAACAAGGCCAAAGGTTGAATTGCTAAAATGCTGTCTTTGTCTGTCCGATGGCCTGTTATGTGCTGATTTGGAAAGTTTCTGTCAGAAAGGTTGTTTTAAATGACCGTTCACTTACGTGTGACGCAGACCTTCATGTCATTTGACATGAAAAAATTAATAAATGTAATGGAGATACCAGGATCCAAATGCAGCGCCGCATGAACGGACAAGCACATTAGTCTCACAAGTACTGTTGTCCAGAGGGGGTAAGACGAAACTCATAGTCAGGGTCACAGAACAGGAGTCTTTACGGGGAAACAAGAGAGCAGATGAGGTCAAAGGCAGGCTGTGTCGAAACCAGGTAATCGGTCCGAAAATATACGCTGGGGAGTCTCGCATAAGGGCTAAGAACAATCTGGCAAAGAGTGAGTGTGAGGGAGCCACTTAAGTATGGCACAGGTAGAGATTGGTCACAGGTGTGCGCTGGCTGAACAGGTGTGCAGATGAGAGAGAGAGAGGGGCAGCAGAAAAGGAGCTGGCTGATGTGACCATAAAGGAAGGTGCAAACCCACTGTCACTAGTTTTTTAAACACTATCACATGAGTGTTTTCAACTAGTTCTATTTATTGTTTATGTTCTTTTAATTGTATCATGTTTTTATGTCCACTGTCTGGTGAGTTTTTCATGTCATATTTAAGTCTATGTATGTATGAATGTGTTCTCTGCTGGCTGCACAACACATTGCCCCATTGAGCAATTTGAAACCTTGAAACCTTGAAAGCGCAAATAAATGAAAGTGCAAGGTATCAGTTTTAATCAATGGTATGTTAATATGACTGTAATATATAATGTAAGAAAATGACTGGCCTAGATCACAATGTTCTTTTATGATAAATCAGTGCTACATTTCTACTGCTCCAGACTTCCTTGTGAGTGCATCAGAAACTAATGTAATATACCAAAAGTCATCTGCAAGATCAACAAAGGTCAGTCCTCTGTCTGAGTGTTGATCCTTCTGATTTATTTTATTCATTTGTTTCGCACACTGTAAAAGTGTGTTTCTCATTGCTTCTCCGCAGCTTATTAAAACAACACCCTACCTTTATCCGCTGTGATTTATTTTTATCCACATGTGCTTGTTACTGATGTTAATAAACCTCTACAATGAAGAAAGACAAGAAAATAGTCGCTGACTATAAACATACCTGAACAAGCACATGATAGAATGCAGGAAGTTGGAGATCACTGCACCCAGTGATCATTACACTGCACCCATCTCTGGCTGAAAACGCTGTCAACCTGCAAGATGCTGCAAAGCTGATGAGCTGACCTACATGCTAGCATCATGAAACGATGAAAAGAACACCAGCAGGAAAGGAACTTTTAAAAATGGTCCGGAGAGTGTTTGAGATGGCAAAAGAAATTCATCCATTGTCTCCTTATCAGCTGCTTTTCTGCTCTGTCTTGCAGTCACGAAGAGTGCTTATCACACTGCTGAAGGGGAAGAAACAAATAAATCCCTCAGATGAGATGATGTTGCCTGCAGGGGTGAAGACATGTTGAAAGTCTTTTGTCTCATTAAGTTTTGTAAAATAGTGTTTAAGTGTGTTTAAGCTGTATTAAGCATTAAGGCTTAAACACATGATTCCTGTGGATCACTGAACATCAGAGGTGTTGACTGACTTAAAAAAGACTTAACATGGACAGTTTATCAGATCTACTGCTGCTGCCTCGTGCACTTGTTCATTTATTTTGGCAGGAAATTGTCTTACCAACATCTTGCGTGCCAAATTCCTTTAAAACAAAATGAAAATAATGTAGTCTTTGCAGAAGGTTATATTAATTATGTGGCGTATTTCCTGTCTGTGTGAGACTAGTCAATTTGCACGAAACCAGTTTGACGAAACCGTTGTTTTGACACGTGCATTTTCCATTTGCAGTTGAACCATGACAATTAAGAGGGACAGAAATCTGGTTTGGAATCTCCCTTGAACTCAATTATTTGCAATCTGCATTTCCTGGAAAGCCTGACTGTCAGTGTGAAAACCACAGCTGGCCTACAAACACTGTATGAATGCCCTGAGGGAATAAAGCGAGGACATTATTTAAATCACTATCAAACTTGATTTATTTATATAGCACTTTTCATAAAAATTAAAATGCAGCTGGAACAGTCCATATTCCATTAAAGGGGTTTCAGGTTTTATCAAAGTTGTCATGATAAATCAGTAAACTGCTTCTGACAGGAATTCCCTGAACACACCTTCCATGTTATTTTGTCTTTAGATGTTTTCAGTGACAAAATCCAGTTTGATTTTTCTATGTCAATTACAATAAAATTTGCATGTTTATTTTCTTTATTTCTTACAATGTAGCTGTTCTGAAAGGCCACACTTAAGGGTGAAAAGATGGCCGTCTTAGAATGAAGTGAGATGGATAAAAAGGTTTAATATGATGAAAATGGTGCACACTTTCCCACCATCCAGGAAGCTCTTCTGTTGAAGCATAGGAACCTCTAAATGCTTCTCTAATGTTTGATCTGTGTGATGGCTAAACAGTCAGCCAGTGATTAAAAACCTTACTTAAAGTGTGACACAATCTTTACAGTAAAGTTAGCATTTGGGATACACATCTTAACACCAAGTAGTTTGCACCTGGACTGAACATATACATCATTACAGGGTGTACAACCAATGCAGATGTTTTATTAGAAAGAACAATTAAAGGTAATTGGTGTTCCACTGTGAATGAGTCCTGTAATTCCTCATCTCCCCAGTAGATGTCCTCATTGAGCTTCTGAAATCTCTCCAGCATGCACAGCTGTTATCCATTGGTGAGTTAAACAGGAAACACTTCAGCAGGGAGTAGTTTTACCTTGTAGTGACCACTTTACTGGCATGTATGATTCCGGTGAATCATTTCCAGTGAGAAACATGCTGTCTTCCCTTAGACAGTATGTTTTCCAGAGGAATCAATGTCAGCAGAACCAATGAGCTTGTGGTGACTAAATGCTTCAAATATGGATGTTGCTGCAAAGAAGCTACAAATTGTAAAATTTCGATGGCCAGAAAAGAGTTGTTGCAGAACATTAAGACATGACAGAGAAGTTGACTTTAGACCTATATATAAAATGATTTGACTTCGTCATTTTGTCCAATGAGACATTTGTATGAAATTCAGGGTAACCAGGGTATGAATTCTTCAGTGATGGCCAAAAAAGTGTTGCATGATCACAATGACCTTTCAGCACCAAAATCTAACCTGGTACTAAATTGTACCAAGTTTGAAGAAAGTCCCTCCAAAGTCCCTCAATCGCTGAGGAGATCGGTGTGTAAAGTAAACTGACACAAACCTCAAAATTCCAAAAGGGTATGGTTTGGGGCCTGATACTAGATTACCACATTTGCCTCAGGAAGTGACCTATTTGTCTGCCTTTTTGTTTTTCCAATTCAGTTTTCCTATGTAACAATAGTGATTTTTGATACTTTGGTTTACTTTCTTTCTTTCTTTCTTTCTTTCTTTCTTTCTTTCTTTCTTTCTTTCTTTCTTTCTTTCTTTCTTTCTTTCTAGTTTTAAGCTTTCTGTTTTCATTTCACTTTTTGTTCTCATTTTCTTACTCAAACAAGTGATTTGCACTGCTGGTGTCTGTCTGTCAATTCATTATTCATTTTCCATGCACACACCAGCACCCTGAAACTGAAGCAGCTAAATAAAAAGGTATAGCTGTAATGTCACATTACAGATTACAAAAACAAACAAACCAAAAATACTGACATCAAATCAGCTTCAGGATATGAACTCCTTATACCAGATTGGCTGTTGCAAACGTCCTTGTGGGCTGTCATTTTTAACTAAGGGAAACAGATTGAAATACTTCCTGAAACGCTGAGGCAATATCCTTAACTTCAAGAAACTTGTGTATCCTTAAGTGACATCTCACGTGGGACAACCACCGGTTTTTCAACCTGCTTCTTTCCTTTAAACGTTTCTGTGTGGTACTGCTTATGGAGTACAGTGTGATGATTATGTTAATTTATGAAACCATTTTTTTATGTTTATTCATTGTATTTCATTTGTTTGCTCTAACAATAAAGAGTTTTAAGTGAAAACATACGTTAAAATCTGATCTCAATGGCAGCGTTGCTACTGGTGATGTCACAGTTGGCCAGGACTAGTCCAGCAATCATATTACCAAACTTGTTGATACACTCTAAATGTGTAGCTTAGTTGTGAAACAATAGCTTTCCTCCTTTCCAAAGTTGCTTTAATCTCAGTGAGTCTGCTAAATATACCACGTACCTGGGAGCGAGCATGGGTTTCATAATGGTTTCATAACACACACAAAGTGTCTTTGGTTTGTATTACTGTTACTTGTATAACTGTTACCAATACTACATCTGTTTCTAATCTATATCTGTGACGACAACAAGAAATATGTATGTAATGTAACACAGTAACAAAGTGCTTTACTATAAAACTAAAATCAAAAACTGAAGTAGGCCTACTGCCAAGTAAGGTTTCATGTATGAGGAATTTGCCTTGGTGATGTGGTGCATGACAATCAAAATAAGCAGGAGAAAATGCAAATACTGCAAAAAGTGATTTAAACAAGGACTGCGACATGTACACAATTTTGAGTAAGGAATGTGCAAAATGGCGGCACGGTGGTGCAGCAGGTAGTGCGCGTGCCTCACAGCAAGAAGGTTCCCGGTTCGATCCCGGGGTCAGGCGGGGGCCTTTCTGTGTGAAGTTTGCATGTTCTTCCCGTGCATGCGTGGGTTCTCTCCGGGCACTCCGGCTTCCTCCCACAGACCAAAAACATGCTCATTAGGTTAATTGGTGACTCTAAATTGCCCCTAGGTGTGAATGTGAGAGTGAATGGTTGTGTGTGTGTTGCCCTGCAGTCGGCTGGCGACCGGCTCAGGGTGTACCCCGCCTCTCGCCCGTTGACAGCTGGGATAGGCTCCAGCCCCCCCCAACCCTGAAAGGGATACAAGGGGTATAGAAGATGAATGAATGAATGAATGTGCAAAATTCATAGTATAAAGAATATGTGCAATGTGCAAACAGGTGGCAATACATGTGTACTGAATTAAGTTTACGATGAGAAATGTTTGCTATGGATGGAAAAAAGATGTGCAATAATAATAGTAATAATAGGAATAAGAGCAATACTGATGTTAAGTCAATGTGTGTAGTAGACACCAAAACAAAATGAGGAGAAAGCAATATCATCCTTTAAGAGACTCTCTGGTAAATGCTCATGTCCTCCTCTTACGCTAATCTCTTTTATAAACATGCTGTCTACAAGTCCAAGCTGATATTACTCATTTGATTAATTCCAGTTAAGATCACTTGAATAACTTTCTCAGACTTCCTAAAGCTTCTCTAGAGTTTCCACTGGCTGGCAACTTCCTGAACTTTATTTCTAAAACTGCTTGAATCCCCCTATATTTACTGACATCCTGTATTATTTTCTTACGTTCAATCAACTTTGAAAAGTAAAACACTCCCTTCAAAAGAAACTGATATGCAGTGTTTATCATGTGTTGAAATAAAATCAAGGGCCACGTCAGCTAATCTTTTCAGTCTGAGCTGTGTGTGGTAGAATATTAACAGACAGTTTAAGACCACCGGCGTTGGATTCTGAATGAAGACACATCTGTATTCTTGTCGTGCACAACATGTAGCCAAACATTTTGGTTTAATTTGATGTTTGAATTGTTAGTTCTCCTGAACTAAACCTGCAGTCAAACATAGCTGTAATGTCAGGAAATACTACATTCCCTGGAAACGTGCCAAGCTGCAACTTGAGCAAAGATGACCCAGGTTGAAATCTGCAATGCAGGAGGACTCCAGGATAGGTCAGCCATGATGTGACCATACTACACGCTGCTGTATTGATTCATACCTGTGTCCTAGCTGGTTTTACACTAAAATGCTCTTGTAAACTTTAATGAGTTTAAACAGAGAACATGCACTTTAACCTACATATATGAAGAAAACAGGTCGCTGCCACACACCTCTGATTTGAAGTGGAATCCTGCCAGAGTACCGAACATGAAGCACGTGAGATGGCAGCAGAGCAGGACAGAGCTGGCAGAACACTGTACAGCTAAAAACACTGACTTTTAACCTCAAGCGTGAAATCAAATTTGGATCAGTGAACCTTGTTAACCACTCTTTCACATGTCTGGCTGGATAACACAGCAGTACCCTTTTACAAACTGAAACTATTGTTTATGTGTAGATGGTGTGGGTCTTTTTTTAATGGGATCTCCCACACAAAGACACCTGCTGTGGGTTGGGGATGATTCATTTACAGAGTTTCTCAAGCTATGAGTCAAGGGTAAAATGGCTCATGGCTCTACTTGGATCATAGGGATAGATCACTCGGCCACATGTGCATTTGCTTTCTTTACGAGGTTTATGCACAAACAAACAAAGATACTGTACAAACAAAGAAAACACCTCTTCATTTCTTATTGTTCTAACTTACTTACAATATTTAAGTGGAGGATTGTGCAACTGACTGACAGATTCAGTCCCCTCCTACTCTTTTTCCTAACTGGTAAAAAAAACACACCCACCCCACTCCCACACTAAGAAAAATAATTTACTTTCTTTCCGTGTTATTAATTGCATTGATTGTCGCATCCCTGCTTCTGCTGTCTTGAGTAAGTAAGTGACAACATTATATATTCACAGCAGCCTTGTATAACAATGTGAATTCATGTAGCGCTGTTCACAGAAAGACCTGTCCAGTTTTAAGGCAGTCTACAGAGGACTGCACAGCTACAGCAGAATGGACAGGGAGCATAACACTGGCCTTGGCTCTGTAAAGACCTGGTCTAAAGTGCAAAAGCATTGAGTTTGCTGAGAGTCAGCGTGGTTTTGGCAGGCCTCCAGAATCTGTTAATCTGGCATTGTGACAAAGGTACAATTTTTTTTCTGTCTTAAATCTGGATGTTAATAACAGCAGCAGTCAGAATTAAGAGCTCAGAAGTGATTGTCAGCATTACTGGCCTTAAATGCTCTGACTGCTCTCAGAGACAGATGTGGGTCCTTTTAGAGTTCTAAAAAAACATAGTGCAGGCAGTGTACAACCATAACTTCTCTACATAAAGTTTTCATGCATTCATTATGTGCTTGATGAGAGAGCCAGTCACTGCTATATAAGTGAACTGCATGAGCAAGCTATGTCAGGGACATCAGTACAAGATCAAGGATCAAAAGCCAAGTTAATTTACATTAATTTCAATTAATTAAGGATAAATTAAAGGTTGACTTGATCGTGGAGTTAGACAAAAAGTTAAGGCATCACCAAAGTCATAAAATTCCTCATCTGGGGACCATGAATGGACCTCTTTGGAGTGACATTTAACCGCTCATAAAGAAAAACATGGTAAATTAAGTGATGTGCTGTAGGCCATCGATCTTTTTCTGTTTATCGGAAACATAGTAATGTTTGACGTCTACAAAGGAATTTCTCATGAAGCAAGACCACAGATGCAAAGGAAGTCCCATTTTGAGTTCTTCTTAAACATGTCAAGAAGTGCTCACTTGTGGTCTCTCTTAACCTCTGTATCCCACAATGCATCTTGTTCTGTACAGCATGTAGGTCACTGGAAACCCGACTCTCGCAGAAACATCACTGATTAACCCTGACTGACACAGCAGAGTCATAGCTATTAAACTGCCATCAGGCTTTAACCTGTCTTTTACTACCTGCTGCACACGTTGCATCAGTGTCACTAAATGGCATTTAAAGTTAAATGTCTCTGGGAAAAAAATGCAAGGTCAGCAGGTTGCATCAGGTGGAGTTCCAACTGGGTGAGAGAGAAGGAAAAGAGACATAAAGGGGGAGAAAGAAAATTGATACCATATTCATGCAGGTATACAACCCTGAGGTATACAGCGTGCACTGTCAACGAACACTGCATTGCGACTGTATTTTAAAAGGTAGCCTATGACAGAAACATAGACAAACACACACACACACACACACACACACACACACACACACACACACACACATACATACACACATGCATGCATGCACACGCAGTAGAAAATCAGTGCCTTGTCCAGCCAAAACCAGTTTCTGTGAGCCCTGAGATTTGGTTTCTCAGCATGCAGGCAAAAAGCCATGAGGAAAAAAAAGTCCATGACTGTTCACCGATTAGGGGCTGATTCATTTGATTAATTTGAGTTAAGATCAAAGGTTTGTGTTATATAATTCACATGTAAACCTGATGCAGCAGGACACTCAAGATGATACACTTTCACCTGTAACCTGTGTGTGAACTCACTGCTGTGGCCATGCTCTCTGAATTGATTGACAAATGTTCAGTCCTGTTTTATTATCATTTAGACACTTACGCTTACCTCAGCACGGGGATCCGACATGCTGAGGTAAGCGTATCATCTCACTTCCTGTTTCCGGTTGATGTATTAGTAGCAGTGGGTGTGTGTAGCGCTTGCCCCTCATTATGCAATTTGCTTTGTGTTTTGTCACAGCGGCCTACTATCTGCTCTCTGAAGTAACATTAGTTCTGCTCAAGCACCTATGAGTTTGTGTATTTAGCGACCGTTAATTTTATTTGTCTACGCGCTTGTCGGCTTTGCTAGCTACACCAGCTTAGCCTAGCAGCTAGCGATGGCTTCTCTCTGTCCCTCACCAGCTATCTCTTGCTTGGTGTGTCACATGTTTAGCTACTCCTCTGCCTCCTTTAGTGATACTGGTACGTTTAGTAAATGTAGTTTATTTGGTGAGTTGGAGTTGAGGCTTAGCGAATTGGAAGCTCGGCTCCGCACCATGGAAACCAAACCATTAGCTGTAGTTAGCCAGGCCCCCGTAGCCGATGCGGACCGACCAAGTGCGCTCCGGCTACCCGTCCATCGACAGCTCCCGAGCAACCGGGAAACCAGGGAGGCTGGGTGACTGTTCGGGGGAAGTATAGTCCCAAGCTGAGGCCCACGGGTCACCACCAACCACTTCATGTCTCTAACAGGTTCTCCCCACTCAGCGACACACCCGCTGAGAAACCAACTCTGATTATTTCTCATTTTGAGAAACGTGAAGTTAGCGACACCAGCGACCATAGTCAAATGCCTGCCGGGGGCCAGAGCGGGCGACGTCGAATCAAATTTGAAACTGCTGGCTAAGGATAAGCGCAAATACAGTAAGATTGTTATTCACGTCGGCGTTAATGACACCCGGTCACGCCAATCGGAGGTCACTAAAATTAATGTGGAATCGGTGTGTACATATGCAAAGACGATGTCGGGCACCGTAGTTTTCTCTGGACCCCTGCCAAATCTGACCAGCGATGATATGTTTAGCCGCATGTCATCATTCAATCGCTGGCTGTCGAGGTGGTGTCCAGCAAACGGTGTGGGCTTCATTGATAATTGGCAGACTTTCTGGGGAAGACCTGGTCTGATTAGAAGAGACGGCATCCATCCCACTTTGGAGGGAGGCGCTCTCATCTCTAGAAATGTGACCGATTTTATTTGTGAACCTAACCCCTGACAACTCAGAGTTGAGACCAGGAGGCAGAGCTGCAGTCCTACACGCTTCTCTGTGCTGCGTAAACCAAAAGTAAAGAGAAGAGGAGTTAAACATAAAAATCTAATTAAAATTAAAACAACCACTGCAATAGTACAACAAGATAGGAGAATTAAATGTGGACTCCTTAACATCAGATCTCTGTCCTCTAAAGCTGTCTTAGTAAATGAGTTAAAATCAGACCATAAGATTGATTTATTTTGTCTCACTGAAACCTGGCTGTGTCCTGAAGAGTATGTTAGCCTAAATGAAGCTACTCCTCCCAGCCATATTAATACTCACATTCCTGGAGGCAGCGGCAGGGGAGGTGGAGTTGCAGCCATTTTTGACTCCAGCCTTTTAATCAACCCTAAACCTAAACTAGACTATAACTCATTTGAAAGCCTTGTTCTCACTCTTTCTCATGAAAAATGGAAAACAGTGCAGCCAGTTTTATTTGTTATAGTATACCGCTCTCCTGGTCCTTACTCCGAATTTATAGCTGAGTTCTCGGAGTTTCTATCAGGTTTAGTCCTTAAAGCAGATAAAGTAATTATTGTAGGTGACTTTAATGTACATGATGACATTGATAATGACAGCCTTAGCACTACGTTTATCTCAGTATTAGACTCAGTTGGCTTCCATCAGAATGTACATGAACCGACTCACTGTTTTAACCACACCCTCAACCTTATTCTGACATATGGCATTGAAATTGAAGACTTAATAGTCTCCTCACAGAATCCTCTTTTATCGGACCATCATTTAATAACTTTTCAATTCATATTACCAGACTACCAGCCAGTAGGCAAAAATTCTTATACCAGACTCCTGTCTGATAGTGCTGTAGCTAAATATGATCCCATCAGCATTTAATTCAATGCCATGTCTCAATACAACAGAGGACTCCTATGCTAACCTTTGTCCCTCCCAAATTGACTACCTGGTTGATAGTGCCACAGGTTCATTGTGTATGACACTTGACTCTGTTGCTCCCCTAAAAAAGAAGATAATTAAACAGAGGAGGTTAGCTCCATGGTATACCCCTCAAACCCGCAAATTAAAGCAAACTTCATGGAAAATAGAAAGGAAATGGCGTTCTACCAATTTGGAAGAATTTCGGTTCACCTGGCAAGATAGTCTTAAAATATACAGGAAAGCCCTCCGCAGTGCCAGGGCAGCCGATTACTCTGCACTAATAGAGGAAAATAAGAACGATCCCAGGTTTCTCTTCTGCACTGTAGCCAGGCTGACAGAGAGCCATAATTCTGTTGAACCATGTATTCCTTTAGCTCTGAACAGTAATGACTTCATGAGCTTCTTTAATGATAGAATTCTTAGTACTACAGACAGAATTCATCGGCTCCTGCCGTCAACAGGTACTGTTTTGTCTTCAAACACAGAAACCGTAGAAACTGTTCCTCAGCCTGTCGCAGTTTTAGACTGTTTTACACCTGTTGACCATCATCAACTAATTTCAATAATTTCATCATCAAAATCATCAACCTGTATTCTAGACCCCATCCCGACTAAGCTGCTTAAAGAAGTATTACCTTTAATTGACTCTTCTGTATTAGACATGATCAATCTGTCTTTATCAACAGACTACATACCACAGTCCTTTAAAGTAGCTGTGATAAAACCTCTACTTAAAAAGCCTACTCTTGATCCAGGGGTTTTAGCCAACTATAGACCGATATCCAACCTTCCCTTTCTCTCAAAAACTCTTGAAAAAAGCAGTTGCTAATCAGCTGTTTGACTTTCTACACAAAAATAGTTTATTTGAGGATTTCCAGTCAGGATTTAGAGTGCATCATAGCACAGAGACAGCACTGGTTTAAGTTACAAATGACCTTCTAATTGCATCTGATAAAGGATTTGTTTCTGTACTAGTCTTATTAGATCTTAGTGCTGCATTTGACACCATTGACCATGGTGACCTATTGCAGAGACCTGAACACTACATTGGCATTAAGGGAACTGCGCTAAGCTGGTTTAAATCCTACTTGTCAGATCGCTCTCAGTTTGTACACGTTAATGATGACTCCTCTGTGCTCACTAAAGTCAGCTATGGAGTTCCGCAGGGTTCTGTGCTTGGACCAATTCTTTTCACCTTATATATGCTTCCTTTAGGTAAGATTATCAGGAAGCACTCAATAAATTTTCATTGCTACGCAGATGATACCCAGCTATATTTATCAATGAAGCCAGAAGAAACCAGTCAGTTAACTAGACTACAAGCGTGTCTTCAGGACATAAAGACCTGGATGACCTGCAATTTTCTGATGCTAAACTCGGACAAAACTGAAGATATAGTAGTAGGCCCTAAACATAGAAACTCACTTTCTGATGACATAGCAGTTATGGATGGCATTGCGCTGGCCTCCAGCACCACTGTAAAGAATCTGGGAGTTGTCTTTGATGAAGACATGTCCTTTCACTCCCATGTAAAACAAATTTCAAGGACTGCCTTCTTTCACCTGCGTAATATTGCAAAAATCAGGCATATTTTGTCTCAAAATGATGCAGAAAAACTAGTCCATGCATTTGTAACTTCCAGGCTGGATTATTGCAAATCCTTACTATCAGGCTGCCCAGATTCGTTGCTGAATATTCTCCAGTTGCTCCAGAATGCTGCAGCATGTATTCGAGGAAGAGAGATCATATTTCTCCAATATTAGCAACTCTGCACTGGCTCCCTGTAAAGTTTAGAATAGAATTTAAAATTCTCCTCCTTACTTACAAAGCCATAAATGGCCAGGCACCTTCTTATCTTAAAGAGCTCATAGTACCTTATTACCCCACTCGAACACTGCGTTCCCAGAATGCAGGTTTACTTATGGTTCCTAAAGTCTCCAAAAGCAGAACAGGAGCCAGAGCATTTAGCTATCAAGCTCCTCTCCTCTGGAACCATCTTCCAGTCTTTGTCCGGGAGGCAGACACTGTCTCTACATTTAAGAGTAGGCTTAAAACTTTCCTTTTTGATAAAGCTTGTAGTTAGGGTTGGCTCAGGCTTGTCCTGGACCAGCCCGTAGTTATGCTGCTATAGCATTAGACTGTCGGGGGACCTCCAAAGATACACAGAGCTCCTCTGTCCCTCTCTCGCTCTCCATCTGCATGCTTTCATGTCCTACCACGGCGTGTTACTAATTTAGCTCCTTCCCCGGAGTCTCTGTGCTTTGTTGTCTCGCAGGTTCCCATGGACAGTGGCTGAATCTGGATTGTGGATTACAGCTACGTCTCCTGCCATGGCCCTGCCTGACATCCACTGCAACTGCCACTATTGTTATTACATCGACTGTCACTGTCTCTCTCTGTCTCTCTCTCTCTCTCTCTCTCTGACTGCATTTCTGTCTGTCTCTCTCCGTCTCTCTCTCTCTCTCTCTCTCTCTCTCTCTGACTGCATTTCTGTCTGTCTCTCTCTGTCTGTCTCTCTCTCTCTCTCTCTCTCTGACAGCATTTCTGTCTGTCTCTCTCTGTCTGTCTCTCTCTCTCTCTCTCTCTCTCTCTCTGACAGCATTTCTGTCTGTCTCTCTCTGTCTCTCTCTCTCTCTCTGACAGCATTTCTGTCTATCTGTCTCTCTCTGTCTGTCTCATTCTCTCTCTCTCTTGCTCTCCCTCTCTCACCCAACCGGTCAAGGCAGATGGCCGCCCACCCATAAACAGATGAGGATTATTTATGTATAAATACACACTCACCAAATCTAAGCATACATGCTCCCACAAGACACACACACACGGCTAGACACACACGTATAGTCATGCATGCGATTTGTGATTTTCAGTGAAAACCACTAATGGACTTTGGGAAAGGCAAAAAATCAATGTCTGAGCAGGGTTCACCTTGTGGTCATGTCACTTTGAATGACCTCTGCCTGCAGAAACACACAAAGCTAAAGATTAAAGTAAAGATTGAGACTTACAGACTAATACAATCTATGTAGTGAAGACTTTGAAAGAATTTAATAAAAGGCATTAAGTGTATTTTTTGGTACAATGGAAGTCATCATTATATTGACATGCATGATTCCAGTGAATCATTTTTCCAGTGAGAAACAAGCTGTCTTCACTTAGAGACTATTGTTACAGAGGAGCACAGAGGACTGATAGAGAGCTTCATCACATGGAGCAACGACAATCACCTAAAGCTCAATATCAGCAGAACCAATGAGCTTGTGGTGAACTACATTGCTTCAAATATGGATGTTGCTGCATAAAAGCTAATAACTGTAAAAGGTGGATGCTTCACACACATGTTCAACCCAACAGCAAAGAAGATCTACAGAATCAGTGCAGCTTCAAGTGGACCCCCAAGATCAGTGTCACCAATTCATATCTGACCAAATTTGAAATATGGTCTTCTGTTCCTGAGTTATGGTGTTGAATAATGACCAGAAAAGTGTTTTTTATAGAACATTAAGATGTCACAGTGAAGCTGACCTTTGACCTTTTGGATATAAAATATCATCACTTCATCATTTCATCCAGTGAGACATTTGTGTGAATTGTGAATATGTGAATTTTGTGACAATTAGTGTATGAATTCTTGAGTTACGTGTTGTGTGAAGTCACAGTGACCGTTGACTTTTGACAACCAAAATCTACTCTGCAGTCTACCAAATTTGAAGAAATTCCCTAAAGACGCCTCTGGGATATCACATTCACAAGTAATGACTCAAATCTCATTGATTGTGTACGGTGGCCCTGAGAGCTCAACTCACTGCAACATGAGAAAGCACATGGAAATAGACATACAGAAGGAAAAGCTATAACTGAGAAAAGCACAAATACAGAAAATGCAACCACATTATCTGCAAATAGCACAGATGAGAACAGAAATGGTTTCCAGCATATCCCAGCCATGTTCATTACTTCTTTGTGTCCAGTGGAAGCAGTCTCCACTGTTGTCTGTGCAACTTGTTTCTGCATTTAATTGTCTTTTCTCACTTTGTAGCTTTTTTTCTAAATGCTGCCCACGTGGTCAGATGGGTGAAGATATATTCTTAATTTGTTTGTGTTTTGTCTGTTTCATTTTCTTCAATTGCAGTGCATTGAGCTCTCAGAGCCAGTGTAATTGTGGTTATTGTTTATGGTATCTTTGTCTAAAATGAGTTACTAAAATCTTAGAATGACACATAGCCTCATTATTGTCACATTGCAATTTATTCAATTTAATTTTCTAATTATACATAAGTTAGTCTGTCATTATAGCAGGATAGGATTCCATTTGGTTCTAACACAGGCGATATGGTATTATGTTTCATTGAGAAAAAGACAATTCTTACTAAACAATCTACATTATTATAACATTTTCTAATAATAATGAAGATTCCTCTGAAGGTGACAGCAATTTGTTAAGAAGTGTAGCAACAAGATGACAGCAGAACTCTGTTCAGTGTGAAAATTCAGCCTTTAAAGTTTCCCTGTGGATTTTCTTGTAATTGAACAAAAGTTGTGATCTGTTCACCATTACTCACCAAAAGGCATGGTGTCCTTTAGGTCTAACAAATCAAATTTCTCATAACATATTTGAAAGGCTCATTATCATATATTATTATATATAATTATATAGTTATACACCACATATAACATCATACTGTACACAATTACACAATGAATTCAAATATGACCTTATTGTATCCCCAATCAAGGTGTCTCAGTGTGGCGGCGGCTCTTTCCATCCCTATTAAGTCTTTAAACTCTTTGGAGTTCTTATCTTCCAATTCAGAACAATTTTCCATTTCTTTTTTTTTTTTTTTTTTTTTTGGTTTATATTGAAGAAATCAATTTTCTTTACCAATTGGCTACAGAAAGGGGACCCTTTATGTTCCTCTCACAGCAAAGTTGTGTTGGTGAGTTACTCTGAACTACAGTCTCAAAAGCTTATTTATAGTAGAGACCAATCCTTTACTGGCAACAGCATCCTATAACTTATCATTATACCCTTCTCTGTCACCATTGACCAGCTCTTTATGTATTTCATGTTTATTCATGGAGTATATTTGGTGGTATGGTAAGAAGGGTGCTTCGTTTAAGTTTTCTAAATTTCGAAGCAAAATCAACATCATTCATCTCTTTGTGTGTGTTACATCAGCAGTGGGACAAAACATTAGCCACAGACAAACAGTGATGAGCTCTCCCGTTTTCATGCCTTCTTTATATCTCTAAATAGCTACAGCTTTACCGTCAAACCGCAAAGGTGACAGACAATGCAAATGACCATATTTAACACATCACAGAGAGGCATTTTCTTATGTCTTTTGTTACAGTGAGTTAATCCTTTTAAGCTGCAGCCAGAAGAATCTGAAGCTTGACTTTGGTTATATCGTATCAAAGCCAAAGCCTGCTACCTACTTGATGCATATGCTGAGTGGAGATAGCAGTCATCATGATGTCCTACGGAACAAGATGTTATTCAACAAGTTGTGGTTTTGCAAATGCAATTGTTAAAGGTTTGATTAAAGCTACATGCTGGTACAGTACAGGTTAGAATAAAACCTTGAGGTAAATACGTTCCAATTCAGGCCACAAGCATTACAGAATTCTGCCATTTTGTAATTTTTGACAAATACAGGGATCAAGACATCTGGTTTGATTTCATTCGGAAAGGTTGTCAGTGTGAGATGAGTAACCTTCACTGTCATATGTTAAATATTTGTGGTAAGAAGGTGTCTTGCAAAAGCACAAAGGGACCCATGAGGTAGCAAAACAATGGCTCAGTCTTTGGTTTTATCTCCCAGTGATAATCAGCCGGGCAATAGATTTCTGAAAAGCCAGCTTACTCAGGCACTATTGGTGCTGTAGAGGCTCACATATATTTGCCAGTCTAGGCTACAGAATGACCAAACTTGCATCTATAACTCGCACACAACCTTCCAGGCTGCAAAAACCAAGCCTAAGACCTAACAACCCAACAAGACCTAAGACGTCAGCCTGCAGATTTGTTTATATGCGTGTTTGCCTGCATGTCTGATTACCCTGTGTGTGTGTGTGTGTGTGTGTGTGTGTGTGTGTGTGTGTGTGTGTGTGTGTGTGTGTGTGTGTGTATGTGTGCGTGTGTGCCTGCATGCTTGATTACCGTGTGTATGTGTGTGTGTGTGTGTGTGTGTATGTGTGTGTGTGCACATGTGTACTTGCATTCCTGATGACTGTGTGTGCGTGCGTGCCTGATTTGTGTGTGTGTGTGTGTGTGTTCCCAAGGAAATGAGCATGCTGGCTCATAGAGGTTTTTCCCATGTCTGGTTGGAAACAGCATGGAGAGGATTTACAGGAATTGGAGAAGAGGTGATGCAACAACGGTTCTGCAACAACTGATGCCACACCTACAGCCACCTGGTGCCAAGAAAATTAGGAAGGCGTGTTATGTGTGTGTTTGTGTGAGGGTGTGTGCTTGTACTGTACACACACATCACAGCCTCTGGGAAGACAAACAAACAATATCTTATGGTCTGTGCACATTCATAAAGAAAACACTTTTTCTTGGACACGCTTGTTCGCAGTTACATTGGAAGGAATTTGCCACATTTATCAACATAACCGTTAGATTATCTCCTTGTCACTTTGTTTTACTATCCAGCCTCAACAAGAGAGAGATTACAAACAAGTTTTGCTGTACTCACAAATACTAGAGTTCTCATCAAAATTGAGTCATGTGAAATGCTTCATTTTTGTATTTTTTCCATAAAAATCCTAAATCAAATAAGAAAAAGAGGACCTGCACAGCTATGTGAAATTATAAGGCAAAAATAATAAATAATGATAAATATAAACGTATATTTCCCTCTGTGATTTACAGATGTAGAATCTTTACCACATCAAGACAAACAAGAAAAGAAGATAGATTATATAACTTTATTTAAGTATTTAATATTTTGGTATATATTTTAACATTTCTCATTTTCGTTCAGTTCAGTTTCAGCAGCAAAATATTTTCTTGCTTGCTTTGATGTCTGGAAACCATGCACGTGTAGTGCAGTTTTGTTGTAACAACATTTTAGTGGGAACCAAAACCTTCTCATGTGAGCAGTTCAATCACTCATGCATGCAGGTGTCATTCACTGAACAGGCAAAGCCCGCAGTTCTCCTACTGATAAAGTACATTGACTGAAGCTGAAGACAAAGTGCTCCAAGATCGGCCAGGTGAAGAGTTCTTCTACATAATGTGTGTGCACGTGTGTAGGAGTGCCACGTATGCATGCATCTGATGTGCATATATGAGTGCGGGCGCATTCATGTCTGCTGGTCTTTGCACATACTGTATGCATGTATACATCTGTCTTTTTAAGTGTGCATATCTGTATATCTGTGTTCCTGTGTGTTTACCTATTGATCTTGTCTGTGTGTCAGACCGGACACTGTCTCAAATTGATCTCCTTCATGATATTTCTCTTGTGTAAGAGCATCTTGACAGATTGTTGACCCCAGAGTGTCCATATTGTAATCTCCTGAACTGATATTGGAACATGAACAAACCTGTGTTTGAACACTGGAACAGTTATCATTTTGTAATTTAGAAAAATATAATCCTGTCATTGTAATTAATGTAACTTTGAAGATGTTGAATGTGCCCATTTGCTGTATATATCCTGAATCAATGTGATACAGTTAATCAAATTTGTTCATAAAATGAGTACTGATTAGTATCTGCTGAAGAAGAAGAAGACTGTAGAAAGACCTAGCCATAAAAATTAAGAAATTTGGAAATAACAGGCTCACAGCTAATAGGATTATTGTTACAACAGCTCGGCATGTTCAGATGAGCTGGCTCACTGAGATGTGTGTTTGTGTTAAGCACATAATTCCAATGACCACAGACAGAAGAAACAGGCAACTCAGTGATTCTGTCTGAGCATTACTGGGGAGAAACAATAGCCAACACTAGAAATTGATCAAGTTTGAATGGCTGGTATTCAACATTGATCATTTATGAATGGTCAACAGTGCAATCAAGGTTTGCTGCTTTGATTAACTCCTGACATGAAGGCTTGAGGCTGAGACTAATCATGACAGAGTGGATACGGTTAAGATAAAGGCCTCAAATGACAATTGGAGGGAGACAGAGTTTCGCTGAGTTTTTAGAATCATCCTGAAACCCACTATCTGAAAACACAAAACACACATACACGCACACCTATATACAGTATAGACACAATGAACATGAACAGTAGTTATTCTGTTCTGAATTAAGCCTATGCATCCCCATCAAAGGTAATGCAATAGCAGAGTATGTATCATCCAAAAATCCTGACGTTGCTTAACCCCAAAACTCCCAAATCTATTTCCACCCTTGCTTTATACTTGGTCTTTAATACAGACCACAACGATTCCTTCATATGCTGTTCACTGTTCTCTGAGAAACTGAGACCGGCCAAACAAACTGTTAATCCCTGCCACTTTTGGATGATTCAGTGGAAACCTGAGAGTGAAAGAAAAAATCAAGAGAATGTGAGAGAGAGATAAATGTGTTGGAATGTGGAAGAATGAGTACAATGAGCCTTTGAGTACAAGTACCATTACCACAGTCTGAAATACTCAGTTAGGACCTCTATTCCAAAAAAGTTGTGATGCTGTGTAAAACATAAATAAAACAGATTGTGATCATTTGGAAAAACCCTTTCTGACATACACTCTGAACTGAAAACAATACAACAACAACATATTTAATTGTTTACCTCATCAATTTTACTTATTTTTCTGAATATATTTGTGGAATGGCCCAAGACACCTGTTTGGAACATTCCACAGGTAAACAGGTTCATTGGTAAAAGGTGATAGTGTCATGATTGGGTGTTAAAGGAGCATCCTGGAAAGCCTCAGTCATTCACAAGCAAGGATGGAAAGAGGTTCACCACTTTGTGAACACATGACTGGGTAAAGGAGATTAATACATGCGTTCAGGAACACTTTGTAAAACTGTTGTCAGTAAACACAATTCATTGGTAAATGATTGTATTCTGTTTTTATTATTAAGTTTTACACAGTTTCCCGAATCAAGGTTGTACAAATAAATGTCTTGAATTCAGAGCTTTTCTTAAAGGAATGAGTTGACATAGGCCTAGGGAAATAGGCCTATTTGCTTTCACTATCGAGAGTATAAATGGAATGATTAATACCATTTATTCATCTGTGCTACAGGCCTAAATATGACGGTACAGACAGCAGCCAGTTAGTTCAGCTCAAAATCTGAAGAAGAAAGAAAAAAAATCTGCACTGCATTTCATTAGCAGTTTCACTTCCCCTCATTCACTTCCCCTCAGTCCTTGGTATTATGTAACAGCATATGTTGCACAGATGCTACATGGAGAGCAGAGGAAAAGAGGGCGGTTGGGGAGCAGGTGTTTAGATCAAACATGCCTGCCCTTGTATACTTTCAACCCAAACTAGCATGGATCAACCACCAGTTGTGGGCTTATAGCACTATGCTGCTTTTTACAAATACCTGTAGACTCATTTAAGTGAGGCGAAGGCATCTTCTGCAGATAATTGCAATATGTCAACACTTGGTAATTAGCTGACTTGTAATGTGTATCATGATTATCAAGTATTATTGGCTTATGGTCTTGCAAAACAACAATTTTTCCACGCATTTATAGGTCATGTTGGGAATAAAGAAATCACACAAGTTGTAAGAATACCACAATCTACGTAGATATTAACTTCACTTAGTTGACATTTTTTTAGTAAAATATCAAGCTAATGATGAGATTAGCTTAGAGTTCGGCAGATGTATTTTCTTGCACCAAATGCATAATTGCAATGCACTGTGGGTGATGAAGAGCTCTGGAGTGACCATCATTGTTGATTCCCTCCGAGGATTGAGCTCAGCAAGTTCACGCCAGTTTTTTAGACAAATGGAACGACAGTTATGATGGTGGTCGGGATTCCAGTCAATGAGGACATGTTGAATGGCTAATGAGAAGCAGCACCAGCCTGGCTCTGTTAAAAACAAACCACCGGCCAGCACCTTTAAATCTCACTGATTAATGCGTTACATCTCATTTGTACAAAAACAAAAGCAAAGATAACTGAGAGTTATGTGCAAGATTAGCTCTTGGTTGTGCGCACTGACTTCCTGAAGACTTTGCTTCAATTGGGCAGAGTCAGGCCAGCTGTTCCCCCTGTTTCCAGTCTTTATGCAAAGCTAAGCTAACAGGTTGCTGCGCCAGTTTCATATTCATCATACAGACATCTAAGTGGCATTAATCTTCTCATCTAACTTGCACCAAGATGAACTAACTAGTGAATAATCACTATTTCCCAAAATGACAAAATACAAGCATAAAAGTATTATTAACACAGAGACAGTAACCAAATGGTATTGAGGCATCAGGATTATGGTAATTTATTTATCACAACCTGATAAAATCACATTCAGTCCCAAAAACCCCAAATGTTAATGCCAACTTGCTATGGATACTGGAGGACAAGATAAAAATCAGTCATGCACCGTTACCTAAACACAACAAAAGCACAACGAAACCACACAATAGTGCTGGGGCTGAAAGTGCTTACAGTTATCACATTACACCACCACATGCAGTGAAGGGGAGCCGGGTGGCAACAGTACACCACCCTGTTCGTCTGACAGGAGCGTCAGGAAAAAAGGGATAAAAGGTAAGAGGGCTGAGGTCTGATCATTCAATAAAGGGAAAACACGTAAAAAATATTAGCGAATAGCAGTTGGCACAAATATTTCCATGACCCATTCACCTATTAGGTGGGACTAGTACAAATCCATGTACAAAATCAGATAGCAGCACAGTATCAAAACAGAAGTAGCTATGAGCACCCTAAAATGACAAAAAATAGAAAAGCCAGTTAGTACAGTTTGGCTCAAAACATACTAAGTAACAGTTAAGATTATTTATCTGGCAGTATCTGGAAACCCAGATCTGGCTCCACAGAAAACTGCTACCTCAAGCAATTGCAGCATGTTCAAGGCATCTGCAGCATAATGTCACCAATGTTATACATCACAGACAATATATACACACACACCCTAAAGGGTAAGTTTTACCTCAGTGGGGTATCAACTCCCACTGCAGTGTCTGTGGTGAGGTTCAAAACAGATGATCCAGCCTGCAGGGGTTGGGCAACAGGTTGCTTCAAGTACATGTAGCACACAGGTAAAGCTGATCAATGAAAGTCTTTAAAAGCGGTCAGCATGATTGAAACAATGCCAGCTTTAAACAACCCCCCCAGGAGGGCAGCCTGTTCCCTAGCCATGCTGGATAGCATGCATTAACAGTGAGCTCCTGGGTGCTTCCTGTGTCTATCAGCTCTTAATGAGACAATAATGGACTCCAGGTAACTGCCAGTGAGAGAGGCAGAGAAGGAGAAAGTTTCCAAGAGGGAAAGCTTGGATGGTGGAATTACCAGGCCAAAAGCCTGCCTATCACAGCATCAAAAATAAGAGCACTCATTGTTCACAATGGCCTCATTTTATTATATATTATTTCAATGTTTTTACTGATGAACTTGTATGTTAGGAGCATTTCAATGTCATATCTAGTTGAAGTGGAGCTGATTTTAACTGCTTTATATATATTGTATATATATTATATATTATTAACTGTAGCTATAAGATGAATGTACTGTAAAATGTGCAACATTCACCCCTAAAATGCAGTGGAGTGGCAGAAAATGGAGATACACCAGTGAAGTACAAGTAGCTCAGAATTCACGTTGATGGAAATGTAATTGATTTACTTTTCACCACTGATGGGATGGGAACAAGACCAGATATCCGGGAAGACTGAAAGACAGAAATCACAGACAGGAAGGCACAATGAAAAGACAATCAACCTGACAGACAGACAGACAGACAGACAGACAGACAGACAGACAGACAGACAGACAGACAGTCAGTCCTTTACCTTTCTGTCAAGCCATATCATTCAGTCACTGAGCCCCTACCTTGACACACTAACTGTCTGAACTCGAGCCAAACTTAAGGACAGGGACCTGGAGCAGGTCAAGTTAATGTGTCACCACATTTGGCTTTCGGGCCCCATTGTGAAATCCTTGTGTGAGTATGTGCAGGCCATGCAGCACTGTCAGGGGAGAAAGGGAGGGTTTATGGTCAAAGGGGCTTATCTCAGCGATTGATCCTCTGGTATAAAATGCTGCCGATGGCAGAGACTCAGTGTGGACATGCTGCTTCAGCACTGAGGAACCAAACCGCCACCCCTCTCCTTCTCCTTGCTCTTTACCATCAACGCCTTCCTCCTCAGCCAGCCATGGGAGTTGCATACAGCGTTGGAGAGTAAGTGAAACGAACCATCAAGATGTCTGTGAACACTGTTATGCTGGCTCCTGAAAATGGTGGTGTTATCTGGAGTTGAAATAGACAGTATTTTGCCATGCTTGTTTCGACTATTTAAAGCAAGGCAATGCAAACTTAGACTTGGAAAGACCATTTAACCATGAGAAGATGTTAAATCCAGTTTTCTATATGTATATGTGCAAAAGAAGCAGGTTATTTTTGTCATTCCATGCAGAACAGGCGCATATATGTAGGCCAAAGAGTTGAAGATTGTGTGTGTCTGCATGTGCATGTGCGTGTGCATGTGCGTGTTTGTGTGCGTGTGTGAAAGGAAGAGAGGGAGAAAGGGAGGGGAAGAAAGAGTGAGAGAGAGAGAGAGCGAGAGTGAGAGAGAGCGAGAGAGAGAGGGAGGGAGCGAGAGCGAGAGAGAGACTCAATTGAGGTCAAACATCTCTAAATTCAAAGTGGGTTCAAACTGACTTCCAGTAATTCAGCACTGAATTACCCAGAAGAGTTTTTCTTTGGAGAAACTGTGGAATGAAGCAGAATCCAGTATAAAAAATAACTCCAAAAAAAGGGCTCCTAATTTTCACTGACATTCTCCCATATCCTCACTCTAGCATGATTAATGCCTTCAACATTCAAAGCCTGCAGCACTTTCCTGCTATTCATGCCCAGGCGTGTCGCAACAGATATTAGAGTATGTCAGTGGCATTTGTTCAACTTTTTGTGTGTGTTTTTTTTCTCTCACAGGAATTAGAGGTTTGGCCAACTGTCATTTATACTTAAGAGCTGCAGTAACATTACATGCCAATGATGTATACATTAAAGACTTATTTACAGTATCCCGGTTAAGATAATGCAACTTACAGTGACTCTGCTTTAATTTAATTCATATCTTGGGTTTTCTGACATTGCGTAATTGTAACTTTATTCTGGTGTTTGAATATAGAAATACTTTGCTTTTCATGTTCAAAGCTATTCATTTCTATAGCAGGCCTTTGAATAAACACTATCCATTTAAATATAGATGATTATCTGTAAGAAAAATCTACTTTGTCCTTTTGCTTCTGCAGGGTTGACCACCTCTACACCTTCTTTGTGCAGTGGTCACCAGAAATCTACACTAAGGGCAACAAGAAGCACCACCACACTGACTATCGTCAGAAGCGTCAGAAGCGCTATCTGGTAGTCGAGAAGAACAAGGCGGCTGTGATCAACAAGCTCCTCAGTAACCCTGCCAAGCCTGCTGCTAAAACGTGGGAGGTAAGATTTGCACTAACGCAACTTAAGATGAAACAAAAGCCTCTGTGGCTCTTCAACTGCCCCTAACATTAGGCCAAGGCAAGAAGCTCTGCACAGTTCAAGCATTACACAAAAATCATCAAGTATCCCTGACTTACAGTAAATGAGGCACCAGAGTGCCTGGCAGTTATCCCAGAGGTTGTGGGAAATCCATCTGTCTCTATATATGGACATCCTTTCTCTCTCCCTCCCTTCACTTTCCTGTTTAGACAGAAAAGAAACTGTTCAGTGTCAGAGCTAACCAATGAGAAGCCCCTTCATTCAAGCCTTCAACCAATGGCATTTCAGACAGAGAGTGAAAGTAAACTGGAGGATACAAAAGTGATGAACGCTGCCCGGTTTAGTTAACAGACATGTGGTACTGCAGAGTGCAGAGCTTGACAGATAAATCAGGAGCTATGAAGCTGCTGCCAGAAAATATCAAAGTGCTTTATTTTGCCAGTGTGGAGCCGTATGTTGAGGTAGGACTACTATGCTGCATGTATTCATGTTGGGAGGTGTTCTGTATTGCATTTATGGGGTATTGGAGAAATACACTTAACTTTGGGGGTAAAAAAATGTTTTTGTCATCCATCCACCCATCCTTCCTAGCCTGCTTGTCACTTGCTGCTGTGCTGTATCTTCAACTTACTGGTGCAATAACATGTTTATGATTTAGATTTTACCTGTGCCCTGTCTGTAAATGAACCACTCAACCACAGACCCCAGACCTGCATGTTATGCAAAGGGAAATGTCGGTATATGTCGGTAACAATAGTAGGATGTGTGTAGAAAGCAACAGTGTGAACATGTTTGATTTTGAACTGACTTGTTGCATCTTGTGCCCTCCTCCAGATTATCACAGTAAAGGACCCCAAGCGGCGCTTGAGTCTCTGTAGTTCGGAGGACTCTGAGGTAGAGGAGCCCGAGTACCAGGAGGAAGATGATGATGCTCTTCCTGTCTTGGGCAACCACAGCCTGCTGCTGGATGACCACCACCTAAAGAGAGTGAGTGGATGATTGGCAACAATTACAGCCATCACCAAATGCTGGCCTCGATGAACTGTGATGATTACTGCTATACATTTCAATATGACATCTTCTAATTGACAACTCCTTTTTCAACAGCTTGCTGCTCACATGCCGGCAAGGACCCAGGGCCATCCATGGCAACTGGTCTACAGCACAGCCATGCATGGGAGCAGCCTGAAGACTTTGTACAGGAATATGGCTGGTCTGGACAGCCCTGTGCTGCTGGTCGTCAAAGACATGCACAAAAAGGTTTGCATCTTCATCATTTCTCTGCATCACTTTTCACTACATAGATGTAGTCAAACTGATCAGCAGCATGGCTGTGGGTACTCCTTTAATGACCTGGTGTCTTGGTCTTTTCAGGTGTTTGGGGCTTTTTCTTCCGATCCATTCAGAGTCAGTAAATACTGCTATGGCACAGGAGAAACCTTCTTGTTCAGCTTCAACCCCGACTTCCAGGTAAAAGCGGAATACTTTTGTGTTCCTGATAGTCTGCTCTACCTGCAAGTCTGAGAACTGGTGTATTGTTGTTAGAAAAGACTTCCATTTACAATAAAATTTGCCATCACCATTTAAAAGCAATTCTCTAGTTTAGATAACTAAACACTATCTCGGGAAAGGGCTTACTTTGAGAAAATGATTGTTGTGTATGAATTTCACATACTTGAAACATGTGTACTGGGTTTGAGGACAAGTTTCTTATGTGCGACACTTGCTATTTGTACAGGCATACAGGTGGAGTGGCGAGAACTCCTACTTTGTGAGTGGCAATGTGGAATCTCTGCAGATTGGTGGAGGAGGGTAAGTTATATGGTTATTGATTTCCCCTATAAAATATAGATATGCTCAAAGGAAAATGCAGCTGTTATGTCTGCCAGTGTCAGGAAGGAATGAAAAGTAAGACCATAAAATAATTACTGCAACTGCTACTGTGAGATATGCGAGATTATAGTATCTGTTATCAGAATAGAAAACAAACTTTTAAAACACTTGACATCACACTGTTGTTTTTTCTTGGTTTGTAGGGGTGGATTTGGCCTGTGGCTGGATGCTGATTTGTACCACGGTTCGAGCTTTTCCTGTCCCACCTTCCATAATGCATCTCTGTCCTCCCAAGAAGACTTCATTGTACAAGACCTCGAAGTCTGGACTGTGCAGAACTGAGACAGAACATCTGATGAGATGAAATATAAACAAAGTAGAACCCACTGTCCTGTCTGGAGGTACCAAACTTCTAGACCTTAAGGAGTACGTGTGGTTTAGCCACTACTGTGCAAAACCTGATAGAGCAATTGCTATCATCTGTGCACTTGCCTCAGATTAGCCCACATACAGTATGAAGTCTGCTCCAGGGATTCTTGGGCTGAACTTTGTGCTTATGCTGGTTTGATCTGTGCCAGTTAAAGACAAGTGGCTGGGTGAAATCCTGCAATTCAGGGCCCTGCTTCTTTAAACTACTGGCTATTCATCCGTAGCCCTGTGCTAAACCCAGTAAGTAACTGGCATCTGAAGCTTTAAGCCCTCCACGCCCTCCTTTGGCTGTGGAGAGCATTATGATACAAAGTTCACAGGAACACTGTTGGATAAAAAGTTTGTAATCACTGTAAGCACATTCAGAATGTCAGGAAAATGCTGTTTTTTTTTTATTTTTATTTTCTGTCGAACAACCAAATGTGTTTGTGGAATTTCAAAATGTGTGTTTACAGTATATATCTCTGTGTGCTCATGTTCTATTTGGTCTCATGGCCCCAAACTTTAGACATACTTGATGCAAAGGGGTCATAAAATATTTAAGACAAAAAAGGTTCACTGTTATATAATAGGATACACACTGGCCTATCTGAACTCTAACTGAGTTTTACATGAGATCTGATTTAAATGTTCTCCATTTAAAAACTACAAGACCTACCCATTCAGGCTAAAAAATAAAAGTATAAAGTTGCACTATAAACAATTTACTATCTGTGATGTGTGCTATTTGTGGAGGAAGGGACCTCAGCTGTTAACTGTCACTTCTGTTTTTTGAATGTGACACACCTGCCTGTCTATTTGCATACATGGAGAATATTTTTCAGGAAGACTTGAGATGGCATTTCAAATCTTTGATACCTTTTACTATCTATATATTTAAATATATTTTTATGAAAATGCAAACAGGAAAGTGAAGTAAAATTTCACATTGTTCCTTTTTGTTTGTTTTACATTTCATTGTGTTTGTGTGTAAATCAGACTCTGCTATGCAGTGCTGGCACTGCCAATATTGTTTTGTGGAACCACATTGAAAGTTTGTCTTTCCTGGTGAAAAACAAGGTTTTCATAGAATTCATATTTTATTATGAATAAACCCTTAAAACATCACCTTTTCCACTGAGGAAGCTGTTTTTTCATGCTACAAATCACAAAATAGAAATAGACCAGTTCTCATATTTGTGTGACATAATCTCTGCACCTGTGTCTCACTGTACTTGTGCTATAATGTGGCATAGGTACAGACAGAGCAAATACACAAGCATATATTAGGATAAATAAAGCAGGGACAAAAGGCATCTTCCCATTGAATATTCACACAAAAAGAGGGAACAATAAAGTAGAAGGTGAAGTAAACTGAAAAAAATGTAATAATGCATGTTGTAGTCTCCCTGACTGTAGGATGCTGTACCTTTGGGAACTTCAGGCAGCTGAAAAGAAATTCCAGGGCCACCAAGCCTCCAGGACACCACACATGGAACCAATCCTGTTCAACGGCCTGCGCTTGTCAGCACAAAACAACCTGAAAAATATTGACACGAAGCAAATCAGTAAATAAATGCTGGTGGTACTTTATGTCACATGTTACTGTTCATTTATCCATAACAGCATGCACTTAGTTAGAGGTAGTTAGAGGCAGAGTACGCTCCAGACTTGCATGTCTTTGGACCAACGTGTCCAGAGGAAACCCACAAAGACACAAACATGGATCCTAAACGAGCTGAGGGGCCGCACAGCTTTTAGAAAGTCACAGGGGTCAGTCAAAAATAAAGATACTTGATCATATTTTTTTTTTGTTTTTTTTTATCTTGATCCGCTGATACCAAATCTGATCAGACATTATTATATTTGTGTTGATTTTCCTCTAAAATGGCTTACAGTGCACACACATGTACACAAATAGACCACATTAGAATTAGTAGTGCAACTAATATCTAGGTTTGACAAATAGACAGTATAAAAAGGTTCGACAGGAGAATGGGCTTACTTTGATGTTTTGTATAGTATGTTACATTATGTCGTAAGATATGTGGACGGACGTGTTACTTAAAATTTATGAAGAAAGTTTTTAAAGGATTTAGGCAGCCTCTTTTTATTTCAGGTAAAAACAAAACCATTTCAGACGACAGCAAAACTTTACAGTGTTGAGGTTGACAAGCAAAATACCAAAGAAAAGGATAGAAAACCACCTTGAATTTCCCAGTGATGTAGGTGCTGTGGTCGTCAGGAGGGGTGCCTTTGATGTTTGCAGGCAGGTGCTAACTGCCCCATTTCCTGCATGGAAACAGATACCGAACGGCTAAAACCATTACATTATAAAAAAAAAAAAAAAAAAAAAAAAAAAAAAAAAAAAAAAGAAGAAAGAAACAAACAAACATGTATTTAACCTGTTTTCCATCCTTAATGCTGTTGGCTTCAGACGTCATCTTTACGGCCACTGTCAATGTCTATTGTAAGGTATTCTGTCGTTGCCAAATGAGTCCTCATTCTCACTGTTTTTAACTGGACAACATAGTCATAGGAATTGCTGTTTTTGTCCAAATGTCTTCAAATGAAGAACCTTTAAGGAAACAGTCATATTGTCAGAGTCACTAACCCCCATGACAATGTGACTGATTTTTTTTTTTTTTTAATTAAAATACATAGCAGAAAATTCTGCCTCCTAAAGAGCACAGGTATAATATATTGAACTACACCGCTCTCTGGTGGCACTTTTCTCCCCTTATGTTTGCATTCTGGATCGGTAATCTTTTGGTTTCCCCTTGTCAACTCAATAATCTCTGGGATCGACTGTGCAGGTCTTACTTTTGACAGTGCATAAGAATGGCAGGGGTTGAAGTTGCAGAGCCTACCCAGGTGGACGTTTCCAAAACTGGCAGTGTGCAAGTCGAAGGATATGACAAAAGATGTATTTTCTGCAAGATTATAAACAAAGAAATCGCCACGGAGCTTCTTCACTGTGTGAGAATATTGTAATAATCAAATAATATTAAGTGCCCGACTAGCCAGCCAGCTAGCGTTAGCCTGTTGCTGTGTTTAGAAGTAGTGTGGATAGTGTGTGTAGTGGGTTTTGTAACAGATTCACTATGTAAGCTAAGTGTATATTAGTTTGACTACCACATTTTTATCGAACATTTCTGCTATAGGAAACATCTTTCCAGATTTGAAGGGCAGTTGCATTGTCTCGCCGGGTGAGCCCTATGTTTTCCTCATTAAATACATGTTGTAGTACAACGTTATTGCGTCCAAACCGCGCAGGCATGTGTTAGCTTGGTCCTGTGTTACGTAGCTCATATTTGCGTAAACTTTTAAACACCAGTGACCCTAAAGAAATTCAACTACGTATATTTTGCCTGACATGCTCTCAGTGGAGGCCCTAGTTTGAAAACCACAGCTGTAGAGGGGATGAAAAAGAGTTGATTCGTTATTTAATTAATTAACAACAAAACGTTAACTAACAAACAGTTAAAAAGAAGTTTCACTGAAGTAAATGCTATAGTTTGCAGCCTTTTATCCTTCCGGTCCTGAAGCTGATTAATTATTTTATAATTTCTGACTCATTCATTTATCTCTGCTGCAGGATGAGGAGATCTCTTGTTTCAGAGACATCAAACCTGGAGCTCCCCACCATTACCTGGTTGTCCCAACCAAACATGTTGGGAACTGTAAATCTCTCAGTAAAGAACACGTACCTTTGGGTGAGGTTCTAACACCATACTGTATTTCTGGTGCTTGTGGTGTGGTTGCACTTTGAAAAAATGTACACTATAAATGTTGCTGTCGTCAATTTTTACCAACTCAGGCAGTTTCAGTGACAATACATTGCTAACTGATCCTGTGGACTGGAACTGGTATTTTGTGGTAATTATTCAGCACCTGAATAAAATATAGTTGCAGGAAAAAAGCAACAATCTTTTTTTCAGAAAAAAAGCCTTATTTTAAATGACAAATTGTATTTTGGTTGAAATGGAATTATGCTTTCGTTGCCACATCCAGTGAAGCAGATGGTGGAGACAGGGAAGGAGATCCTCCAGAAGAACAATGTGATGGATCTCAGTGACGTCAGGTGGGCTTCATTCAGTATTACATGTCATATTTCACAGCTCTTCACACTGATAGCTGGTTGTGGCTTATGAATGTAGATGCTACAATGTGATAACTACAAAGGGCACATCTCACATTTTCCGTGAAACAGCTTTTGTCACTTGACGAAAGTGCATCACATCACATCTACTTTAATAAAGTGTAAACTGACCTGTAGTTACTAAGTGTAGCACTTCATTGAATGGAATGGAGTAGATGATCTTTTAAATGGTAGTGTTATTGTTATTGTTTAGCTTCAGTAGCATATGTGTTGCTGTGGTGATGGAACAACTGAGCAACATCCTTCCTGTGGAGCAGTAAGACTCTGTGACCTTAAAGACTGTCTCTTTGTCTGCAGATTTGGATTTCATTGGCCCCCATTCTGTTCTGTCACACACCTACATCTTCATGTCCTGGCACCTGCCAGTCAAATGGGCTTCATGTCACGCCTTGTCTACAGACTCAACTCCTATTGGTTCGTCACGGTAAGCCCCCCCTTCATTATTTCTATTAGAAATGCAGTTGTAAAAATATGGTGGTGATTTACACTTCATTTAAAATCAGAGTCAGGCTCTGCCCTCTGCTGCATCAGGACTCAACAGTTTTAAAGTAGGTCTTATAGAAGTAACTGACTAAAAGGCACTGTAGATCTAGATATTGAACACATGAATCTCATTAGTTAGTAATTCTCTTATTGACTCCAACCCTGCGGTCCCACCATACTTAAGTTTATCCAGGTGGAGTATTATGGCTGTGTAGTATTGCTGTCAGTATAATATCTGTTCTGTCCACATCTGTTAATGTTTTGCAGGCAGACCAGCTGATTGAGCTTCTCAACTCTAAAGGAGAGACCAGCTGATCACTTTGGATCCAGTTCTTACTTGACTGTGAGGAAGTGACTGAAACATGTTGGATGATACACACTCACATTAAGTTGCTGTCTGTCTGGTCAGAGCTGATGACAGTATTTTAAGCTGGTGACAGATTTGTAACAACAGGCCATGTAGGTTTTTATTTTTACTATCAAAACTTTTCAGAGTAGAAGCCAAATGAAGGCTTAAATGAAGCCAAATCTTGTTTCTTGCTATCTGAGGCATGTCACGCAAATGTTCTTGGATCAAAGGTGAATAGTTGTTAAAATCTTTTTACAGAAGATGTTAATTGAATCTGCATTAATTCACCACAGTAACATGCATTTACAGTATGGACCAAGTAGCAAACGGCGTGATTCGCAACTATTACTGTTGAGGACATTCTTGCTTTTTGCTGAAAGTGAAGGTAAGATGAGTAAAACAGTAGATGTACTGAGAAGACCTTGATGAAAATGATCTATAATTTTCATTATCGTCATTGCACAGCCACAGACAGCCATATAATTCACAAACTGATTTGCTGATATGCAGGACCGCCTCAATGCTTTGCAGGTCAGATTTTGTGCATGTGTAGCTGAATTTCATTTAGATTCTGTAAGAAAAATGAACTTGTATAATTCATATACGGACATAACACATTGGACAGCTGTGAGTTCCTAAGCTATGTTGACTCACCTCTTTACTAATGGGCACTTCATGGGTCAAAGCACAGTAACATCTTCATTAACCATTTATAAGATTCCTTTACAGTGAAAGCAGCTCAGTCATCCTCTGACACTGTAAAGTATGCTCAATGATCTCAGCAAGCACTGAAATAAGTTGTGTGGAGTTTTTGTAAATACATTTGTATTTGATTTGAAGTAATGTGTCCAGATTCTGACAAGAGATAATTCAAACTGACTGGTTGGAGCATGAAATGAATATTTATGCTATCCTGTACAACTGCATATTGGCAATGTAAAGAAAATCATACTGTCTGTTCTGTACAAAAGGGAATGCACTTTAATAATTGGATTTAGAATAAATAATATATTGCTGCTCCTCAGTGTGTTTTTAATGTAGTGAGTCACAGATATCAGTTTACACTCGCTCTCTCCCTGTCATTAGTTTACTACAGCAGTCAGTGCTTACAGTTCACAAAGCACTCACAGTAACACAAGAGCAGAGAGGGAACTGTTGTCTTGCTTTCTTTATTATAATGCCACAAGCATTACTTGCTAATTGATCAGTATGCTCCTGCCTTATTCTAAAAAAAGTTTTAGTTTGCATGGCCATTGCTTTTATTAGCAGCAGATAGTATGGCATATATCAGTCAGTGCATAGTTCACGGTGTCGTTCTTGCTCCATTACAGTGGCATTTTTAACTAATTGCACATCCATCTCAGTGAGGTTCAGGTATACAAAGTTTCAAACTGTAATGAGGTTGCCTGAATGACAAAGCACACTTGTAATAAATACATGCTCTGAAGCATACAAGCCAAGTCAGATCATGTTCATCCTATAGCACCATATTGTCTGTCACAGGCAGCGTCATGTTCTCTTTGGCTTTGTCTCATTAACCACTCTGACTTCATTCCAGCTGCTCACTCCTCCACTTTCCCCACATTAAAAGAAGGAAACGTAGCAAACTGGATTTGTTCAGCTAAGATCTCAACTGTTGTTTAGACGAGTGGTGGTTTAGCAACACAGTGAAATCTAGTATATAAAATCATGTAAATACATGAAAACATACATCTAGTTACCAAGTCATCTGATAGCAACAGCTACAAAGGTAGACAATATCTCTGGTGTCCACTTTCTTATCCTGCCATGATTCTGTTCCTCTTGACATACAATTTTCTGAATTTCTGACTGATGCATGTGTAGTTTAGGTACAAATGGTTTGGTCTTTTTTGGATTGCTCTTAATTGTTTTGAAAACTCAGATATCAACAGGCTGATGAGTTACTTTATTGCCGACAAATGCTGCTAAATTCCTAACAGCATTTGTATTTGAGATCGATTTAATGTCAGTCCATTCTTTCAGGTTTTTCCTTTTTCTCCCTCCTGCACGTATCTGCAGTACAGACAGTAGATATGGTAAATCTTTTGTTTTTAATGGATGAATTATCAGCCATTTTTAGCTGTCTTTACTTGTGTGAGCAAGAAAATAGCTATTTTTTGTTAATAAAATGTGATGACATGGCCGTATTACAATGAGTGCAATCCCCTTGGTATCTGAATACTACAGTGAGTGCTGCCATGAAGTAGCTCTATACTGTCATCGCACGTACTGCATGAAACATGAATTAGGGCATAAATGCTAAATCAAGTTTCCTATCACTGCAACAGAGTGATAGTTACATGGTCATCCTGCCCCTGCCACAGCATCTCCCCCTCAAACTCAACTAGCCTCTGCTTCCTTGCTCGAAGAAGAATCCCCACCAGTTTATTAGAGATAGTCACATAATGCTCAAACAGTTTCCCAAATTCTACAGTGATCACTTTCCCATCTCTGCCGCTTCCAGCCCCGTCTGTCAGCTCTCCGATGTTCCTTATCACCTCACACAGCTCCTGAACCTCTCTGCTGATGTGTGTGTGAGCGTCCTTCCCCCGCTGCTCCGTCATGGAGCCCTGCAGGGGCCTCCCATAATCGTCCTGCCCCCTTTGAGGGACCACCACACTTGGCCTGGTGTCATGACTGAAGGGGTTGTGCTTCTGGTACTCCTGGTGCTCATTGGACCACTTCTGCCAGTTCTCCTTTAAGCCTTTCACAGAAGCAATGCACACTGCAGTGTCGTCACTAAACTGAGCAGGAGCTGGGGAATCATCTTCAGTTTCCATGACGGTGGTGCTCTGGCTGTTCGTCCCCATCACTTGATCCACTGAGGAGAACATTATATAGGTTTAAACTGGAATTTCTGCGTACAGGAACACAAGGCTGTACAAACTGAATTATAACCCATCACTGTTTTTGTTGCTTTAATATTTAAAAAAACGACTACAGAGCCAAACATTATATTTCACCTAATTATTGTTCTCCTGTTATGTATTCAGTGTGTTTCTGTATATGAATCTATGGTAACTGATGATTGAGTGTTCAGTGATGCCTGTTTTAGCCAACAATCAGGACAACAAATTCAACTGACAAGTCACTGAAACTAAAGAAAAGTGAAAGTGTTATTTTACAAAATCACTGTCAGTTCATCATCAGACGTAGGAGTGAATATCCTGATTTGTGAAGTAAGTCTACACAACCTTTCAGAGATTTGGAGCAAACGATTATCAAACATGATCCAACTTACATGTCACACACTGACTCGATCCTCACTTCACCTGCAATATTTCATTGCTGCCAAAGTGCAAACAAGTCCTGTGGTTACACTTTAACTATGTAGTTCCATTTAACAATACTGCTGCACTGCTGACTGCAGCAAGAGCGCGGATGCTATTCTGTCCCGAGGCAAAACCACTCTGATGGACATCCGTCTCAGCCAGTGGCCTGTTAGAGAAGATCCGGGCAGCCAATCAGTGATCAGAGAGGGACAGAAGGTGCCTCTGAGTTAAAGCAGATTATGGACTGGAGAAGAGTTTATCCGGGCACGAACCCGAGAGCGGAGCAGTGAGTTATTGTTAAAAAAAAAAAAACAAAAAAAAAAAAAACATTGCTTATATATGACAAATTGTTGATTTGGTATAAGCAAACCAAACAGCAAACAAACAATAGCTAGTATTGAACAAAGTCACTAAATTATATTAAAACTCTCAAATTAACATCAGCCAGAGAACACTGATTATCCACCTGAAAAAAATGAAAGATAATACCACATTTTTTGCCATTTATGGTGCTTTAGTCGCCAGGCGGTACTTTGTGTACGAACTCGGTTTCACGTCGGACATGTTTTGAATCCGAAACAAATATGGCGACCACCAATAGTCGGTCATGCGTCAAGTATCTACTACATCTTGCCCACGATAATCTGGACTTCAGGTTACCGGTAACCTTGTTAAACTACAGTTTAAATCTAGCTCTTAATGTGAATGTTGAAGTTATTTGTTTCCAGGAAAAGATCAGAATTTGACAGATGAGACAGATTGGTGCTACGTTAGCTACTTGCTAATTCAAACTGTAAAAAAACTCACCTGTTAAGTTACTGTAGCGGTGTGATTAGATGTAGTGAGGATTCCTCGATGTTTTATCTCACAAAATAAAACTTTAACACATTTCTCCATCTGACCTCCCTCTGTGAACTCTTATCGAGATGGTGATAAACTGGGCATTCACACTTGCATCATCTGTAGCCCGTTTCTAATCATAACTGTGTACCCATCTGGAAATCTTGCTTTGTGAATAAGTGCAATATGCATGGAAGCACACCTGGACAAGTGGACGTTGTTGACCTAATGGGCTGTAATGCAAACTTGTACGTAAGTGTGCCAAATGTGCCAAAAAACAAAAAAACAGGGAAACAGGGAGGAAGGGTATCAGGATATTTCTGCTACAACAAATTTGACCATTCTTTCTCCAATCCGTCACTCTTAAGTCCCCCTCCTTGTTGAACGTGCAATACTAAATTTCTTCTGTATACCTTTGTTTATGTCTGTATGTGTGTTGTTTTCTGATAGACTGTAGTTCATACAACAGTATTTATGATTTATGTACTCATTCTTGCAGGAGATTAAGGCTTTGATAGCTCTCAGAGGAAAACCATTCCAGCCAAGTGTAAACTTCAAAGAAAAGGTTTGCAAGTGAATTGTGCTTTGCCGGTTTTAATTCCTGTCCTTTTTCTTTTAATGATTTGACAGCTGCCACATCTGAAAGTTTCTGTCCTGTTCACTCCATTTCCCCACAGTCACCCCTCTTCTTGCCTCTTCTCTCTAGTCTCCTTTCTGGTCTCTGAATGGTTTGTCTGAGGAGGATGTCCGCGGCATCATGGCCAGATCTGTTTGTGCAAAGTAAGTGTTTTAGCTTTTTGTGAAGGTAAGTGATGCCCTTGCATCTGTAGTAATGTGATGGCCTGAACGTGCTGTGCATATACCTTATCTTGACAGTATTTTCGATAGTACAGTGGCTGAGATGAAGCTGTAGTTCATGTTGTATTATCGTTTCAGGTCTGCTTTTGAACTATGGGGCCACGGAAAAACTCACAGTGAACTCAGAACATCCCTATTGAGCTACCCATCAGAAAACATGGTTCGTGATGCTACAGCTTACAGATTGATTCCACCAGGCACGGCTGCATCGTGGTCTGGCTGCAAAGCAGGTGCCACAGCCGATTGTGGCCATTCCAGATAATACTTGTGATTCCACCAGAAGCACCGCAGCATGTTTCTCCACTCTGCTCCACTGCACATATATAGCTAGTCTATTTTTGAATGAAGGTGGGTCAGTCTGGGCAGAGCAGGTTGAGCTCAGCAGAAAGTCAGACACAGGAATGACATAAAGCATCCAGCCAATTTTCAAAATTAAACATCTTGTGCAGACTCCCGGTCGTATATCACATCAAAACAGGCAAAAAAGAAACATTTAATTATGTAGCCTACTTACCCATGGTAAGATATAGTAGAAAAGCAAAATGGTGGAAGCACACAAATGAAGGACAAATCTGAGCAAGTCAACAAAATCAGGCAGGCAAAACACTCCCTCTGAAACTCTGCTGGTGGGGTGTGAAGCTGTGCTGAGGATGCAACAAAACCGCACTGCAGCCAGAACGCGATGCAGCAATTGGACAGGCTGAGCACTGTATTTTTATGAAAACCTATCATCTGAAACATACAGAGTCTAATCTGCTACGTTTCATTTCTGCTTGTGATCTTTCCCCACAGTCACCGTTCATGCACAAAGACTCAACTTACAGAATTAATGTCTACACTTTCAACAAGACTCTGGACTTTGCAGACAGAATCAAAAGGATTGATGTGAGTGTTTTGATGTGTCTGTAGAAATGACTAAATGAGTGCATATGAATGCACAGAAATGTGTGTGGTGTATGTGCATCTTTCAGTGTGTGTATGTGCAGAATGTCATGTTTTTATTCTCCCACCAGGCTATGGAGTATCTTCCGTTTGAAGGCACAGTGAGCCTGAAGAACCCTCAGCACATCTTCTGCTTGTTGGAGGATTACGGCACGGACCCCAACAACATCCCCGAGCATCCAGACTACATCTATTTTGGCAGATGGGTGAGATACAGTGGACTTTTTGTTTTTACATTTGACTAATAAGGGGTGATCAGCACCTCAACACTTTTCATCTTTAATCGCTCCAGATAGCTGATGGGCAGCGTGAACTGATTCGCTCCCACAGTGTGAAGAACAGACACTTCATAGGAAACACCACTATGGATGCTGGGCTCTCATTCATTATGGCCAACCACGCTAAGGTCAAAGAGAATGACCTCGTCTTTGACCCGTTTGTTGGCACAGGTGAGATGATCCTGTTACACACATGCCTGTCTATAGACTGTCACACATTCTGGGAAGTCTGTGTCAATAAATGTTTTCAGTTTGTTTTTCTCTCTTGATGTGTTTCAGGAAGCCTGTTGGTAGCATGTTCTCAGTTTGGAGCTTATGTCTGTGGAACAGATATTGATTACAACACGATTCATGGCAAAGGTAAGTTATGTCTGCTCAGAGTATAAATGGCACATCAGTTGCAGTACCATAGTATATTTTAGGATTGTGGCTACTTTTTAAGCTCTGTTTTAATAATGCTTCGGGTCATTCCTGTGTTAAGAACCGACAGTGGTACCTGTCTTTCAGGCCGGTCGAGCCGCAAAAACCAGAAGTGGCGAGGACCTGACGAGAATATCAGAGCCAACCTGCGGCAGTATGGAACAGAGAAGATGTATTTAGATGTCATGGTGTGTGATGCGTCCAAGCCAGTGTGGAGGAAGACTGCACTGTTTGACACCATCATCACTGATCGTAGGTGTTAAGTTTACTCTTAACAGACCATTACTGACACTTCATGCCTGCTGAGTGTGATAAATGTGTCGCAGCTTTTGTGTGACTTTTGTTTTTTGTCTTTTCTCCTGTGGTCCTTCTGACATCAGCTCCGTATGGTATCCGTGAGTCCACAAGGAGAACAGGGTCCCACAAAGACATTATCAAACCCCCTGATGGCAAGTAAGTTTCCCTGATACTCTATGACTTTGTCTGGCCTTGACTTTAATATGTTCCAGTGCATTATGTATTAGTGAGGCCATATTTGACTTTAGAGCAGGGGTAGCCTGGACAGCCATTCCAGCAGGTTATTTCTCTGAGTTCTTCCACCCGGCTTGATGCAGTGGTAATGGCATGGGGGTCTTTGTCTGGAATGACAGCCTACAGATTCTTGGCTGGCACGGCATGTCACGTGAAATGTTTTGTTTGACGTATTAAACCTGTCTGTGTTCATTTGTTTCTTCCGTCCAGCTACGTCGAGTCCCACATCCCCGTTTCACAGGCATACCACCTGAGTGACATCTTCACAGATCTGTTAAACTTCTCTGCCCACCACCTGATCATGGGTGGGAGGCTGGTCTATTGGCTTCCTATCTACAGACCAGAGTGAGTGTACTGACTTATTGTATGGTGTCCTTACTGGATTATATAAAACGTCATCCCCTCACAGTAACATCCAGCTCCGTTAAGCTTACTGATTTCTGTTCCTTTAACACTCAAACTTTGCCCATGACAAGTGTATTGTTATTGTTTAAAAACATGCCTTGCTCTATGAAAATGTATATTTTGATACTAGATTTGAAGTGTGCTTTGTCCTCATTGGCTTTGATTGGGAGCTCCTTTTGTTTAAATGGTGCTTTTCCCCAAATAACAATTGTAATCAATAGGGGGCAGACTGATACCATAAACCAGAACTCCACAGTAGTGGCTTATGTGAGCACAACCTGCAACATTTGAATTTATTGTTGATCTAATTAATTCACTAAGTACCCAAATAACATGAAGCAAAGGGTTATTAGAATGTAAACATGATTGCGTTTTATAAAAGCTAATTACTGCATATAATTAGAATTGGCTTTGTAAATTAGCTGAGGGAAGTGTGTGTAAATGTGAAGTGAATGTCTGTTTATTAATCAGTTTGGACAATTGAGTTAATGAGCTGCTAAAGGCTTTTAAAACCCTGGGGTGTGTTTGCAGCTCTTTCACTTTGAGTCCAGTAGGCTGGCACACCAAAGCCTTTTCCACCAACGCTTTTCCACTCGGGTTTTCAACCTTCCAGCGTTTCCCTGTAGCAGTATTCCATTCCCGCTCCTATAAAACATAGTCTTGCGTGTGTAAGCACCTGCGTGAATGACAGTGTTTATACAGAGTAGTGTACAGGTGTGTTGAGGTTTTCCTGCCCAAACAGCTGGGTTACCGTAAACCACAACTGACAGCTCCTTTGTATGTTGGCTCTATAAGACGGCTCCTCTGTGACACAGTTGTGCATTGTTAAATGTTCTGTGCATTCGCAGAAAGTGAAGTGCTGACTCTTAAATGCAGGTGTTTGACTACAAAGGTACAAACCACAACAGACAGCGGCACCAAGGGACGTTTAGAGAAGAAAAACTCCCCGCAGGGCTGGAGCGCCTTCTGGTCACTTATTATAAGACCGGGAAGGAGATGAGATAATCACACGTCCTCTGGTTTTTAGTGTGTGTGTGGATGTGTGTGAGAAACAAGAGCACGCACAAACACACACGGCAAACCTCGCGACCTTTGCTCGTGTCACTGTGTTTCTGTATGCACTCGTACATATGCATGAATGTGTGTGGTCTTGTGTATGAGCCCATGCATACATGTGTGTCATCATGTTCACACATTTGTCTTTGCTACTCATCTACCGGCGCTTGACTCTGTGCCTGTCAGAGCGCCGTGCCAAAATAAACGTCTGAGGCCAGGCGAGTCAGATATGTGAACTATCTGTCTCTGCAGTCAGCAGGCTGACCCGTGTGTGTGTGTGTGTGTGTGTGTGTGCGTGTGTGTGTGTGTGTGTGTGTGTGTGTGTGTGTGTGTTTTGTGTACAATCGCATGTGTGCTTTGGAATACGTGTGTCTGTGTGTGTAAGTGCAGACGTAGCCTGTCTCCTGGGCCTAATCTGGGGCTCTACAGGGGAGATATCGGGTTTCTGTCACCCCCACATATGTGTGTATCTGCGTCCGTGGCTGTGGTAGACACAGTGGGGATTGTGTGTGTGTGTCTGTCTGCGTCATGAGAATTATGCATGTGTGTGTGAGAGAGTGTGATGACAGGTGACACACAGTCCTATCAGCAAAAGGCGGCGTCTAGACCAGGTCAGACCCGTTAAACTCTCTTCCCTTTCTCTTAATAAATAAATGAAGGAAGAAAACATATCAAGACAGATGATGGAATATCAGTCATCACAGCCATAAAGTGACCTAATTACAGCATAAACAAGTCAAGCGAAGAAAAGAAGTGGTTGTATTGTCAGAAGTTAGGTGACACGTCATCGGTTTAGTAGAAATGAGCCATGTTTTCACTCTCAGGTCATCATTTTTCAACTTTCTGGACACCTTGGCAAATTTCTCGTTTACAAGAGGCCACTGTCCACTGCTTCAGCGTGGGCCTTTACCTGCTGTGACACTGAGGACTCTATGGGTTTGGTCAAATAGTGCAATTTGAAAATGTGTTTGATGCGCTTTAAATCACGTGTTTTGTTTAAACATCATATCGTTTTGTGTCCTGTGTCAGAATTACCTCCTGTCTGCCTTGCCACTGTTCTTACAGTGGTGTTTATATTCTTAGCCAAACAAAGACAAACGTTGTTGTAATTAGTGGGACACAAGTAAAGGTTTAGAGCAGCAGTGTTTTGTGTGAAAGTGTCCTTTACAACAAACAAAAAGAAGCTGCGAAGATGAAAGACGACCCCTACCTCCACTTAGACGTTAACACAGGCTCAACAGGTAGGCCTCTCCGCTAATGACTCCTGATTGGCAGGAGAGAATTACCTCCTGGCTGCATCACCGCCAGTCACCATGACGACCAAACATCCCCTCTCCGCAGAGGCCCACATGTAGCCATGACAACAGGGCAGACAAACAGTGACGTGCAAATCTGGCTTTGAGTTGGGGCTGCTGCTGCTGTGGTGGCGGTCAGGAGAAAGCTACTGACACAAATATGCAAACACATACATCATCCGCTGTTAATAGGCCCTAACCTGGCCTGGCCGGTGATGACAGAGCCAGTGGTCGACCTGTCAGGTCAGAGTCACTTTTTCCACCTTCATCTTTGCACAGAATGAGTTACCTTAGCTGCGGTTCCACTGCGCTGGTTGAATGTTTAGCAATTTTGATTGGCGGGGGAGAAACAGAACGAGGCATGGAGGGAGGAGGGAAGGATAGGGGAACGGGTGGCAAAGAGAGTTGGCAATAGTTAGATAGTAATTTTGACAGGATTAGTCTCTGTCTGCATCCCAGCAGCCTTTTGTACGGCCTCCAGACAAAATAGAAAGTTGATTGTTTTGACAAGGGCCTTAAACATTGCTCTCATGTAGTTCTTTAGGTGAGTACAGTTGAAATCTTTATGCCCTGATGAAGGAAACTGGTCTGCTCTGTTTTTTACAGTATGTTTTTGCAACCTCCAGTGGTAGCTCACGCACTGTGCAGCACATTGTGCTTCTGCCTGGGATGAAATAAAGTTTTACTCGTTTACTTGATGTGTAACTGTGTCATGTGCCCCTTCTTCAGGTACTGTGAGGAGATGGTGCCTCTTCATCCTTGTCTGCGGCTCATCAGTAACTGTGAGCAGACACTCTCCAGCCACACGTCACGACGCCTGATCACCATGGAGAAGATCAAGGAGCCTGAGGTGTGTGCGTACGCTTTTGAATGTGTGTGCATTAGAGCTGAAATAATTAAGTCAATTAAAGGTCCAATGTGTAGGATTTAGGGGGATCTATTGGCAAATATGGAGTATAATATTCATAGCTGTGTATTTAGTGTATAATCAGCTGAAAATTCGATACCTTAGAATAAGCTCTTTTTATCTACACAGGAAACATGTTTAATTGCAGTTCAATCAAAGATGACAAACATCCTCTGTCTCCAGTCTGTAAGAGTTTGCTGCTTTTCTTTGTCATATGTTAGTAAACTGAAAATCTCAGAGCAGACTTGGTTTTGGTCTGTTTGTTGGATAAAACAGGCAATTTGAGTATGTCACTTTGGGCTCTGGGAAATTGTAAAACAACGATTTTCTGACATATTAATCCAGAAAATAATTGGATACATTTGCAAGGGCATGAGGATGTGTGGAGATTTCTTTTTTTTTTTTTTTTGAGTTGGTTGCTTCATTAGCAAACACAGCGATTCTTCATGATGTTTTTGTTTTCAGAACTGTATTTTTTTCCTCAGGTACCATCATGGGTCTGGTCTTTCTTCTGATGTGTGTGTGGCTGTAAAGTTGACCATATAATCACATTTTATTCATCCACAACTTCTTATTGCGTTAAGTTATGTATTGTGGTCACGTGGTGATAAATGACATCTGCACAGCACCAATCTGTGTGTGCTGCACAATATGTTTACTGTTTTTCTATGTGTGAGCATGAACAGCAACACAGATATGATTCAGTAAAACGAAAGCATGTGTGTGTCCGTTCTTTCATGTTTGAATGTGTAGTTCATCGCAGTTCAGAGTTGTTTGTATATGTGACCACATAAGTATGTGTCATGTTCATGTATGTAGTTTGTGCATATGTGTGTGTTTTTTACATATCATCCCGACGCAAGTGATGGTGTCTCTCTGTCTGTCTGGGGTAAATCCTCACCATCTGGCTATGATTGGCTCATTTCTTTCACACTGGAATCCTAAATGGCTTAATCACACATCGTATGGAAAACAATCCATCTTTGGATCTGACATCCATTCCATTTCAAAACCCCAAATTGCTCCCATAAAGGCCCTTGTATGACACGCACACACAAACACACAGTTGTTTGATCTTATCTGACGGATATCTATATCAGGTCACAGAGTTTTTCCTTTCCAAATAGGCCTCGGTCTACACCTATCTGCACTCAGTCACCAGGGTTCACTGCTTGGTGCGTGCGTGTGTGTATGTGTGAACACTTGAACGGGTTTGTATGCCTGTGATACACGTGCATGTGTCCACGCTGTTTCTGTGTTGTGACAGTAAAGGGGCCAGCCTAATTGCTGTAAACGTTTCCCGTCAAACTAGTGCAGAAAAATCTCTTTCAAACCTCACATTTTCTTATTTATGGGGTGTGAAAAAATGTGTTTGGTGGCCATGAATGACTTATTTGCCCAATTTAACACTAAATGTATGTAACCCTCCACCTGTATGGCTGTTGGACTGAGCGGTTGTTTCCACTGTTTTCAGTTATTTGCAGGCATGGCTCTCTATCCGTATTCATTTTCGGGTCATGGTGATGCTGTCAGTCTTGTTACCTGGACTTTTTCCTCAGAGTGGTCATGGAAACCGTTTCCAGGTTGCTTGGCAGCATGAGCAAGCAAAAGAGAGGTGTTGCTGACAAATTACAGGCCCAGCGCTGGAGTCATCACTTCCAACTCAACTCACCTCATTATTCCTCTTCCCAGCATCTCTCTTCCTCCCTTCATCCCTCCGTTGACCAGCGGCTACCTTCCAGCCAAGACAAACTGTTTAACTGAGGGATTCATAACAGTTCATATACAGTGTTAATATACACGAGTTCAGTCCTGTTCCTACATGCAAATATGGGAAAAGTATGCAAACCTTGTGCTGCCAATATTCTACTGACATGTAGCTTCATTGACTGGAAAAAGGAAGAACTGTTTCAACTTTTACATCTAAATGACCTTATATTAATAAAGTGTTATCACATTTGTGGTCAACACATGCTCCTTTTGGGGAGGAAGCATGACTGGCAGCTGCCTATTTTTATTTCTTTTATTTTTCTCCTAACACTCTTTAACAAGCTGTAAATGTGAATAGCAAGATGTATCAGGAAGCTGGATAAAGTCTTGTTTTTTTAACATTAAAAAAGGTGGAGGGTGAAAAATAAATACTTGTATTCCAGTGCGCATTGTGCAAACAGGCAGCACTTTTATAAGGCAGTCAGGTTAAGAGAGTTCAGTCCAATAATCTCCAAATTTGTCTCTGTACAGGAACTGGACGGCCTGGCCCATCTGGCAGACCCGTGCGTCAGCCCCTACCAAGGACACAACTCCTTCAGAGAGAAGTATTTCAGTGGTCAAAACAAGAGGAGTGGCAGGGAGGACAACAAATCTGATGTCACTGGAAAGTGAACGGAAAGAAGATCAGAGGAAGTCTCTTCAGAAGAGTGGAACAGAGAATCCTTGAATCCACAGTCAGTGGGTTCAAAGAGGGAAACAAACTGATAACTTATTTGTTCCAGTTATAATTTTTGAAATTTTTTCACTGTTTTAATGATGATTTTTATGCCTGTACTTAATGCTTTGCAAATAAATGGATAAAATACAAGAAGTGTTCTGTCCTGAGTTCTGACTATTAAAACTACAAGACAGTTACTACGAGACAGGTGACTGCCTGAATGGTAAATGCAGCTTTTGTTAATATTTTACAAAAGAACTTTTGTGCAGGTGTAAAGCTTGAGGCACTGCAGTGATTTAGGAGGAGACTTCCTCATAGTTGGAGGAGAGGCAGATTGAAAAAGAAGGAATGGTCATAATCAAAGCAGCAGAAGTTTCCTGACTTTCTGTTCACACTGGATTCTAAACTTCAGTTTTTCCATCTATGCTGGGCATCTGTTGAACACCACCTCCCTGTTTGTAACAAGCTTTCTGTTAAAACTGATGAATTTACTTCATGTCCCAATGAAAAATAATTCAGTTATTAAAGACAAAAGCAAACTGATTTTCATTTAATAGGACACAGTAAAAGCATACATGAAAAGGAAATACAGATAAGAATGTGTACTTTAGTTTATTTCTCTTTGATTTGTTTACATTCAGGCATTTAAAGTCTTCTGTACAGTGACAATTTAATCTAATCTAAATCTGAAAACACTGAGTAAAATATGAGCTCATGTATTAATCTCCATCATACAATCATGTGTTCACAAAGTGGTTTCTATCCTTGCTTGTGATCGACTGAGCCTTTCCAGGATGCCCCTTTCATACCCAATCATGACACTATCACCTGTTACCAATGAACCTGTTTACCTGTAGAATGTTCCAAACAGGTGTTTTTGGAGCATTCCATAACTTTCCCAGTCTTTAGTTGCTCCTGTCCCAATTTGTTTGAAACATGTTGCTGCATCAAATTCAGAATAAGCAGATATTTAGAAAAATCAATGAAGCTGTTGAAGGCAAACATGAAATATATTGTCTTTGTGCTGTTTTCAGTTGAGTATGTCAAAAAGGATTAATAAATGATCTCTCTCTGTTTGTTTTCTACATTGTCCCAACTTTTTTGGAATAAGGGTTTATAACTACATGTATAGTCATTTAGAGTCCTGCTTTATTCAGACAAAGGGAGCATGTTTAGGCGAGAGAGGCCTCTCGGTGCAGCAAGAGCGCAAATGACAGGGCGTCCCCACCTTGCCACACACCACTACAGTTAGTCAGCAGCTTTTGTTGTTTTCCAACCACAGTTTACATGCAGCCTGGCTCATTATTCATCTCCTGAGAGTGGCGCAGCAGGCCTTTATGTACATTACCGCTTTGGTCTGTTTATCAGTTGGGCCTCTGCCTTTCCACCACACTTCCCCATTCGCCCTGCTTCACAGGGAGAGTTCCAGGCACCATCACATGATACCCGGCTCGCCATCGTTTGCGGTGTGTGCTGTTTACAGTTCCCACAGTGCCCTTTTGTTGTCTATCATCATCAAGCAAAATCAAATGATTCCACAAGACAGTTTAGAGACCTTGCATTTCTTAACTTATCACTTCTGTCCTCTCTCTCTTGATATTTCTTCGCTTGTCACATGTAAATGAATAATGTGTTTGCCACAACTGAAGACCCCTCTGTGCAGAAGATGGTAGTTTTAATGCAGTCCCTCTATTATTGAGGAGTGTTTGCTCTGCCACAATACAGTGATAAACCATGTTCTCGAAGAGCCCTCAGTCTCCAATGATGCAGACTATAATTAAGGAGGGGGGTTCTCACTACACCACGTAATGCTGTCCAGACGTTGTGGAAACTCTGTTTGTATGTGTGTATACATGTGTGTACTTGTGAGATCTGGTTTTGTTTTGTGTTGGATGCTAACTGCAGCAGAACAGTTTCCCGGTGTAATTCAGTGGCAATAAAATGATTTGTGACCTAACCTGTAAATAATAGTCATATTTCGACAGTTGGTTTGGTTCATCCTCATTCTCCATTCCTTCCTGCTTTTTTCTCATTAGCCCTCTTTCTCTGATTTCTCTGATCTTTTTCTCTGATTTGTGTATATATATATATGTGTGTGTGTGTCTGTGTGTGTGTGTATATATATATATATATATTACATTCATTAAGTTGTTATTCCTCCATTTTTCCCCCCAAATCCTTCATCACTCTCCACCTCATCTCCACCAGATCTCCCAGCCTCCCCTTCACCTCCTCACCCACCTCACCTCTGCCCTTTCCTCCCCTCTCCTGTCATCTACAGACCTCTCTTTCTCAAAGAGGAACTCCCTGTAGGAGGAGAGGGCCACTGTTTTGGAACGTTGACTCCTGATTAAACTCCCCTCTGTCTGAAAGCGACCTTCAGACTGCTGAATCAACTGGTACACCACGAGAACCTTAGGACACACACACAGATACACAATCAAGATGTATAATTTAATCCTAATTTAAAGCTCAAACTAAAATAAAATACTAGCCTCCTTGAAAAAGAGGACCGTGTGGAAACACAATTTTAAGACCTTGTCCACGATGTGTCACAGGGCGAGGCTGGCTTTTACCAGTCTTGATGCTAAGCTAAGCTAACCAGCTGCAGGCTGTAGCTTCATATTTACTGTAAAAACATTAAAGCGGTATTGATCTTCTCATCTAACTCTCTGCAAGAAAGTGAATCAGGATTTTCTGCCAATGTTGAACTAGCTTATTAACCAGTGAAGAAAATGCAGAAGAAAATGCAACATATGCACAACACACGGTCCTCTCAAACCTTTAGGGAGGATCCCTGCAATGTGCAATCAGAGGCAGGGGTGTATCTATCACGGCGTCCTTATCAGATCTGATACAAAGATGCTCCACACATCTGTTAGCCATCTGATGGATGGCAAGTGATTAAGCACCTTTTGACCTACGGAGCTATCTAACACATTGATCCTTTTTCACAGAAGTGAGTGTGGCGTACCTTACGGAATGTACTGTACATGTAAGAGTGTGTGTCTCACAGAGGTTGTATGTGAAGTGTGTGTGTGTGTGTGTGTGGGTGCGTGGGTGTGTGTGTGTGTGTGTGTGTGTGTGTGTGTGTGTGTGTGTCTGTGTGTTTTAGGAGGCAGGGTGGTAAGTGTGTGAAGGCGAGAGAGAAACTTCACAGTGCACAGCTGGTAGTCAGGAGTGTCCAAGCTTCACACACACACACACACACACACACACACACACACACACACACATAGACATGTGAGTGACTGAACATATGTGGCACAGGTGCAGTGCACCTGTCCATAGCCAGGGGAGTTTGGACACCTGCAAGTCCTCCACCCCTTCTCGCCTTGCCTCCCCCACCCTCAGGTCACCCTGCTGCCCTCATCCACCCCTGGAAGCTCTCCCCAGCTCTCAGTTGTTGATCGAGGTAAGGTGAGAGCTGTTATCTCAATGTCTGGGAGGGGAAGCACAGCAGAGGAAGAGCAGTTATACTGCTACAAATCACAGCAGGAGTCCCATCTCACACTGCTGTGTGAAACACAAACCATGCTCAGAATAAAGCAGAAGAGGATGAGGAATGAGCAGACAGAGAAGAGAGGGGAATATTTTGAGATTATAGGTTTTCCTGTTACTTTACAATCATGGATACAGCAACTTCTGTGCATCGTTGAATTCAGTGCCACTAGATGACAGCCTTGAGCAGAGGAAGCACTCAACGTATCCCCCAAAGTGATAGCCAGCGTTCCTGTGTGAGCTGTGTGTACTGTACTCCGGCCTACAGACTGTTCGCCGCACAATCAATGCCGTGCAGCTTGTAAACAAACAGTTCAGGGGCTAAGCTTTTGAAGTGATAGAGCTGTGGTTGAGAAAGTGCAGAGCAGCTCCGAACACACAACATCCTCTTTAAAGATACTTGCCTGGAAGTGGTGAGGGTTGTTGGCCCAGGAAGTAAAAGGGGTGACTGAACGGCTTGTCACACAACTTCCTCATCCTTCTTTCACCTATCCACGGCCCATCCACAATGACCGTATTTGACTGTTACATCATCATGCCAGGTTTTATTACAGAGTAAAGAGAGAGGAAACTAAGCTACAACCACTCATGCTTTACTTTAAATAAACCACCAGATATCCGACTTTGTGGTTTGAGCAGCTCCTTGTTTTCCTGTTATTTTTCGAACATGTGACCCTTAAGTCCTCCAGAGCACTTCACACATGCATTGTTTATTTTGTGAAATTACATGTTTGTCTGTGTCTGGATGTATTTATGGGGTCATCACACTTAATACGACCGTAAAGACGATGAAAAAGAATGTGTTTGTAGCAGAGAGCAGCAGGGAGCAAAGAGCCAAAGACAAACAGTCGATGGGTGTATTTGGATGTGTGCATATGCGCCTTATTTTGTGTTTACAGTGTTTGTGTGTATGTGTGAGTTCTTGCCTTTGTCAGTGCTGTTCTTCATTAATGAGAAGAAACCGCTGGATGGCTCCCTCACGCCCTTTTTTAATGACTCTTAACTGCCAAGTGGGTACACACACATTCACACGCACATATACACACACACAGCCAAGATGGCAAACATGGTGGTTGTGACACATTTCCTCTTCTACTCTTGCAGGGATCATAAAGCACTCATGTCTCTAACTGGGCCTAATATAAGACACCACTGAGGATAAAGCTGTTATGAGGGCATTTTTCATTCATTCATTCATACATTTTCTGTAACTTCCCATATATTCGGGGCCTATCCCAGCTCGCATTGGACTAGAGGCATGGCAACAGCCTGTATAGGTTACTAGACTGTCATACAGCAAATACAGACACACCCCCTCATGCTGAAATTCACACTAATGAGCAAATCTGAGTCTCCAGTCTCACCAGACTTGCATGTATTTGCAAAGTGGGAGGAAACTGGAGCTGCCAAAGGAAATATCTGAACATGGGAAGAACACCACAGAAAGGAAATATCAATATCCTCTGTGCTTTACATGATATGATTTGTAGCGGTTATAAAAATGACTCTCATCCGCTTCATGGCAAGTACCTCTCTGTAGAACCTCCCTTCTGCATTGTAAGACTATATCATCCACACTCTAATATGCAAAAGTACCGGTAGATTCCCCCATTTCTATTTACTCCTAAAGGCCCCTCTTTATCTCTCCCACTTCCAACCCACTTTGCATGGTCCCTGCACCCCCCACATGTCCCCTCTCCATGAGAAATTACATCTTTCGGGACGAACTGCTCTGCCCTTCAGCAGTGAAGAGTGCTGGTGTGTGCTGGGTTTGAATTTCAGCGATGCACCTCAGTGCCTCTTGAGAGGGTCTGATTCAGGTGTAGGGGTACTGTGTGTGTGTGTGTGTGTGTGTGTGTGTGTGTGTGCATGCACGCACGTGCTACAGGAAGATGTAGTAAGCGTCCCTGGCTGCAGATACGTACTTTGCCGATCACACCGACTGCTCTCACGGCTGTTTAGCTGAGTGGAATGTGTTATACATGGGGGTGTGCGTTAGTCAAGGCCAGGATACACGCATGACGCTCAAATGTTTTCTCCTCTGACACCCGCGGGGACTATCACACCCCTATGACTGCTTGGTGAATTTGTGAAGTGCCTCCTGGCTACTAACACACTCACACCTGTCCTTTCTGAGGTGAGGCTGCTGAGGACTGGCTGAACCCGGCTCACCTGCACATCTGTCAGCCTGGCATGTTTCGCTGTGTGCCAGTATGCAGTATCTCTACTTCTTTTGTCCTGTTTGTGTCTATTTTGAAGAACATTTGCATGAAGTGTAACAGCAACAATTTTTTCATCTTTCATGCGGCGGACAATTTGTTGCAACCACACAGTTATGACAGACTTATTTTTACACTTGAGTCCTAGTATGGTTTAAACAAACAAGACATATTTCCCGTCTTTAAGCTAAGTTAGCTAGATAACCGGCTTCATATTTAATGGACCAAAATGAAGAAATAAACTTATTGGAAATGAAACTGGATGCAGAAAGGTTACATGAGGTAATGGCACAAAAAAATAGAAAATATTCACAGTCAATCATATTTCATGATTTCTAAATACAAAATAAGAAAAGAAAAGAAAAGAAAAGAAAAGAAAAGAAAAGAAAAGAATTATTTTCTATGTAAATTGTGTTCAGTATTTAGACAACTTAATCATATTATTTCCTCTCAGCTTTTCTGATCTGATCATCAACTCATATAAAAGTACTTGGATGAAGCACTTTTCTAACTTCATTTTCCTCTCCGCTGCACCATGTGGCCAAAAACGGCCTCGCCAGTATCTGACAGTGTGGAACTCAAACCAAATAAACCCTGTAGTTTTGAGTTAGTGCTTGTTCTTGTTGTTACAGCTTTTTGGCTTGGCGCAGCCCAGGACCAACACTGACTTTCATCCATGTAGCATTCAGAGCTGCCCAGAGCTGCAGCAACTTTGTTTTATACTGCATGGCAGCAAGGAAAGCAACGGTATAATACAGGTAAAATGTCCCTAAGTTATCTTTCCAAACAGAAAATACACAATAAAGAACAACTCAAGTTTTAATTGTCTGTAAGGTTTTTCAGGGAAAGTGCCCAAATCCAACTCAAGTATTTTTTGCAATGTGTGTTTAGGTTCTTTCCATCTGAGGAGCAACAGACGCGATGCTGAAGGAAGACGACTGTTGAGGCATTTTAAATGGTTGATCTAAAATTAAGTGTCATGGGCAGATTAACACAGAAACACAACATTCTCAAACAAACCACAAGAAGCGATGTTTATTTTCATTCTTCTCTTACTGTTTTTAAGCCATGTTGCTATGCTACCTCTTCTTGCCGTAAACCATAAACAATTTGCAGACTGCTGGAGGATCAGGGCTTGCTTGTTGGGCTGCCAGGTTACTCGGATATCCAGCACATATAAAATGCATGCATTTGTTTCTTCTATTTTCTGGAGTTTCTGGTTCTCCACAATTTATTGGTAAATTTGAATGAGAGAGGGAACAGCAAAAAACCTTACGCACAAAGCCGACTCACTCTTTCACCTGGAAACCAAAAAAAAAGGAACTTTGAGTGGCATGCTACAATCTATAGTGTGTAATATGAGGCTGGTGGGAATTCTTTTCATTTGTTTATTTTGAGTGTTTGGATATTGCATGATGAAAAGTTTGTTGCTGTTGTTTTTTATTTCATTCTTGCATAGCTTTTGTTGAACATTTTGAGGTTTTATGAATCTAAATAAATAAAATGTGTGTTTGTGTAAGCTTCTGCGTGTGCATGCAGGAGCATGTTCGTGTGTGTGTGTGTAGGTGTCTGCACAGCCATGACTATGTTTGTATGTGTGTGTATGTGTGTGTGTGTGTGTGTGTGTGTGTGTGTGTGTGTGTGTGTGTGAGATAGAGTGATTTTGACTATCTGTACAATTTGTATCACAGGGGCTTTCCGAACATCTCTCTCCTTCCTTGCAAAGTTTCCTTCCAGCTGCGCTCATTGAAATCTGCTCTCTTGTTGCTCTCTTCCCCCCTCTGATGCTTTTTACCTCCCACCTGTCAGACTCAGGCAATGATTCAGAATCTGCCATAAAACAACAACCAGCCCCGGCAGTCTGAGAACCGCCACTCTGTCTTATTATGATTTCATTTGAAACAAGGTGTAACGTGGTCAGTCTTTGTGGCTCGGGGTTTTTCCACATGTAATGCAAAAATCTTTTCACACATCTGGCTTTTAATCATTATTCCTTTTAAAACATTGTCATGGCATGCATTACATTGAGTTTGAAATTAAACCAGTTTCTTTCTTCTGTTATTGCTATGTATCCTTCCTGCACACATCCCAGCAGAAAATGGCTGGACATTAAGCTTTTGCACTGTACTTTCTTTGAATATTCTCTCTTGCAGGCTGTTCATTTTGTCCAAACTCCGTTTGACCAAATCAGTTTCGAGTTGACTTTTGTTCAACCTGTGCACTCTGATTTAATCTGACATTTATTTTGAATTCTCTTATAGGTCTGTAGGCTCCTGCAATCCCCACACTTCAAAGTTGGTGATGGTTCCTCAGAGAACTGAGCCAGATGGTTCTTGATTCCAGCAACACAGCAGGATATTGAAAGAGACATCATGAAGGTGTAAAGACGGATGTTCAGATAAAAGCACTCAGTCATTTTGACGGGTTCTTGGAATGGCCATTTGATTATATATATATTATTTGATGTAAATGTGAAGTGTGTGCATGTGTCAGTGATTGAAAAGCCTGAAGTCATTATTTTAACCACTGAAGTTTCCTCACAAAATCTTCAAATTGAACCAGAACTGAACTCTCCATTTTCTTATATGCAGGCATCTATTACTGGAAACAACAATGGGCAGTGAATGGATTTCCTCAGTTGTACTTTGTGGACGATTCTGGAAATGCAGTTAACAACAGTCATTAAGTGAGCAATTGACAAACTTGACTTTTTACTCGCCAACCTCTTGATGAGCTGCATAAAAGGAGAGAACTGGAGGCTTTCATAAAGTAACTAGCCAGGTGATGGTTTAGTTGCTTAGAACACAGAAATTTAGCCATCTGTGCCACCAGTTAGAATTGGACACATTCCTTGGCGATAAAGAAATTGTTAAAGGAGTATGGAGGGAGCCTTGTCCTGATTTCAGGAGTTTTATCTCACCCTTTATGAGACACTTAGCACCTCATCAGAACTTTCCAGACAGACTTGCTGTAAAAAAGGATGATTGGAGGTTTGCCAACCTGCAGCCATAGTGAGCATGACTGGCAGGTATTGGTGGGTGTTTCCACTGGTGGCATTTCCCGGTACAATCCACACCGTACTGGGAACAGGCTGCATCTGTTTTAAAAGCGGCTGTGCCAAGATCTGAGTAGCCAACACAAAGGCGCAGAAGGCACAGGTTGGTTCTTTCATGAGGTATAACAGATTTTAATGATGATGGCAGCCATGCTCCCTTTTTTTGTCTTTCACATTATCAGGTATTTGAAGTCGGCCTGAAAAACTCCTAGACACAAAGAAAATCAACCCAGGTCTACAGCACTCTGTTCCACACATTTAGACCAACACCACATGTGAAGCAAACAGTTACATTAAAGGGAGTGAGTTGGGTGAGAAATTCCTCTCTGACTTCATAAGCATTGAAGTCATTTTTCTTGAAATCTGCTCTCATTCAGTCAAATAAACTGACCAATTTACCTTCTGATGACTAATTGAGATGGTCTTGAGGGAACTTTTTTTTTAAGGGAGAAAAGTCGGACTTCATCCCTCTTCCACCTCACCAGCTTCATACCTCTCATCCCTCCCTCCATTCCTCATCAAAGGTACATGTGCCCGCAATGTAACACCGTGTGTGCCTCCAACAGTCATTTATCATCTTATACTTATTTCCAAAAAGAACCATTTGTGCAATGAAAGCTCTGAGGGGGAAAAAAATGAAAAAACGAGGAAAAAAAAACTTTTAACCTGTAATAAAAAACAGACATGCCATGTAGGAGGCGAGGAGGTGACGTCTCATTTGCTGCCAGCACTCCCAAAGGTGGTGGTGATGGTGGTGGGGGTGGGGGCACGTCACATTATAAGGAATGAATTAAGGCTTGGATTCAAAAAGGGAGCTTTAGATGCTCTTCCCTTTTATGAGGCTGCAAGCAGAACCGAATGCACCGTTGTTGGGTTGGCTCTTAATAGCTGAATGCTTTTGCACAACGGCATCACCGCTGACTGCCATGTTCCCAGAACTGAGGTACATTTTTCCACTGTTAAGATGTCACCAAACAAAAGTTGAGAATGTATGCCCAGCAGAAGCAGATGTCTCTGGAAAGAACGTTAGGTTTGGTGAACATCTGCAAGGAAACAGTGTTTGTGCTGAGATTAGTGATGACGGATAATAAAACTTACGTACATTTTGCAAATTGGGAGAAATATGAATTATAATGACTTTTCAAATACAGCTCATTATGTTACAAGCAAATTGCCACTATTTATTAATTACAATAACAGCTATTGTTTTTAAGTGAAAAAATGCTGATGGTAGTAGCTGCTGATTGATGGTATTTATGTTCATATTAATGACCATGCTGGTTTAGTCATATTGTGAACATTTCCCCTGTGTCAATACCTGCATAATTTCAATAAAATACATCAAAAAAATAAGTGTAATGACAGAATAACATTGGCACAAAAATTAAAACATCTTTCAGTTGTGGGCCTGGCTTTCCTCTGTCTATTCAAGTCTGCTGTATTGGCTGCAGCGCTCTATGTGACTGTGGGGTTGCTGTCATCTGTCAGTGGACTGGCCGACTGGTGAGCTAGCTGCCCCAGCACTTTTTCCATTCTTCATCATTTTTCTTTAAACTGCCAATATTCGAAATCTTCACAATTGATTTTTTCTCAAAAATTCTCATAAATGAATTTAGTGATGAAATAGCCTACAAAAATTGTAAAAACAAACAAACAAACAAACAAACAAACAACTTGCTTTACTTGTGGGGACAAAATGCAGGTCCCCGTAATGTAGTTCATCACATTTTAGGGTGAAAACTTGTGTTTAGGTTAAGGTTAAGGCAAGGGTTAGGGTTAGGCAAGTAGAGGTTATGGTTATCATTAGGCTAACTCTCCAAGAAATGAATGTAAGTCTATGTAACATTCACCAACAGCAGGTCTCTATGTGAAGTCAATCCATTAAACATGGCATTGTCATTAGTGTTGATCAGTGCAATCTGATTTTACACCTCTTCAACATCTGTTATGGCAATCCATCTTGTAGTTGCTGCAGTTAGCCTGGCTAAAACTGTGTTCATGATCACGTGACAATCTTTGCCGAAGGTTATTATCATCATTGGAGTCATAAATGTGACATTGTGTATTATTCAACATCATTCCTCCATAATGCAAACCTTGTTAGTGCTTGCATCTTGCATGATGGAGAAGTGTGAAATTGGAGTTAAAAACTGAGGAGTGCTGGTCAGGGATGTGAAGCAGACAGGAGTGGAAGCGCAGGTCACTCTCATAAAAGTGACTTACACATGGTCAGGTCAATGCAAACAGATGTGCGGAAGTGTCCTTGCCCAATGTGGACTTTTAACTCAATTACCTCGGATAATCCCGACCAGGTGAGCTGTAGTTTCTACTGAAGTGTTGCAAAGTTTGAGCAGCAGCCACAGGGGATCACAGAACTGTTTATGCAGGGACCCACATGATAGATTAGAATATGATTCCAAATGGTATTGTAGGAGTTACCTATAAAATGAAAATATCTGATAAATCCTGTTCAGTCAAATGATAATCTCATGCAAACAGCCACAATAAAAGAGTTCTGATTTTCACCTGTAAGCACCCTGACTCTATGAAATACCTTCAGTAACTTCTATAAAATACCCTCTTAAATCCACATTGTGCCTATTAATATAAGCTTTGAAGTCATAAGGTTATGGACTACTGTGCTGTATTTCTTCTTGACACCCTCTTTATCAGGCAATCAGATCCAGCACATGTGCCTGCAATGAAAGCTCAGTGATTTAACGTCCAGTTAACTGACAGTAATGGTTTGTAATTGATCGATCCCATTATTTATCGAGCGTAACGAATGAACAATTTGCAAATTCAGCCACACCTTGTTTTGTTACCTGCTTCTGCAGAGGGCACCGACCCATGAATGTGCATGAAGTGGGCAAATGCTTATTAGACTGAAACACACACACACACACACACACACACACACACACACACACACACACAGATTTACTCTATGCATAGGCTTTGCTTTGTTTATGATCCATCCATAACGTTTTTCAAGCTTTCTTTGTTTTGTTTTATGCTCCAACTTGCAGAAGATAGTAACTTTATTCTTGACGTACAACTGCTTTTCTGGCAAATCTCTGTCTCATTTCATCCACCCATATTGTCTTGCTATGGTTCCCTTCAGGCAGCAGGTCCTGGATCATTTCAGCAGTTGTCCCTAAAATTTGAGTGTACACTCGGTTACACTATGTGTGGGGGTGAAGTAAACTGATCCAAGTGTGGCACTCGGCTGTGGCAGCAGTTTTGCTTCAATCATATTCCGAATATAAAATTGCCAAGACACCAACATTGACTTCAGCTACATTACATATTTGTCTTTGTAGAAACACACACACACACACACACACACACACACACACACACGCACACACACACACAAACATGTAATATCAAATCACTGTTGTTTATCCCTCATTAGGGAAAAACAACAGATTACATCACTTCTTGGGCTCAGAAGAAGGACTTGTGGTGAAGGTGTCTATGAAAAGAAACAATGACAAAACCATTATGCTTGTTGTACGCACACAATAATTTTCTTCTCTTGTTTTACTCTGTGACTGTTGATGTAATGGCATCATGAGGCAAAAACTATTACAGTGTCGAAGTAGAAGCTGGAGGACAGTGGCAGAAAAAGTATTCAGATCATTGAGAGTCATTAGTATATACATTTTGGATGAACTCCTCCATCTGTACAAAGAATAAGACCAACAAATGACACAGACTCTTCACATGCACTGATGGTTACTTTTAGACCTGGATTTGTAGGGGAGAGAGTTGACGTTAACATCAAGTCTCGAGTTACAGCTGGTTCACTGGGTTCATCTGTATGATACAATGTGAGAAAACCTAAAGGGTGGAGGATGGGTTGAGGTATGGTTTGTTGCTGCTCATGAGCAGCAAAATGCATTTTTTTTTTTTTTTGCTATACATTAGCAGATTAGGCATGCAGACATTTGTCCTTGTGAGTGAGATTTGGTATGTCTATTTGCATGTGTGTCGTGCCTGCAAATGGTGTGTGAAGCATGCATTGGCTGCTGCTATGAAGCACCTGGTGTACCCTCACCATCTTGCTAACAGGGCCTGACAGGTCTGCTCCATGCAGGTCCAGAGGTGGAAAACACTTTAAGATGGGTCTTAAATTATGATGAGTTGGCAGGTCGTTACTAGTACCTCCATAGGATCACAGCCAGAATAGCTATGGGCAAGGGCAGAACTTAGGCAATTTGGCCTCTTGCATGGCGGGACTATAGATTTTGTGAAGCCTGCATCTACAAGGACGGTTACAAGACTTTGATACACAATGAATGAGTGACACGTATACTGGATCACTATATCACAGGCTTAGGTTTGAGTGACAGAGAGCGACCAATTTGTTCAAAGTAGTGCTGGGGACAAAAAAGGGATGAGTTACATAATTTATGCTTATCGCACACACACACACACACACACACACACACACACACACACACACACACGGCTATAATCTTTTGTGTTTATGCTTGCCTGCATACATGCATTCCTCTATGCATAGAGGTGAATCTACATGTTGGTGTGCTCCTGACTCCATTTGTTTGTTTGTGTAATGTATGTGCACACATACATTCTTGAATTTTTTACAACTTTGTGTGTGCGCATGTGTGTGCATGTATTTTGTGCTCTCTAAGCCCCCGTCTTTGATGTGCCCTCCCTGAGTTGAAAGGGTAACATGAGAACTCAGGACCCACAATGCTGCTCTCACCTGTGTCCTTTGATGATAGGACAGAGGCTAAGTAGACCAAACCATGGATGTCTCTCTCATGAAACACACACACACACAGATATTCTCCATGACCTTTTATTGTGGTGAGTGCACAGCTCAAACCTGTCCAGCTGCCTTTGTTGGTTGTCGCTGTGATGCGCTCCTGTTACGACGGTGGATGGATGATGGATGGGTGTCATACAAAGGTGAAGGCCACGCTCTCCTCTCTCCATCACTCAGCCCTCGCTGTAGGAGCCACTGAAAACTTTGGACAACACTATTACTTCCAGACCACTGCTTCTTCTCCATACATCACTCTACATTACAGTACTCTTCATGCCTCTCTGTGCATGTACGGTATAACTCTTTCTCACCTCCTGCTCCCTTTCACTCCATGCTTTGTTAGAGGAATGACTGTTACAGACATATTAATCTCAGAACATATTAAAACAAGTGAAACAAACCATAACCAAAAATATTCAATCTCACAATATCTGTACAGGTAAATTGGACAAGATTGACAAGATTGCCCACAGGAGGGAGCAAAAGGGCCATTTGTCATTATCAGCCCCCCCGCCCATTTATAGTTAGGTGTGTTGCTACTGTATACAATCACACCCGCAAAGCTACTTTTCTTTTGCAGTGCTAGTGTGACTTTTCACAGTCACTGCTTTACACACTTTATCAGGTGTGATCAAAACATTTCCATCTAAAGCTAGCATCATCAGAGACTTATCCACCCGGCTGTCCTGAGCATAAATTCATTATCTACATCTTTCTGCTCTACCTATTAAGGTTAATCTCGCTTGTTTCACATTTGGTGCAAACTGGGGTTAACAATAGCTGATGGTCCCATTCTGCTGTCCAGTATGCAGCCACAGAGGTATAATGGTTGGACAGAGAGTGATGAGTTGACAGCAGGATGAGGAGATCCCCTGTGGACAGGTGAACCAGATACCAGCTCAGGTCAATACAAGGTCAAAGCACACAACAAGAGAGGGTATCTGTGTGTGTGTATGTGGAAGATAGTGCTTCCATGAGGAAACAATTCTTCCTCCCTCTGCCCTGCAGTCTATCTCACACACACACACACACACACACACACACACACACACACACACACACCTGACCCCTCCCTTCACACACAAACCCACCGTTTAGCCAGGCAGAAGCAACCCATTGTCAAACCAAAGAGGCGCTGAAGGGTCCTGTCCTGCGGTCACTTCATCCCTCCCCTCAGCTCTCCACCCCTCGGTGGGGGTGACAATGACCTCTGTCTGAAACAGAATAGGTGCTGCACCTGTGGAAAGAGAGGAGGTCCCGTGTAGGTTGGTTTGAATCACTTCTCTTCTTTTACCATCATTACCAGTGTCATACAGCACTAGGTCTCCAGTCCACAATAGATCACAGACCTTCCAATGTTGGGTCTTATGCACAAGTGGAATACCTTTCTCTTCACTGACTGCAAATACTTCAATATTTTCTACTCCTTGGCTACACTGACAATTACAGATAACATGAAGTCCAGAAGTCACACATTTAAAAAAAGCTAGAGATGCCAATTTATCACATTTTCACAGAAACAATTCACTTTTGTCCTTTGCAAATGTCATGCCAACTCTAGGAATGGATTAAGAAATGCAGATTGATGAACAGAAGGTGTAACTTTTCTTTAATAGTCTGCATGCACATAATAAGATCTAGACAACAGATGTACAAGTATTGGCCTGTCGCTTTCTACTTACTGTCAAACAAATGCACTGTCACGTCTGCTCGACCCTAAAATTCAACCAAATTAATCACCATTCATTTCTCAGCAAAAACAACCTCACTTCTATTGTGTATCTGTTTGCACATCACCATCACTTTCTCCTCCCTCTTATTCCTCCTTTAGCCAGTCCTCTTCCTCTTCTTCCTCATCACCTCCATACTTCCTTTCTTTTTGCTTATCTCCCTTCTGCCCCCCGTCCTCCCTGTCTCCCTCCTGTTGCTGTCTCTTTGCCAGCTCCAGGCTGTCTCCAGTGACCCAGCCTGAACCAACAGAGATCTAATCCCAGGATCACCTCTCATCGCTGGGTGACAGAGAGCGGGATCAGCCCTCTTTTCACCTCCAGGAATCTCCAGTCCAACTCTCGTGGCTGGACTTCACCACGCAAAGGTGACGGGGGGGACAGAGAGAATGGCAGAGATAGACACTAATACATGTGTCATATATTGTCTGTGTAATTAGAATGAAAGTAGTGGCTGCTATTTATTGACACAACTGAGCCTTTGTGTATTGTGTGTGCAATTGTCAGCCTGGTACTTTGGGGGACAAGGTGAACAAGGCTTGTGGCAACATTTCCCTCATAGCTGGCATGCTGTCTGTGTCCTCTCATCTGTAACGATGAGCTATACTTCACACATGCCCTTTAATACTGCAGATCAGCCTGCAACAACAGACTGAGGCTTAATGAGATGAATCACATCAGACACACACATCAGCTTAAAAGGCTAGCATGGGTCAAGCACTGACCACAGTCCATATCCTTCAGTTGATTTTGGTGTGTTATCTTTCTGTCTTGTGTTGGTGTTACATGCAGAACATTCACTTGTAGTTAAACATACTGTGTTATGTACACAAAGCAATGAAAGCACACACAAAAAGCATGCAACTTGCACTGCAACCTTGACACACGGTATTACATTTCCAATATTAAGCAACCCGGTTCTCTTTAAATGGCCCTACAACACAGAGTTAATAGTTAATAATGGGTCTGGTCATCCCCCCTTTTGCACTGACAGCTGCTGTTAATCAGGAAACTGTTAGATCCGTCACGGACCACAAAGGAGGGCAGCAGGCAGGCAGGGCCCTCTGAAAACTGAGGGGTTGACTTTGGTAGCACTGCAGCATGACGAGATAACACACATCTGCTTTGTCTCAGCACTCACACACTATAATAATCAATGATTATTTTATGATGCTGAGCAGGTTTCAGGCCTGAATGGTTTTATATGTTTTTGAATATTCCAAGACATTTTGTTAACATGTTAGTAATCAGTTCACCTAAATAGCTTGTTTAATTGTCTATGGCAGAATAGTCGGCCAACATCGTCAAGTTTTCCATGGTGTGGCAAACAGGCTTATGTTGCGGCATGAGTGGTGAGAATTTAACCAAAAATACCAAGCCTGAATCTGATTTCCTGTAGGAAGGAAGCTATTAAAGCTTACCTCCAATAGGCATCTGCTCAGTGTCAAAGCTCAGTCATTTTGTTATCAGATTATTATATTACCATTACACACAACTCTGCAGTTAATGAGGAATCAAGTAGTATTGAAAATCAAATTCAGACTGAACCACTGAGTCCTAAGGGTTTCCTTCAGTAGCTCTATGTCATGACTAGATAAAATGCAGCACATCTGCTTAGTGTCAGCAATCCGCCACGGCAGAGGGTTGGAGAACTAGCTGAGGGGAGTGTCAGGCAGTAGTGGGTGATTTAAACTCATGAGCTGATGGATCTGCTTTTGCTCTTACAGAAAAAGGGGGTGGCTAAAAACACAGAAGGTTTAATGCACAGGGTTGGGTTGGGTTATAATGGAATACTTATAATGGTGCTACATAGTCTAATGTGTTATTTATAAGTTTATTTGATTTCTGATTTGTGATGATGCGAAAATGAATGACTGACCTCGCATATTTTGACCTGGTTGTCTGGGGATGCATTGCATTTGACTGTGTGTGTGTGTCTGTATGTACTAAGAGTCTCTCAAACACATATTGCAATGCAACCACATGCATCCTGCATGAACTGGTCAGAGGTTGACACAGCACAGTACAATCATCTGAAGGAGGAGCTGCATCCTCTGACTAATAGGTTTAGGTTTATCACCGTGTCATTAGCACTTCTCACCACTCGATGATTCACACAGTCAGCCTCTAATTAAGTCTCTCTGGAAATAAACTGTGTTGGTTTCCAACCACAGACCTGTATGGTCTGTCCTGAAATTGAGTTGTATTTTCCCTTTTACCTCCACGACCACAATGGTGGCCATGAGCAAGGAACTTTGTGCATTGCTTCTCATTTGAAGCACTATTTGCTGCTCAACATACATGAAATGAACCAAATGAGTTAATCTCTCATACCCTATGCCAACAGGCCATATATATATATATATATATATAAAAGAAAAGTAAGGGGTAAATTTGGAGAGGCTAAGTTGTATTCATCATAAAACCATATGGTTTGCTTGAAGAAACCACACTCATTGTGTGTGTGTGTGTGTGTGTGTGTGTGTGTTTATGTGGTTATAAACCATATAGTCCATGGTATGTAACGCGGAAGCTTCCAGTGAGTTTCATTTGATCATAGGATGTAAGAAAAGAGCTACTGAGCAACAAAATGAAAAACTGATCTATTGAAATACTGATATGATGCTCCTTCAGTAAAGTCCATGTAGTACCTGCTGTGTAATATGAGTGTGTGATAAAGTATAGATATAGTGATAAGAGTGTGCATAGCATTGCCTGACGTGGAGGTCAGGCAATGCTATTGAAGACCAACAAATTGTTTTGTGTTTTTTAAAGATGACCATGATGGTTCCTTAACCTTAGCCATGTGGCTATTACTGCATTATGATGACTGAAGGCCTGAATATACTCCGAACGCGTGCAGCGTGCACTGACAGCTGCAGACATCACAGACGTGTTGTAATGCTGTCCATGCAACTTATTTGTCAGCTTGGACCCATGGGTAGTATATCTGCATCTACAGAATCAGCATGTAGTGGCAACAGAGGTATGCAGATGTCAGCACCGAGCCTACACGTACAGCACACCCGCTAATGAAGAATTTACATCACACAATTGCAGATGTGGAAAGTATCATTTTGGCTTAAAATCTGCAACTAAAGCTTTCTAAAAACAGTCAACATCCACTCTTTAGGCTGATGAAAGGCTGCACAGTAGATGTAATTATAAGAATAAGAACCATTATGCCATACTTTTTGGAAAACTGAATTATGTTTCAGTCATATATGCAATTTCAATGACCACCAACTGCAGGTCCTAGTTTATCTACATTTTCGACCATATTTCATGTTGTAATTGGTTTTTATACATGTTCTCTGTGCCTTGTGTATATTGTTACCCCCTCAGCAATGTGAGATGCAATGATGAAGAGGTCAGGCTGGGTGCAGCGTAAGATTTCTCACAGTGTGATGAAACATAGAAATTAGGAAAAGCTTTGCCCCCCCCAATCCAAAGGCAGGACCTCCGCCTTACACAACATCCCTGGAGCATGGTGCTGCACCGAGCAGCCTCATTCCCTCATTCTCTCTCTCTTTCTCTACATCTCATTTCACTGCATTTGCTGCCTCCATCGTGCAGCTCATCTTGGGCTCATGTGTTTTAGTCATAATTTCGGTCTTCAAAATGTCCATGATGGTTATCATTTTATGAGTATCCTCTTCTTTTCCTTAAAAGGTTTGTTTGTGAGTCTCCACATGTGTGTCTGTGTTGTGTATCTGCTTGCATGTGCAATCATGGGTCTACTTCTGAACAAATTTCCCATCCATCGTTCAGTGTATGTGTGTGTGAGTGTGTGTGTGCGTTCAAGAACTGTATGTATGCATCTGTGTATGCTGTGTATGTGTGTGTTTATACGGGCCTGTGAGCGTGTGTCTATGTATGTGTTACCTGTGGTCGTAACTCTGCCCAGGACAGTTTTATAAAGTGCAGTGTGGCCAGCGAAGCGGCAGTAAATCAGTTTTATTTGCTGTGTGTTGGGGGTCAGCTCTCTTGACACCCCCAGACCATGACACCACAGGAATGGACTGGCTGGATTTTGCTATTGCAGCTGTGTTGTTGTAGGCTGGTAGTTAAGGGGGATTTATTCTTTTACGGACCTGATTCACCTGGGGAAAAAGATCGGTTGCCATGGCTTTTTTCAGTATTTTGTTTAGCTTGGATGGTGCACTTTTTTTCTGCTTCATCTGATGAATTCCTATTTTATTCTCCAATTATTGTGTTTTTCTGTTTGCTAAACTGGCAATGGATGAGTTTTTTTGCTTTAATGTATCGTACCGTTGTAAACGTTGATTGCACAGTGTAATGGCTATAGAAAAATGACACCATCAGCATTTAGGCTGGTGCCCTATAAGCCTCGCTTTCACTATCTAATTTGTCTACCACCATGTATGATCTCCTGAGAAAATGAAGCCTGACTGGTGATCCGGTCCAGCTGGCACCGCCTCTATCTGCTTTCATGTCTCCATTATAAACTAAATGAATGAATTAACTCAACTCAAGTCTTATTTTGTCTTATCTTATCTTCTATCTTATTTCCAAGATGGTGTTGATTGTCTCTTCACAGATATTTGCAAACAAATGCAGTGTATCCTGTTTTTGTCAGTTTGTGAAAGTGATCCGCTTGTCTTGTGCGGCGGCGCCAACAGTACCACTTGGAAATGCTCGGTGGGTTGAAGCATTGCCTGTTTCTACTCGAAAAAAATCGTTAGACTTTGGAAAACTGCTCATTCACTTTCTTGTTGAGCGGGTTAGATGATGACATCGATACCACTCAGATTTGCTCAATATAAAGCTGGAGTCAGGAGATAGTTAGCGTAGCTTAGCACAGAGACTGGAAACAGCAGGAAACAGGTAGTCGTGCTCTGTCTAACATTACAATATCTATCTAGCAGGACCTCTAATCTGTTCATTTATGAGTTTTAGAGGTTTTTGTTTTCCTTGGTTGAAGCCGTGCCAACTTTTTCCCCTTGTTTCTAGTCTACATGCTAAGATAGATGGCTGCTATTTGTAGCTTCAAAGTGAATAATTTCTTTTATTTCATCATAATTTTGGTCAACTTGAGTACTGAAGACTGCCATCCACAATTTCACATTTAACACACATTCACATGGATTTTTGAACAAAACTATTGCAAGTATTGCAAACAGACTGAAGCAGACCAAAAGTGCATATCTGTTGGTTTTTTTTATCTTTGAATTTTTTTTGTTTTTGGAACGGCCAGCTCAGCAATTAAGCTTTCATTTTTCTGTGCTGTTTGTGGAGTCGGTCTATTGCAAACCATTCAAATTAATTACTACAAGACATAAACTTTCAAAAAGTCAGACAAAATGAATAAAGTAGATTATGTTCTAACTTGCTATAACCATGTTTCCCATAAATAGGGAATAGAAGTTTGTTGTACAGAAAAGTAAACTGTATTGAATTTTGTGAATGAAATGTCCGTTGTCCACATCTTGTCAGGTCTAATGGTTTCACTTTGCTGTCAGGGCCTTGCCCCAAATCCTAGAGAGAATGATTCATGATTCACACACACGCACACACGCACACACACACACACACACACACACACACACACACACACACACACACAGACCTAGACAGCAGGGCTGTGCTGTGTGGCACACTGATGATATAAACACCATGTGGGAATGCAAACAAACTCCCTCGCTAGTTCTCTCTTTCAGCAAACGTCTTGTCAGAAGGTCGTTTTCTTGGAGCTCATTTTTTTAAGTTCTCCATTTCAAAGTTACCAGACCTAACAAAATGTCTTAGCAACTCAATACTTTTCTCAAACAAGCAAACTTTTGATGAATTGAATTATACAATTAAAAGAATTGATGATGAAGTATGAAAACTGTCATGTGTGCTAATGGATGCAAATACAGACTATTTTAACATGCATGTAAGCTTGAAATGAGCCATGGGTGTATTATACACGCTTGCTGCCAAAATTCAGTCATACAAAATTCATTTCATAGTTTAAACTCAAACTCAAATTTTAGGACAGTGCGTCTGTGATAACTTAATAGAAACTATAAACATCATTTGAAAGTATTCTTATTTTATATATATATTTGAAAAATCTGAAAGACAGTAAGAGGGAGATGGAGATGCTGTGATGGATTGTTTACAGCCTCTTCGATCTTCTTCATCATCTTCCTCTCTTGTTCTCTTCCTTGACGGTCCAGGCAGTGAGCAAGAGGAGGGTGCTGACACCGGGTCTTCAGTGTCGCAGTCAGTGTCACTGTCAGAGATGGCGGCAGACGATCCAGTCCTATACCTCAGATTCTCGGCTTCGATTTTTGCCTTTGAAGTTGGGACTTTATTTTTTCCATTGGAAAAAAAATAAATAAATGTAAACATATTTACAATGTATATATGTATACACAAATGTGATTTATGTGGAAAAATGTAGTAAGCATACACAATCAAGCAAATTTTTTTTTAATCATGACGGATTTCCATGCAAACTTTATTAATGCAGCAAATTAACTCACTTGTGCACATTTAATATTTAACAAAATTTTCATTTGCAATTTGATTCTGAGTTGCAAGCGAACTGATCATAAATGAAATTCAGGAAGCAGGCCTCAGGACTATAGTGTGTGCCCTGGTATCTGTGTTGCTAAGTCTTAACTAAGTCAACATCATATGCCTAAGAGCCCTCTCTTTCCTGCCATTCTTTGATATATGTTATCTGATAGATAAGAAAGCTGAAGAAGGCATCTTTCACACTGGAACCCCTGCTGTTCCTAAATCCATGACAAATGGCTCTCCCTGCATTCCTGATATCTGCAATAGGCCATGTCCGCCTACTATAGAACTACATATACGCCATGCATGCTCAGCAGGGGGTAGAGAACCGTCTCTCCGATGCTGAAGGCTTTGTGAGATAAGATAAATGAAGCAGCAGTTTAAAAGTTCACCCAGAGCTGCAAAAAAGGGAAAATAAAATGCTATACATTACTTTAACTCATCTCACATTTCATTTGAACCTGATGTGTAATGTACTACATGTTGTAAAGTGATCTGAAATATACCCATAAGGAAATTTCATGATCAAAAGAAAGAACAAGCAATAATGTGTACTTAACTTTTCAGTCCCCTGCTGAGAAAAGATCATTAGATTAACAATATATATGTTTTATATGAATAAATTACTCCAGCATCCAACTTCCTTTATGTGTTCATCAACATGTTTGCCTTGGCACAACATAGAAAGCTAAATCGAAAAGTGATCAGCTGGACAAAATGAAGAGCTCTTTCACTGGCTGATTCATCCACAGTTCCATGTGGTAGTCCCATCCCACAAGCAGCACTGGCTAAAAACACTTCTCACCTTTTTACATCAACATTGGTTGACTTTGCCACATGCAAACAGTGGTTCATACAATGCCCACACACCTCTGCACATGTGTTTTGGTGTTTAGAATAAGATGCATTGATATTCAGCAGAACTAGGAAAAATCCCCCTTCACACATTCTCTGTCAGAATCTGGGGGCCATTTCCTCTCCTCTCTTTCTGAGTGTGAGTGTGTGTTTGCATGCACCTGTTTTATGTTTCTGAGCTTTCAACTCTGGAGGTCTTTTGATGCAGGTTGCAGAGTGCAATAGTCAACAGATGCCTCCTCACAGGTCAAGATTAGCCTACAGGCTGTGTGTGTAAGACAGAAAAATATCATGGAGAGCGCCATCATCCTTCTCATGCGTGCGTCTGACCATAACTTTCTCCATGATAAGCTCAAAAACAAAATACAACAAACTTCAAACATTACACATACGCTGCAGTAAGTACAGCTCGTTTTCATATATTTAGTCGTTGTTTCTGTGCTTAATTAGAATGTATGTATGTATTTTGATAATCATGAGACCAAGGGAGTGAGTTGCAGTTTCATGTACTGGAGGTGTCTAATTGGAGTAGACACAGCACTTGTCACACATTTAACCAATCAGTTAGTGAAGGCCTCTGGCATCACATAATCCATGGTGTGTGTGTGTGTGTGTGTGTGTGTGTGTGTGTGTGTGTGTGTGTGTGTGTGTGTGCGCGCACGCACGTGTGCATGTGTGTGTGTGTGTGTGTGTGTGTGTGTGTGTGTGTGTGTGTGTGTGTGTGTGTGTGTGGTATGACCTCAGATTGCCAATTCTTGGACCCAAATGACATCCAGAAGAGTCCAATCAGGCCTTTCACAGAGGACTGGAAACCATTTCACCTCAATAGGCCCCAAAGTCAAGAGCAGGAGGTTTTAACACCTCCTGTAGAGTGAGAGAGCACTGTTATGGACGTGTTGAAAACCGAGTTAAATCCTGTTTGGATTCAGAAACATGCTCCATAGACTTTTAGGGAAAACTTGGACAACAACTATAAGTGTTAATGTTAATGTGTAGTATTTGTCACTGCTATGAAGACATAATATTATGTACATTATTACAACTGAGTTTTCCAGATTATACTGTTTATGAACCAGCATCTACTTATGGGTATTTCACAGGAGGAGTTATAGTTGTTGGCAAATACATTGATAAACACTTTTATCTACTTACAACTATATTATAGTCTTTTAAAGATTTTTTTCAGCTGTTTCTTTGTTATAGTATACACCATTTTTAAAGGTTTCTATGTAGTACTGACCTGTAGTACTGAATACTAACCAAAGATTTCTGCATGTGATTTCATCTTTCGTAATGTTTCAATATCAGCTGTGGTATCAAACAGAGTTTTTTTTAAGCCTTTATTTTTACCTTGAAATTGATAAATGAAGTGTTCATGCACAACATTTGCCATTATTTTCAAAATATTAGCATTAAGTTTAACGTTAGGGTTAGATGCGATACACTTGACATTTCATAGTCTAATCAAAACTTGTGTGGTCCAAACCTGGTGTAGGAAAACTGTAGAAGCTATACTGACGTATCATCCATATCAACACTATTCAACAGCCCTTATGCATGGGGGGGTGGCAGAAGTTTCAGCACGCACTGTGTGTATGTACAGACTGCCAGAACAGTTAATCCACTTGCATACCATCACCTGTTTCTATGCAGAAGCTATTAAGCAGCTATGGGGAAAGTCAGTGTTTGCTTCAGCTTGAGCTCTTAACCTCAGGGTTAGCCAATGGCATCATTAGCCAAGCCACTTAAAAACTGTCTGATTAAAGTGTATGATTGAAGTCCCACAGAAACCACCAGAATCCCACTACAGTAGAGTATATTAGTCAGAATGAATACAAAGTATTTCTACAGTGATATCTAAGTATATTTATTGTAAGGATTTACATAATCATGGGAGCATAAAAACATACAAAAGAATAGAATCAACACTAGGACAAACAGTGTGGCTGTATGACGTAATATCAGTAAAACATTTGCATGCGAAAGACCATGTGAATGAATAAAAGCCACCATAAAAGGATTTATTAGATTATACTATTTATAAACTGGAAGGTGTTGTTGAAATGTTATATGTTAAATACGGAGCTTGTTCCATTTGTTGCACTGCTGGTGTTATTATACACCATATCTACAGTATGACTAAGATATTAGGTGTATCTGAATTGAATGGATTTATCCTGTGAACACAAATCCAGGAGAATTCAGGAAGGGTGTCAAAACTGGCAACAGCCTAGAGTCGTTATGGCAGCACTTCCTGGTTAATGGTGTATGAAGAGCCTTTGATCGCCTTTCAGAGCCTAAAGCTACCATCACTGCAAAGCACAAAGTAGAAAAATATGTTGAGGCCAGCAAATGACTTGCTAATTACCAAAAATACCCTTTTTTGTATCGTGGTTATCTACAAAATGAGTTCAAAATGGCTTCCTTAGTCAATCCAAACACATACAAAGTGAATGAATTTAACTCTAACACCCTCTTAAGAACAAGCAAGCCTGCCTAAGTGCTTCTGATCTTTTCTCAGTTTTTATTTTCAGCATCACAGTTTACTGTTAGAAGCTTTGAGTCACTATTTGATTTACGTTACAGATAAAACACGACTAGCAGCTGCTACCAAGCTGCTCTTTTCTTGACCAAACTGAGCAACTATTTCTGGCCATTTCCATAACCTTTCATCAGAAATATGGTATGTGATGCCATCTGTGGTGTATAAATGGCCTTCATTAAAAGGCAGGTTCCTTTCTTCTGCCTGCTTATAAAAGTTGCATCCATATAAAAGCAATGAAAAAAGGAAACCATCACATAAGTATGAAATCTCTCCACTCCACACAGGCCTCTCAGATATTGCATTATATCACAAATATCAAATAAATACTGCCTTACAAATTATGTATAAAACACACAAAATCAATTGAAAAGCTTTCAAAGCACCAAGTGTTGGTATCAGTAAATCTTAACAAGAGTGCTGGAAGTTGAAGTTTTCATGCTTGAGCTGTGTTTCCGTCAGAGCATTAATGTCTTATCAGGCTTCTTATCATTCACCGCTGGTATGCATAACTGGAACATTATATTCACACTTAATTTAACCCCTTACCAGACATGGACACATTTGCACTTCAAGCTCCGTAATCTAGGATGGAAAAAGTGAGGTCGGAAAAACCTGCAGCTCCAATATGTATTTTTATTAGTAAATATGATGTATTTTGCCCCAGGCCAGTCTCTTTCATTTCAGCCTGTTGCCAAACGCCAAAGCCCAGGGTAAATTAATACAAACCATGAAGCCATGTGCCATTAAACTGGACTCAAAATCCTGGCAGAGCACCAGGCGCCCATTATTATTTATTAATTTATTTTTAATTCTGCAAATGCTTTGCAGATGTTTCACATGCCTCATATGTTTTGGGAGTCGATGTGAAGGAATAGCAGTGGTACCTAACATGTGCTGAATGTTTTTTTTTTCCTCTCACTTGTAGCAGAGAAAAATGCTGCAGCTTTTAAACGTAGTCTGTTTTAGTTTATTTTCAGGTGCGCGTCTATCTGGAATTCCCTTGTACCATCTGCGATTGGGTGAGGTAGAATTTGTAGTGATCTAAGTAAGCAACCATAAATAATTCTGGTTTTTCTTTCTCCTCCGTTTCTTCATGTTTTGGACATAAAAGTCGACGTCAGGATTAAAAAAGAGCTCATGAGTATACCATGTGTCTCTAAGGAAGATTGTATTCATCACATCTTCTATAGGTCTGAAAACCACCTCTCCTCTGAAAAGATTGGTCATTAAATCCACCCGGCAGTCCGTCTACGTGCTTATATACGGGAACAAAAACACATTAAAGTCATATACTGCCTACACAAACACACAGAGATCCAGTCAAAGTACAGTACAATCATGATGACTAACTTTACCACATTAATACTGTAGAACAACAATCAGACCACAACAGTCCAAACCAGAGCTGTTTATAGAGACCTTACTGTTTTCTCCTAAACCAAAGCAGAAGACCGCTTCTGTAATGGAGACCGTTTGAAGTCCTTAATCAGTTTTTAATGGTATGGAGTGAGGTGGATATTAACTACTACATGTGTGGTTTTATGGTTACTTGCCATTGCAGTAGTTTGCGTGCTATATTAAGCCATGCCAGATGCACTTCACCCACAGCCTCTTGTTCAGATAGCTGGCTAATGACAGTAATAAACAGGTGCTCTGCGAAATATTTTCTGTTTTGTAAAGCAGAATCTGACATTTAGTTCCTCTAAATGGCTGCAACTGTTGGCCTGGTGACTTGGAAGAAGAATTCGAGGATGCGGTCTGTTGCCATATGTGGCCCTCAAAGGTCAGTCAGGATTTCGGAATGTATTTTTGTCTTTTATTTTATACATACAGGTTGAATGATTGGAAGGGCAGTGATGACTCAATTTATGAGACATGTTACATGTATATTTCTGATGTGGTATGTGTGGCTTTTGTTCAGCATGGATGCATAGATACGTGTCCACTTTCTGACAGTGGCTAAGTCAGTCTTACTGGAACTTGGGCAAAACATAGCAAAGTCTAAAGCCATGCTAGCAACTCTGTTAGCTGTAATTAAGCACGGTGGTTCTTTGAGGTATATTTACCATATACCCTGTGTCTCTTTAGTGTTTTAGCATGCTAACATTTGATAATTGAGGCCGATGAGAAGGTCATTAGTTTTCAGACAAGCTGTTAGGATTCATCCTCTGGGGACAATGAATATCTGGAACCATTTCAAAGCACTCCATGAAATAGTTGAGATGTGTCAGTCTGGACCAAAGTGGGGCACCAATCAACCACTACCAGCATGGTTAATAAGACTGCTTATGATACGTATTTACCTGTCAGCCTGTCAGGCTCGGTTATCTACCTGTCTGCTGCTCTGTTGTTTCACCTGCTTATTATTTTCTCTCTGCTCTGAGCCCTGTCTTTCTGACTTCCTTTTTCTTTGTAATGTAATGAGTTAAATTCATCTGTCAAAGGCCAGCTGGCTGGACTTTATAGGCCTTGAGGTGGAGACCCCTGTTGCATGTAAAAGGAGACCCTGTCTGCAAGGTGTAGTGCTTTACAGGGGTGTAATCCAGCAATAAAGGTGTAAAAGAGAGAGAAACAGTGAGTGTTCTATTACATCGGCCCACTCTTTCCTTCACACTGGTTTGATCTAGCCTCTGGTGCCATAAGGTTTAGCATATTTTTCCATGATTTAATTGGCATTTGTTGTGCCTCCAGTTTTTACACTGAGGGTCATGGGGTTTGTTAAAAATTAGCAACTGTTCTGTCCCATTTTTACCTCTGCAGTACCTACCTAGTAAGACCTGGCTCTTTCCTGTCTAGAAGCATCCCCCCATAAATATAAACTGTATGGACATATGATCTTGTGTCAGAGAATAGCCACACACTCCAAATTTGTCACTGCTGTCAGCCCAGCATTTGTTTTCAGAGTTATTTTATCATTGGAAATCACATATTAAAATTTAATTTAAAAGAATTAATTCACTTACTTCATTTAGACATGAAACCTGAAAACCTGTTTTACTCAATCATTTCTAGTTTAATAATTTAGCAGATTTTTCTTAACATCTGCAAAATGAATTGTCATAATCATGTGCGTTTTAAGTACACAATACAATTACCTGAACCAGTGGATGGTTCAGATGTGAAGTGAGAAATTGACTTCTACAAATGAGCAAATGTCACGATGCAGTCTCCCACAGCACACTTTCATCTGAGTCCTGCAGCTGAGGCCTGTCCTGTGTGTTTACACATGCTGAGCTTTCAGGGTGGTTACAGCGGCTTTGGGCTTGTTCTGTTGTTTTCCCTCTGCACTGGCATGGCCTTGGCCACGTTTGATGGTTGATTGAACATGAAAACACTTGGCTACATTCTGTGAGGAAGCCGTGAAAATGTCAGCCTCCCTTCCTTCTGTGCAGTTGTGGTAACACTGACAGTGGTGGACAGACTGATGATCTTTCAGGCCAAGGCTTCTTAGAGTCCAGACCTCAGTTTGCAAATGAACCAACTGGCAAGAATCCAGACAATCCAGACCCAGCCCAAAACTTACCAATCATTAAGTGGTTGCCAGTGGGACATACATTAATGAATTAAGAAAATGCTCACATCAAATGCTCCTCACCAGTAGAAGAGGCCCAGTGCATCCCAGCAGTGATCAGCAATAAGTGAAAAAGTCTGTAGTTCATTGTTCACCTGCACGACAGAAATGGATTATTGTCCAACTCCATCCTCTCTGCTTGTGGACCCACCATCAAACCACTCAGCTCCCAGGCTGGCCATTCCCTGGTGCTGACAGCGGCGCACTGGCCAGGCTACAGGAGGCAACTCTGGAGTTGTCAGAGGTGTGGCCTCTGTTTATTATTGTTGGCCAACTGTTGTACTGAGTCTCAAGCTAAGTATTTTTGTTGCTTCCTGGGATCCCAAACAGGAGTTTTTTGTTGAAATAAGGACCCATTCATTGGTAGTTGTACTTTGGGTTTTGTATTGAGCACTGACTCCCGAATAGATCAGAACAAGTCTGAGAGCATTCTGTAGTTCAGTATTTTGTTGTCATGAGGGATCTCTCATGTTTCCACACTGATGTTCACACTGATATAGGCTAATAAAATTCTTTATGAAAACTTTATGAGAAAATGAAAATATTGAACAATAATAGGCAATTTTAGCCTATTTTGTGCATTTTTATTTGAAAGTCTGGTTCCCAAAGTGTACTGGACAAATATAGTTGTGGACCCCTGTCACCTCATGTTATGAATAGGCTACAATTTGTCATGAAATTTTCTATTTTGAAAACAAAATTCTATTGATCAGTAAATTGTTAGTGACATTGAATATGCAGTGCAGCTGGAGGTCATTCACAGCCATCATGTCCACAGAAGAATGTGGTTTTAATGTGGCAGCCTACTTCTCACAGTTCCTCACATTTATTCCTCCCTCCCTCTCTCTCCGTGTGCAGGTCATCTATCACACCCAGGTTAATGAGAGTTTACTGAGGCCTGTGCAAAGGTGTAGTTCTGCCAGAGTGCACCAGAACAACACTCTCTCAACACTCAACAGTCCCGTTGAAATTCATATGCATTTTTGAAGTGCAAGATATATAGAAGAGCTGTCATAATGACATTTAAGGTGTGTTGACCATTCACGATGTCAACTCATTGAGCAACATGCTAGAAAACAGCCCACCTCAGAAGTAGCTGGTAGCTGCTGCCAGTGAATAATTTTTTTTTTTTTCTGCAGTCTATACCGACCTAACATTAAATAGTGAAGATAAAAAGATTCCTCATTCACTCTCCTGACAGATTCTTTATTTGTGATGCATTTTCAAAGAAACATTACAAAGCCAGCCTGTTAAGCTTGGCCAGCTTGTGCCGCATCCACAGAGCATGCAGGAAATGAAAGCTTGCTTAGCAACATTTTCATAGTCTGCCTGCACTGCAATTTTTCTTCAGGATGGATGTTTCAAATGCAGCTTCATTTGCTTTGCACAAGTAAACAAAATTATTAAAAATCCAAACTACTTACCTATATGTTTTATCCCCCAGCGATTACAACCTACCACATCCATGGTATCAGCTACTACTACTTCGCTAGATGTTTGGCTGACTGCCACATAATACTAATCTCAACATGATGAAACTGTTCATGAATTCAGTCTAACATTTGATCATGTGGTCAGTTGGAGTTGACTAATCTGTGCAAACTTTACACCGTAGAAACAGTGGTGACGTTACCTTTGAAATGAGCCACAGCCACTCGGTGTCTCTTAATCAAAACAATAAAAAAAGACGGAGTTCGATCATAACTTGATGGAGCATCGGCTCATGAAATCTGTTGTCACTGTTTGACAACCACCATGGCCGATGAAGTCATACTTTTCTGATTCAAATGGGCTCAGTTCTGTAGATTTACAGCTATTCTTGTCACCCTCGTCTCGCCTGCCAGTCTTCATTGTATACTTTGATAAAACAAGTGCCAGTAAAATCACCTTTGATTTGACGGCGTAACTCTAACCAGACTCCAAGCTTTGATTATCTCCCAGGCCAGACTAAACTAAACTTTACTTTGCAGCCAGCTGTTGGGGAAATATCCAGACACCCCAGAGATGACCCCACAATTATGAAAATGAAGTATTAATAGCTAGAAATTGCACCCAAATGGCTATCATGCAGGCACACAAGAAAAACCTGTTTGTTTTTTCTTTCCATTGAAATCATTAGCAGAGTTTGGAAAATTTTCTTGGATGAGGTTCAGAGGTATTCTGGACATTTGCAGTGTGTTAAAACAGGGAATGTGTGTGTGCACGTAAACCTGTCCCGTATTTTTTCAGTATCTAACATCTCAACCTTAAAGCTCAATCTGACAAATATCTGGCAACTATGCTGTTGCCAAGTTAGTGTCAAATTTGGACGATTTGTGGCTGTGTGTGTGAGTGTGTGGGTGTGTGTGTGTTTGTGTGTGCATGCATGTGTGTGCATGCACTCAGGGCAGGGGGAGGCCTGTACATAAATTTACTACAGCTCATGTTGTTTATCTACATATTTTCTCTATCCATTCCATCCAACAAGCTTCAAGGCTAATGCAAACTCATAATTGAGAGCATGAGAGGGAGTGTATTCAACTTGTTCAGCTCAATTTCTGAATTTGACGGATCAATGAAAATGCATTTGCAAAGCAAAGAAGACACATTATTGGTCTATTTTGTCTCAAAACCTCAAGTGAAGCAATGTGAGGCTTCTTGTTTCCCCAGTTGCAGAATGAAAATGCCTTGTTTTATTTTTGCAGTGTTTCAACTCAGTTTCAATTAGCTTTGTGAGGCTTCAAAGTGAAGTAATACAAGAGAAACTTTGAAGTTTAAGAGAACATTCAAGAAACCCCAGAATAGGCCGGGGAGCAGACTCTCATAATATAATGGGTAGCACTGAGAGAAAAACCTCCTCCTAGCCTTTTCATCTTTTTTTTTTTTTTTTTTGGCAATGATGCATTCTCATTTGGCTAGATATTTGGTAACATATTTGGAGTTAAGATCAAACCTGCTTTCTATCTTCATTCTTACAATACAAAAAGTCAGAGAGAGATGCACTCTGCAGCATGACTAAGCAGTTTTATCAACCAAATTTTATCCTACTGAAATGTATCAAGTCAAAGGTTAAACATGGACCTTTTTTATGCTCACCTCAGTGCTGCTATCTTCTGTACATGAGGGTCAAGGAGGAGGGTTTGGTTTATGACTGGAAAGACCAATCCAGACAGTTTGATAACAGAAATCACTCATGTTTTTTGTTGTAAACATGTATTTGAGTGGACCTGTATCTGTGCGGCTCCTGTGTGGACCCCCAGCTCAGCCTCTCGTGACGAGCCGGGGTAAAATGGATGAGATCCTGAAAACAAGACAATTTCCTGGTCTAATCCCAGGTGGAGGCAAAGAATGGTGAGACTGGAGGAGATCCAGTGTGTGTGTGTTTGTGTTTACTAGTGTCTTTATGTGTGGCATGACAGGCCTCGGTTTATAGTTTTTAGTTTTATAGTATTAATGCAGACCACCCAAGGACTGAAAAATGTTGAGACTTAAAGCAGTAGTTTGGCATTTTGGGAAATAGGCCTTTTTGCTTTATTGCCAAGAGTTAGATGAAGATGAAGATCAATACCACTCCTCATCTGTTCATTAAAATATGAAACTGCGGCCAGGAAACAGTTGAGAGGAGGAGAGGGAATCAGATGACCTGTCTCAATCCAAAATCTACCCATAAGAACCTCTAAAGCTTACCAATTAACTAAGTATAGCGGATTACGTGCTGGACTATTTCTTAGCCAGGTGCAGTGACTATTTCTTTAAGTAGTAGCCTTCCTTCTGATTTAGGGGAAAATCCTAAAAATAGAAAGACATGCAACCTTAATTACAGTGCTTAAAAGTAAATTCTAATTTACAGCTTGTTTTGGTGCCATTTAGGAGAAATTCTGGTGGTTAGTTGGAATATTTTAGTTGCAGAGGTGAAACCCACAACACACAAGTTTACAGCCAATAAAACTTCTTTTGATTTTCACTCAATGATATGTTCACATTTAAGTTAACGGCACTCCAAATACAGCTAATAAACACTTGGATGCTTGGTCATTGTGTCTGTTGTGTGAACATGCTTTGCAGCCTACAAAGACTGATGCTGTATCTGATGTGCATTAGTACTCCTTCTTTCTTTGAATATTTTTGAACACTGGGGCTGCAAAAGGTGAGGTTACTATGATTTTATGACCCATTTCTGCCTCTCTCACTCTTTACTTCACATCTTACCCCAAAGCTCTGGAGGAAAACGTTGCATCTCAACCGGGACAGGCAGCATTACCTTTTATTCGATGGCAGCTACCTCCAGCAAAAATGGCCAGAGAGAGAGAGATTGAGTTTCCAAGCCACATATTAATTTAATCATGCAGCATTGTTAACAGATGTCACTGTACGGCGCCTGGCCCATTGATCCTTCATCAGCATGCGTTACTGCAATCAATACCCTCATTAGTGAGCTGTCAGGGCAAAGGAAATGCTTAGAGAGAAGGCCTTTTTCATGTTCGATTACACTGCAAACACTGAGCCGCTGTCCAGCGTTAGTGCTGGCTGAGCTTTCACTGAGCTCTGGGAGTGTTTCACGTCGCACAAGGGATTTCAGAGCGAAACAAATAGCATGATTTTACATTTCTTGGAGACTCTGACAAAAATGGACGATGCTCACGCCCATTCTGTGGCTGATTGTGGCTCAATGGAGTCTCTGGTGGTTCGTGGGGTGTCCCAGACAGATGCATTCACACATACACACAAACACATGCTTCTCCCATCCACTGCACACACATACAAAAATGCATGCATAGTTGGTGTTTTGGTGCAGACACAGACTCTAGCCCAACTGTGGAATACATTTACATACGGTAATGTACATGTGGAACACATATAAACTCAAAACACACAGGCATGTTGATGCCAATATACACAAACATGAGCTGAGACTGTACTTACAATAGTTTTTGGAAAATATACTTTTATGTTTAATTTATGACCTGCCGCAAGTCCTACTGATAAAAACACATATTCCATCACCCTATAAGCCTGCACACCTGATGCTCAGTATCTCTGTTTCTTATCTCACTCTAATCAGCGGTTCACTAAATCCTTTTATCTCAGTCGAAAGTCATTTGATTGAATGCCTTCAGTTTTTGGACTTTATACTCGAGGGCTTCTACTGTGTGAATCTCAGTTTGATTGGTTGTCTGGAGCAGATGTGTGAGTTGGCCAGGCCCTGTTTTGATGTTCGACTCTGAAGTCACATGAGGATTCTTCTGCTTCTGCGATAACAAAACATTTTTTTTATGACTGTAGACAAAACGAGAGTGTCACAAACACCTGTGTCCTCAAGAACTGTCAGTGCATGTACTGCACATGTGTACATGTGCATGCACTCTTACCTCCTGATGGACATTATCAGCTTTGCGTATCTGCAGGTAGCTCTATATGCCCTCATGTATTTCGATTTCACTATTACTTAATAGTTGCTAATAAACAATTTATGCCACTAAACTGGGATAACACATTATATCCTGACACATGGTTAAGTAACCACCTTGACTTTCTCTCCCTCTCCTCTTCCAGTTATGGAAAATAAAATATTTGGCACTTGTCCATAGACAACACTGAGGCCCATTATCTTCTGCATGCTCTCTAAGGCAGCTTTGAAACAAGGAAAAGTTCAGTGGGGCCTCTATTGCTGACCAGGTATTAGGTATTGAATAACTGACCAGTGCGGTAATGAAATATGGATAGTGTGTTGCTCATGAAGCATGGATACTGCTGCAGTTCAGTGAGGCTGCAGGCACAATCACCACCACATTTTGTAGATTTGTAACAGACTTTGCAGCAATTGCATAGATTTAATATCACTGTGATAATTTGTCAGCATGTAATGGAAATGTTAAGTGTTATTATAGCTCAATAAGATAGACGTAACTTGCACGTGACTTGAATTTGAAAACATATCTCTGGGCGTAAGTTCCAGATGATAGAAAGTTCTAATGATAGATTGCAATGATATGATGATGGATTATATGGTAATTTAATATACCTGAAGAGGTCCAGAGGATTTAGTAGAAAGGGCAACATATGCATGTTTTCAGCTTGCAACAGTTCACATATATGAACAAACATGTCTACACAGACACACAGACCATCACACACACAAATTCTCCATCTAGCACTCACACACGTCTAAGGAAAACAAATGATTCCTTCTGTACTCCCTTTACACACACACGTACACACATGTACACACACACACACACACACACACACACACACACACACACACACAAAGAAGTTTGTACTTTAATCCTTGTAAGCACCCTCATTGACATATTGCATTCCTTAACTCTAACCCTTACCCTAATCCAAACCCTAACCTAAACCCAATTCTGACCTAACCCTTAAAACCAAGTCTGAACCCTCAAACAGCCCTTTGAACATCTGTCCAAACATGAGTGAGTGAGTGAGTGAGTGAGTGAGTGAGTGAGTGAGTGAGTGAGTGAGTGAGTGTACTTACGCACTTTCCAAAAATGTCCTCATTTCCAATGTCTAAAATTCAAATTGGTTCTCACAAAGATAGCTGTATGAGTATACACACACACATGCACCCACACACACACATTGACACGCACTCCTCTGTGTGCTATCAGTCCTGTGTGTGTCTCCAGAGGGAAACTGTATCAGACAACAGAGTTCACGTGACCTGGGGAGTCAGCCTTCCTTAATCCTACTGTCAGCCCTAATTGGGCAGTAGGGGATTGATCTAGTATGCCCTGTCTTTGTGTGTGTGTGTGTGTGTGTGTGTGTGTGTGTGTGTGTGTGTGTGTGCCCTAGATGGCCTCATTGCTGAAGTTCATTTAGAGATGGACTCCTGACTCCGCAGTCCATGAGAATCTAGACAGGAGTAAAATAAAGACAAAGAGGTGCCTTTTTGTCATTTGGTCATCTTTAGTTAAAATCAAGTGTTTAGTTCAATTAATATCTTATTTTCCTTTCAATAAATATGACCAATAAATATATATAACACAAGGCATACTAGAATGAAACAAGTACTGTCCCTCACAGGAAGAGAGATATGTGTAGATAATTAGCCTGAATTAGTTGATATGTTTCCTTTCTACAAGTCAGTAGGTAAGACAGCTCTTCATATTCTCTTCCTCTGAGTCTAATTTCTGCTATCTGTCCAACTGATGATTACCAGCACAGTGTATCTTAAAATCAAAGGCCTATTGCACTTCACCAGTAGAGGGCAATACTGCTAAAACTACAGTGACTATGTCCAACTCCCTCCCAAACATACTAATCACATCAATTATCTCTGTTGTTTCAGGAAGGTTAAAAGCAATGTTTTCAGAGAGGACATGTATTTGTTGAACAAAGACAGAAACTAAAACAAATGGTGCTGTGATGTGTCTTGTAAGAGCAGAGAGAGGTAGGGGGGGCGGCCATAAATCATGACACACATGACCCATCAATGCATTCAAGGCCAAAGGAATTCATAATTCCGCC
>JBBMOE010000005.1:6814313-6869313 GCA_037975065.1 Chaetodon trifasciatus | reverse complement strand
TGAAATTGGACATGGGGGTTTGACAAGGAGGGCTGGTTGGTCCTTGGCACTGCGTGAGCCCAGCACAACAATGCACTTCACACTGAGAGGGGCAATGAGAAAGTGGAAAGGAAGGGAGAGTGAGAATGAAGAAAGGAGATGGCATACTTAACTCTACCCTGGTAGTCACTAAGGGTGTGTTTGGCTATTGTGCTCCCAGTCAATAGGCTGCTGGTGCCACACCTACCTGTGAGCCTGAAAGATTGTGGAAAATGTAGACTGTGTGTTATGCCTCTGGATAATGTGCCATTCAGTTCATTCCCACACCACACAAGTAAAAGGTACAGTAATTATTACGAAAACTTTCACAGGGATTGGTGACAACAGCTAGATTTGGAGACGTCTTTACAGGCATGAAACTAGTTGTTTGGTTTAAGGCAAGTGAAGAATGACTTTTATTTAGATTAGAATTACTCAGAGTTAAATAAGAAAAAAAAAAAACCCAATGGAGAATGAGAAAAATTTAATTCAGATTCTCATATTAAAGCAGACACTAGTCAAATGTACCAGGGTGGCTCTTCTTCATTTGTAGCTGTTTGCTATTCAAGTGCTGCCTGCACAGTTTTTTTTTTTTTCTGTACAGATGTGTGTCGTTATGCACATGAAGGACACAGGTTGCACAATCAAAGCTTACATCCACTGGATTTTGGGAATGTAATTTATTTGGCTTTGGCAGACAGAAAGTTTGAACCAACCTACTATAAGGGCTATGAAGCAGTCTGTTTAGTCTGGGGATTAGACTGTGCATTAAATGATAAACATATGTGTATTTTTGAGGTGCGCTAGTTACATGAAAAATAGTTAGTAACTTATTACCTCATTTAAAAGTAACTGCAATACTTTTACGGATGACTTACACCAAAAAGTAATACATTACTATGAGAAGTAACTTTTACATTACTTTTTAAATGTCTATTTTGAAATACTGCCATTGGTAATAGTGCTATGCAATGTGACCATAATCTCATGTCCCGATATAGGTCACAATTCCTGTTAATTCAATGAATAAATAGTTTAGATAAAATGACCACATGGACAGGCCTGTTTCTTGTTGTATTTTATCACCACCTTTTCATGTCTTTCATGTCTTGAAAGGTCACTTCTCTGTGTTAAATGCCACTGAATAATCAGTAAAACTGACTGCAATCATATAAAGGTAATGGGTGTAAGGTGTTGCACCCACATTGGGTATTGTACTTTTTAACTTTAACTTTTGTAATAGTGGAAGTCAGGTAGCACAATGTGTTCCATGCAGTTCAGATGTCCACTGAAAGCAAGTGGAGTGTCTTCACGCAGTCTGAGACCCTATAAGCCTAAATAATTGGTTCATGCTTCTGTCTGGCTGATGCAACTTTGTGTTGTTTGTGTTTTTTTTACATTCCATTAAAATGTACAGTTTTACATGGTACAGTATATGTCCTCAGTCATATAGTTCTCTAAATATCAAAATCAATTGCCAAGCTTGATTCGCCAGTACTGCACTCAGGTCATCATGTTATCTGGTTTGCATGATGTCAAAATATTTTGACCATGTTTTGATTTCCATGTACCTCTTTCATCCAGATTGGCACTAAAACAATTCCAGCATGCATAATGATGTCAATCTTACATTGACAACCAAGGCTTCTTTGTTCTGCCTGTCATAACAGATTCACATTAATGTCAAGGAGACAAAATAATAAATAGACACAGAGGAGAACGGATGGAAAGCAGAGATACATGAGGAGAGGGAGTGTGGAGTGAATGAGAGAGACAGGGCCGTGTATGTGTGAAGAGGAAGACTGAAAGGACATGTGAAAACATTGGCTCAAGAAAAAAGACTTTTTGTCTTTGATGAGGTAAAAACGGCTGCAAGAAAATGAGCATAACAAGTGTTTAGTGGCTGTTGTGACCCTGGGCAAAAACCCCGCCATCATGTGACTGCAGCTGTTGCCTTTATTAGCCAGAGTACAACTATTAGCAGCATGATTCAGCTGGGTTTGATTAAAGAGCACAGGCTGTACCAGATAGATTATTGGTTTTCAATTGGCAGGTGGAGGATGTGTTGGTATCACTGCTGTTGATTTTCCTGTTTTAATTGTGACTTATTTAGAAAAAGAAAGGGTTTTCCCACACACGCCTGCGCCTTTTCACTATCACGATGCAGCATTGTAAAGTGACATGTTTGATATTACTTGTGATCCCAAGTAATTCTGGTTCTTTCTTTAAAGTATTATTGGCAGCACATGTAGTTTCAGGCATGTCTGCTGAACGATCCACTTCACTTAACTAATATACTGAACTCTCTGTATCACTGTGGCTCTGGTGATGCACTGCTCCTTGTTGTTGATCTGGGCTACAGTGTAATTGTGGAGCATCCTGTGCCTTGTGGACTGAGACAGGGTTTACCGCTTGTCTTTCCTTCATGGCCCCAAAGCCCCCTAAGTCCATGTGTTACAAAGTGTTTTATCTTTGTTTTCTGCTGAAGAACTCTCCCAGTTGGTTATTTTCCTCTTCATTTTTCTCTTTTTTTGGGGTTCTTTTCCTTTCCTCCCTTTGTTTCCTCCCTTCTCTCGGTTTATCTCTAGAGATGCCTCCATGTTGATCCATCCATCAGCTAGACTCTAAGGGGACCCCATCAGTTTTCAGCTTCCTATTACAACTATCCCAACCACACACACCCACACACACACACACACACACGCACACACACACACACACACACACACACACACACACACACACACACACACACACACACGTTAGGTTTTCATCATTTGTGGGGACATTACATAGACTTACATTAATTTTCCCGGAGACTCACCCTAACCATAACCATAACCACTGCTTGCCTAACCCTAACTTTAACCCAAGTCTTCACCCTAAAATTTAATCATTTACATTATGGGGACCTGCACTTTGTCCCCACAAGTAAGGCAAGTCCCCACAATGTGACTGTAAACAGATTTATGTCCCCACAATGTGAGTAATACATAGGCACACTTACACATACACAGGCAAGCACAGCTTCAAAACACAGATGCTATCTTTTATACATTTTGATTTTATTTGCTCTGTCTCTTTGAGAGTGCAAAGATCACAGGAGTCATTTGTTGTGGTTTTTTGATCTGTCACATTGACTGCAAGCTGTGCTGAGTGTGTGTTTGCGTGTTATGTGTGAAAATCCTCCGAGTCCAGCTGGTCAGTATGATCTGTTAATGACCCTTAACTCAATGCAGACTCCCCTGGGTGAAACATGTGTCCAATCTGTGATTATCAAGATCACTTCAGCCGAGTTGGACCTGCAGTGCAGTCACACATTAACACCTGACTGTGACTGATTGAGATGTTTGTCTCCAATTTTCCCAACTTGTAAAAATTCAGAATGTTATGGCTGCTGTGATGAACATCTGTGGAGCAAACATACCGACCAAACAAAAAACCTAAATCCTACAGATTTGATTGAATTGCTCAAACGTGGGTGTTTCTTAGTGAAACATTGGGATAAAGGAGAAATAAAGAAATTAGAACTTAGCCACATTTTTTGGAAATAGAAAGACATTTTGTGCAAACTGAAGTAGCTATCCTCTAGCTAATGGTCAAATGTGATTTTATATGATGAGATTAGCTTTTTACCACAATCTCATTTGATTAAAAAACATTTAACTGCCCCCAAGTTCATTTAAAACATTTTTACATTTTACACGTAAAGAAACAAGAGGGATTTTTGATGTAAAAATACTCCAAAGATTTTTTTTTTGTCTCATATTTGGCATGTAACCAGAGAGAAATGATAAGACACACAAGGACAAAGGATTATAAGTTGGAAAATGTGCCTTTAAGGCATATTTAAGGCTGCAATTATATACATAAATGTGTTGGGTTTTTTTTTTTTTTTGACATTTGCTAAGATGCGTACAAGATCATGCATTTACAAATTCTAGATTGAGCATAAATAATATTTCCAGAATATGATTATAACAATTTTTAAACATAATAAATAAACAAAAATATTAATATATTAAAGATCTTCAGTATTACAGTATAAGGATGATTTCCCTGTGTATTGTATTGCTCAATCAAATGTTCCTGGATTAGAACAGGAAATGTCCACTAATGATAAAAGTAGATTTCTCACACCTTGAAAGCACAACACATGAGTTTCACTGTTCAGACATCACAGACTTGTTGTCCTGTGTGAACTGTTCTCTCTGTTTATCTTTACAGATTCCAAACTCTTGCTGAAAGGACAGTGGCCAAGCATCTGTGTGCTGGCACTGAGCAGCGACAAGTCTGCTGCAGACTGGTAACGTGAAAAACATGCGGGCTCACTCACATATGCACACTTCTGTATGTAGACAAATGCTTGATGTACATACATTCGTGTACATGGTCACATGCTGTAAACACACCCGGAAACACTCCTTGATATGTATTTAGCAGGTGTTCAGTAAGTCAACTTTCAACACAGGCATGGAGAAGGTGTAACAGCTGGAGAGACATGCAAAGAATCATACAGCCCTTCCATTAACTCAAAGAAAGCCATTGAGCCAAACATGACAAATCCTGTTACAAAGCTACTATGTCCTTGAAACTAGAGCCTCGACGAGAAAGTACAATTGGGTTAGAAAGACCACAAAAGCAGGAAAAAGGTTATCACCTAATTTTTAGGACACAAATGTGATTGTTTTAGCTATAATACTGTTCCAGTTGGCGGCTGTTCTCAGGGCTCAAGATGTTATTAAGCCTCTCCCACTCATGTTTTCCTTTGCAGACCATGCTTTTCTTTTGCGAAGGTTGTATATCTATGACTGAAACCGTTTTCCACTGTTCGGGATGACATGGAACACCTGCTGTTCATGTACTGTGCTGAACTCCAATCCAACATAAAGATTTTTCTTGTTCTCACTGTTACAAAATCAAGGGCACTGAAAGACAGACCGTGACAGTGATGATGTTTACCAAACTCAAATCTTTTTCTTCTCATACGTCCTTTTTTTGCCCACTTTTTACTCTTTCAGGCAGCAGTAAAACACATCATGTCAGGAAACCAGATGTGATGACTATTCAGAGCAGAGGTAATAACAGTGAGGACAAGCCGTGGTAGTTGATATTCACAGACCGCTGCATAATCATACTCTTAAATAGCCCAAGTAACGTTGATCTGACAGCATTGTTTTGATCTCTTTTTTCCCCATGAAAAACAGCAGGTTTATGTTTGGGCAGATGGACGGGAGTTGGCTGATGCTCCCTGGGGATGAAATCAACTCTGCCATGGACCAAGGTCCATGTTTATCTTTGGGCTTTATTAGATGTTGATGTTGGCCGTGTGAGAGAACCACTTGTATATAAAAAAAAAACAAAAAAAAAAAAAAACTATTTTTAAGGGGAAAAGGGAAAAGAGAGAGAGAGAGAGAGAGCACAAGAGTACATGGATTTCATCAACTGTGCATGCAGATAGAAAGACACACATGAACACAGGAATTTAGCCTCTTGTTTTGCACATATAGCACATGTTGTTCCAGAACCAAAGGAATGTAGTTGAGAGGTAGGATGTGTATGTTTGCATGACAGGAAGCCTATGTCTGAGGTCATTTCCATGACCTGAGTAATTAGGTTTAATCCAGCCTCCAGTAACTTGTGACCTACTGGACTGATGTCTTAAGATATACATCTGATTAAAGTTGATGAAGTTTCTTATATTCTCTTCTCTGGGAGAAGTGCTGTCCTTGAAAGTTTCAGGATGTGGTGCAGCTGTCCATCACGCTGCTGGAGATAGACTGATTTTGGGCCTAAACACTCCCCGGACCGCTTGATTTGACCCAGTGTTGGCCCCGTGTGTGTTCAGTGTATTACACTATGTGTGCTTTGTCAGCACTTGGGAAACAGACTGATCTGAACTACACCTACAGCGGGACTGTGAAAGATGTTTTTGGTTGCCTTCCATTTAAACAAGCATTAGTCATGTTTGTTCAAACCACGTGTAGAAAGCAGCCGTCTTGCAGCACGCCAGGGCATTTTTGACCTTGCAACATGCAATAGCAAAACATAAGGACTTGAACATTGAGAACACCACAGTGGATTTTTTGTATTTGTTAAACATAACTCACATAATTGTGGAGAACTTGTTTTCACCCAACCAAAATCCAACCAGCGGTGCTGTTTCTGTGGGCAGGCATTTCCCAACTCACACACAATCACAGGGAAAGAGCTGTTTAAGGATTTTTTGTGGTATCATTATCCAAATCACCTTGACACTGAGGTCCGATTGCGCAAGATTAGCCACTATCCTGGAGGTCTGAGGTGAAAACTAGGGTTAAAGATGAGAAGAAGAGCAAAAATTAAGCATATTAAACTGAAGCACAAAAGAGAGTCAGGAGAAAGGAAAATAGTGGCAAAGAGAAAAGAAGGAGAGCATAAGGAAGGAGGTGGAGTGCATTTCTGATTGCCAGAGGTGCACCTGAGAGCTGTTTAATGATGACTCATGGGAAAACAAACTGTGAATCCAAAGGGCTGAGGCCACAGCTGGAAGTGCATGTTGTGTCAAACTGCAGTGATGTGGGGAAACACCAGAGGAGGGAGCATAAGTCTGCCTTCTCCTAAAAAGCATTTCAGTGTTGCAATAAAAGTGTTACAATAAAAACACTAAATGAATGCTCATATCTTTGGCCAGTGCTGTTTTAACAGAGAGAGAAGCATGCAGTTAACAAACATACAAATTCATTTTCAGATGGACAGAGAGACAAGCAGGAAGACAGAGAGAAACACAGACTTATAGACAGACGGCAAAAAACAGACAGACACAGATGTGAAGTCTGTCAGAGGGGCAAGTACAAACACACAGACAAAACAACAAAGTGGCAAATCGCTGGGTGAATGGATGGATGGAGAGCTGAGTGAGGAATGTGGAAATGATGGATCAACAGATGGATGTGAGAGAAGAGAGATTAACACAGCAAATGAAAGATGAATGGAGTTTAATGACAGGATGCAGTGGCACAGTAACACACTGACAGACATACAGGGACCTACTATACGCACACAGGTGTACCAAAAATGTAATTATCCCATCATTTTACATGCAGTGATTGTTGGCCAGAAAATGTGACAAGTGATGGTGTCAGAAAGATGCATTTTTAGATGCAACTGTCTGATTCTCCGGAGAGAAAGACCTTATTGCACTGTGGGTTGTCCACATGGTCAGCAGTGACTGTGTCACCTGCCCAGCAGCTGGTGTCAGGACAGAGTGCCAAAATGCAGAATCAGGAGAGAGTGTGTGTGTGTTTGCGCTTAGTCCCGCTGCTTTGCATATGTATGTGTACATATGACCACATGTGCTTGTATAAAATACATTTATGCCATCGTGTGTACGAACAGGATTTGTACTTGTTCAGTCCAAGACAGAACATGTTTGGCCATGACTGGAGGTCAAGTCTTGTGCCAAACTAAACAAAGAGGTGTATCTGCTTTCCCTGCAAGGAAAAAACCTGGCAGCACTCTGCTGTCCACTGAATTTAGTTAAAACATGCTCTGTTGTTGCACAGTTGTAAACCTTGCAGGGTGTTTGTTGTTAGCGCCTTGCAGAAATTGGATCAATTAGCTCTTGGTTCTAATAATGGGATTGTTGAGTTTGAAGATAAATATTTGTCTTTGGGAAAGTTTACACTGCACACTGGCTTACTGGGATTTCCCTTCACAATCACCAGAGCAATTTATGACCTAATGCAGAGTACGAAATGCTGCAGTTGCAAGTTTAAGGCTGCATCCATCCGTCTCGCACCTACAGTATATTTAAAACAAATTTTCAATATTCTGTTTCTGCTTTGTATATACTGAAAGTTCTGCAAGTTGAAGGAAATGACAATTTATGTTTTTATGATATGCTTTATGTAGTAGTGATTGGTGAGCACAATTCAAGAGGAAGGAGCAAGAGCAGGGGGGTAAAAGAAGATGTATTGGTTCATGAGGTCATTAGTGATGGTTGGCTAAAATGAACATTTCTGTTTTCCCTCTCACCCTCTCCCCCTGTCTGTCTGTCCACCCCCACCTCCAATATCTGTCATCCTGGTGTTATTTATTGCCTCTGTCTTCAATCCCCAGGGTTTTTTTTAACCTGCTTTGAAGCCACTGTGCCAAATGTGTGTGTGCGAGGTGGTGTATTAATGGGGTGTCAAAGGCAAAAGGATAGGTTGGGGGATTCAAAGTACATGAGGTTCGTGAATTAGAATAGATGAATATGGAGTCCCTGTATGTCTCTTTACCGTTCGTTCCTCATATCCGCCCTCACCACCTCAAACTGCACACTCAGAGACAAACCCAGCCAATCAGATCAAGATCATGCTGTAAAGTACTATGAGTGACCTCCTGTATATTCTGGTGCAATAAGAGATCAGTGTTGAAGAACTGAAGGCAGATGAGATTAATAGAGATTGCTAAAACACAACAGCTGAGTAAGCATTAGCATGCAACTTATCTTAACGAAAAATTGATTACTCCATAAGAGACAAACTGATTTTTAAAAGATGCTCCATTCCCCACTGACAGCAATAAAATCTACATGAGTTTGCATGAGCATAGAATAGAAAACTTGTGTTTTTGATTCAATTCTGAAATTTACCACAGTTTATAACACTGCAGATTCATGTAGCTGTAGCTGTTTACAGTAAAGTATTTTGATGCACTGTGGGATCATTGCTGATGATTCAAAAATCTGGCTGGATCATTTGTGGAGAGCAGTCTGAAGATGCAGTGTAGCGAGTTTGATGTTGATTGAGGAAGTCTGGGTTTAGTTTTACAGTTTTCAAGAAAAACAGACTGATGGACTTCATAATTCCTGCCAGCTCACAGCATCTGCATACATCTGTGGCCTACATTTTGGTAAAAGTTGCAAAGTTGTGGCACATACAACTAATTTGTTAATTTTCAAAGTTGTAAACTTTAGATTATTAGACCACAATGCCAGTTAAGGAAGTTTGGCATATGACTGGACTCGTGTGCAAAGTTATGTTTATTTTCATGCACAGGAAGTTAGATTTCCTGGTACAAAGAAGAAGAAGGAGGAGGAGAAGGAGGAGAAGGAGAAAATCAGCACATTTCAAAATAATGAAGTTTTCCTTTAAAGTTAGATTATAGTTTAGGTTAAGCAACTGCAGTGTTTTAGGAAAGATCATGATTGCTAATACAAAAGCAAACATTAATTGGATCCATATCCTGCATGAAAATCACACATGCAACTGAACATCCTCCACCACAACAACCACACCCTTACTTTCCACTTCACTACATATGAGGCACACTGCTACAATTGTCCTGAATGTTAATGACATTGGGCGTAAATCGTAAAGAGCGGAATTATCGACTACAGACCAAACTCCTTTGGAAACTGGGCTGTGTCCTGCTGACAACCTGCACCATGTCATGTTGTGTAATATCTCACTTGTTCACTTATTCCTTTCTGCATGTGTCTCACTTCCACTCAGACTGTGACAAAGCATAGGCACATGATGCATTTCAGTGTTGGAGCATTTTCAAAGACTAATTGGCTCAACAGGGATGCTGCTATTACAGGAAAAACTCTTAGTGTTTCCAGATTGGCTCAGACTTTGATTTTATCGTTTATTGTAAACATGTTTACTGTCTTTATGATGCCACACAATGCTTCCAAGACTCCCTGTACATGCCACACAACTGGCAGGGAAGTGACTGATCATACTTTTCTTACCAGTCCCACACACAGACAGACAGACAGACAGACAGACAGACACACACACACACACACACACACACACACACACACACACACGCACGCGCACACACACACACACATGCACAACCCACCCCTTCTCACCCCATCTGTGGCCCATGAAATAAAGGTGCTGATGAGCAGCCCCTATCAGCAGATGCCATCTTGGCCTTGTCATCAGTGGCTTGCATGGTCACAGAGAAGGGGGCTGACGGCTTCGCCTTTCAAAGGCTCTTCACCAGCCGTTGCCTCAACTCAAATTCCTTTGCTCTCCATCTCTTTATGCTACATTTATTACTTGCACTTAGATGATGTCCTGTCTGATCGTCCTGTTTTTTCCCTTTCAGGTCAAATTGCAGTGACTCCGAAACCACCAGCCTTGGAATAAGCAGAGGTGTTGAAAACTTGACATCACCATCATGACCGCCATTTTTGCTTATTCACATGAGTTTTGAGAAGTGGAATAGCTTTATTAGCTCGGAGTGGTTGTGGTATCAATGTAATCCATATTGTATCAATGTAATCCATATAGCAGTTGAAGACTAGAGCAATTTAGGGGTACAAAAGCTGAACTATAAGGCTGTTCATCTTTCCATACACTTTCTGCACTTGTCTGTACAAGAATCTGCGTACATTTTTGTCAGGTTTGTCTATCCAATCAGTGCGTGTCTGGCACACACTGTTTCATTTGGCCTGTGTGAGTGTTTGTGGGCAGTCAGCATGTATGAGTAGAGTTAAAAGTGTCAGTGTCAGCATCGCAGCAGGACAGGCTGAACACTGTGCCCTTAGGTCCCTGGACTCCACAGGAAACAGACATTTTCAGAAGACACCTGGTACCTGTTTCCTCTTCAAACATTTGAAGAAAAACAAACACCTGAGTGGGAAGGCAAGGGATTTCTCTGCTGGCCTCCATGACGTCAAACTGGGCCTCTGGTCCTCATCGCCCTGCAGGACCGACACTTACAGGAAGAGAAGAGAAACAGAAGCAGAAAATGTCTAGATTGCCAATGGAGGAAATAGGAAAATGCTTTACAATGCCACTGTCTAAATTCTAAGTTCACTCTAAATTCACTGAAGTAATGAAGACTACTTCAAAAAAGACTTTTGTTGTTTTGCTGACTCATTAGACATGGATTGAGTGACAAAAGAAAGTAATTACTATTAATAATAACAATAACATGTGATGAGTAATTGATTGTTGGATTGAGACTTTAGTTGCAATGATTCAACAACATTGGTCTTGGACTGCAATCAAGATATGCTGTTTGAAACAGGAGTAAACGGACCCAAATGCTGCAAACTCAGAGGCAGAGGCAAGAGTAAGCAAAAAACAATGTACGTAACATAAAGATCAGGCAAGTAGCTTACAGACTAGGTAGGTAGGTAGGCTACTTTATTGATCCTGGAGTGAAATTACCTGCAATATGAAAAAATGAGTGACTGAGCCTGAAACTGTCATCACTGGACATACCACAGTGAACGTGAGCCCTGAGTGATAGACAGCTGCTGAGTGGCTCAAGCCCGCCCCTCTCTCTCCCTCTCATGTCTTGAACTCATTCACTCACCGCGAACGTTCGTGCTTGTTGCACACGTCTCTCCATCCACCATTTCACCCAAATTTGAGCTGTTTCATTTGTTTCTTTCAGCCAAATTGCAGCATAAGTGAGCAAGGCTCCATTTCTTATTTGTTACAGTCACATGCAGGTGTGCTTAGAGTGCGCCTAATCACAGTCTACGTGTCATTCAGTGTGTTGTGTATGCGTACTGTTTTCTAATCAGTTGTTTAATGGCTACAATAACTCGTTAAATGTGGGGTGTGTAGTAGTTGTAGTTTCCATAATCTTCAGGTCTGTTCTCAGTTTAACACTCTCGGCCCCTTGACAATATCCAGTAATCTGCTGCAGTTCTTTTATGACACAAATGACTCAACAGCATCATCTCCTGTGGGAATGTCACAAATACAACAATGATGTGTCATCTGTTAACTTACAACAGAGTTCATCATGTCACTCTAAATTTTCTGCTGGAACAGCAGACAAAGAGACAGGAGGCCACCCATCTCACATGAACATGTTCCAGAAACGAAACCACAAAGTCTCACTGACAGTTCAAGATATGGTAGAAGTGTGAGGGAGATTTTGGAAGGCTTAATGTGCTTCTTGGCATGTGTGTTTGAATGTGTGTGTGTGGCCAGAATATGATCTTTACTCAGCCATCCAAGGGCTCATTCGAGGACAAACCACTTCAACTGATTTTATTTAACAACTATTGAATATACTGCTACAGATAACTACTGAACCATGGCTCTTATGTGATGAAGACTGATGAATTGGGTGTTTTGACGGCAAGTAAATGTTGCTCTACTATTGCTTAGACTGGCAGGAGACCAAATTTTTAAATTTCAAAACACATGCAATTCATGCTTTGTCTCTGTGAACAGATACCCTCTGTTCATGTTTATGTACAGTAGGAAAACAGACTTGGTCTTCTTGACCAAGAAAAAAGGTCCTCAATTTCAGAATCAGGACCAATCATTGCATGGCTGTCAGCTGGAGGGCCTCTGATTGTGTTGGCGTGAAGGCCACACACACATTCCCTGGTATACCACACAGACAAACACTCAAGCAAGAGCGTGCTTTTACTCCAGCATCCGTAAAACTGCCATCCCCCTCCATGAGGGAAAGACAAGTCCTACCATTCACTGTAGAACAAATTTTATAGACATCTGTTTAATATGCTGTCATAGACACTCAAAGACATGAGCGCACTCATGATAACACCTGTTTATAAATAGAAGGTTTGATTTCATTATACGGCATGGCCATGCATGACAACATGAAAGAAGAGCTGCTTTCTCTCCAAAGGCTCTAAACTGTGAGGGACAAATGAGTGAGCATGGTGGTCACAACCGCAGATCCACGGCTTCCTCTCATCGCCTTGCCTTCATCCTGTTCGCATCAGGCAGCCTCACCACACAGGAGGATGACTACCCTGCTCAGAAATTAATCTTATTTACCTCTATAGACTACAGATGTAGCTTTAAAAAAAAAAAAAAATCAAATAAAACCCTACCTCCTAACATTGTACTGTCCCAAGAAGAATGAATAGTCAAACCTGCTGATTTTTTTCAGCATTTCTGAAGTCAAGCAGTTAAAATAAATACAGACACAGACACATTCATACACTGGAAATTGTCTGAGCCAGGGATTCTTGGTACAAGTCCTCCCCCGCCATGAGGAAATCTCACACACACACACAAACGCACTTATCCTGTCTTCATAACTCATCCCGACTGACGTAAAAACTGGACCAAAGTGTAAACCCATGTACATGCAACATTCCGGCACACAAGCATTTGCACACTGAAGGGTTCCACGTAAATCCTTGATCCGTTGGTCCATACCTGCACTCCAGGAAATGGATGCTTTCTATTGCAGTCTTAATGTCCCAGTGAACTGGTGTCATGAGACCAGAAGTTTGACTTCAATGCACATTTATTTCTAGGATTGTCAGATGGTGGTTTGGTGAGGGTCTGTTTCTGGTACTAGTTGTGGTAGTGCTGATCATTTACAAGACTCAATACTGATTAATCCATCGCATTGTTTCAATTATGGTATAAATCTAGCGAAACCAGCTTTTGGTTGAAGGATATTTCAACCCCTTTACAACTTGCAATAAACTGTGTCTTGAGTACAGATTGTATCCAGATATTATATTTACACCCGGAATAAATTTGTGTCTCCAGTGTTCATCTGGAGATCAGATCGCTCTGTCCAGCTTCTTGTTCTGTGTTCTTCTTTCACCCTTCCCTCAGTTGTCCAAAAAACAAGCAAAGAGTGGGACAGGATGGTGATGGGGACTTTTGCAGCTCAAACATTTGATTCTTATCCAGAAGAGACACGTGCTCGGCCATGTAGTTGTAGAAGAGGGTCACTGTGACCATTTGGTACCTAGCAACAGGTTTTATTTCCCCCCATGTAGTTGCTGTATGTGAATTTAAAATGTAATGGCATCAAACTATGTGGTCAGTGTGGTCACCATGCACCACCTCATCAGATCAGACCTGTCAAGCGTTCCTGGATTCTCACGTATTTCCTTTTCTTCCACTGTCCTATCATTAAAATATTTCCCCATAAATCACCTGCATTTTTAATCATCCAAAAAAAAAAAAAAAACAGCACCCACCAATAATTCAAGAAGAGGAAAATGGATGAATGTGAAAGGGATGGAATATCTGACAAAAATGCTAAAAGTTTGTGCAAGTATCTAACTAAATGGGAGGAGGATTATTTCACAAGCCCATTTCCTTAAAATTCAGGAACACTTCTGAAAACTATTGTCTGTGAACACATTTCATCGCTGCATCCACAAATGCAAGCTGACTCCAACCAGATCCACATACGCTGCCGCCTTCTCTGGTCCTGAGCTCATTTAAGATGGACTGAGGCAAAGTGGAAAATTGTCTTGTGGTCTGATGATTCAAAATGTGAAATTCCTTTTGGAAATCATGGCTGCTGCGTCCCCCAGGCTACAGAGGGGAGGGACCATCTGGCTTGCTATCAGTGCACAGTTCAAAAGCCAGCATTTATGATGGCATGACCGTGCATTGTCTCCTCCGTTGTCTCCTCAGTTCCCAAAGGTTTACAGAGTGTTGCTAGACAAAAGAGGTGATGCAACAGAGCAGTACACACAACCCTGTCCCAACTTAGGATATCATTTTGAAAAAAATTACAATTTCTCTGTTTGATATGTTGTCTTTGTGCTATTCTCAATTAAATATGGTGTGTCCATAGTGTTTTGCCAATCATCACTGTCTGTCATCACATTCTGTTTCTATTTACATTTTACATAGTGTCTCAATATCTTTGGAATTGTGTTGTAAAATATGCCACAGATTTTAGTGAAGGGAAAAGTGACAAATATGCTGAGCATAAGTTCACCAAAGAGGTGCAGAAATATGCTCTGCCAATGACTGCATTTACACTATATGTGCTATCTATTTTAATAATCATCCTCTCCTACCTACTGTCTTGCTTGTCAGTAACATAATGTGTAAGTCACGTGTACATATCCTTAAAGTAATACATAAATAAACTAAGAGCTGAATTTATCTGCCCTTTTGTATTTGTATAATGAAAAGCAGGGATGCTCACAGCATTTCACTTTCAACCAGCACTTTGATTCCGACCACCTAACTGTGGTCACTTAATGTAGGAACTAGTTAACACAGTCCTTGTTGATGTGATGTTTTAAGTATTTGCACAGTGGTGATTTTAAGATTCACTGTGTGGGGGGATGTGGACATATTTGGCTGGGTACCGCAAATTTTCCCTTATTTTCAAATCCCAGTGTTGACAGGAATTAATCGGATCACAATCTCTCCTCAATGCATCTTGGATCTTGCATTTCCTCTTCCACTTTCATGTGGTCAAACACCAGCCAACTGCAATCCAAACAACAAAAACACATAAACACTGGGTCTCTGATTGCTGAATTCCTGAACAAGAAAAAATGATAGGATCAAACAACAAAACATAATATATGCATTACTTTAAGGTAATAACCCTCAAATTATTAACTTGATTTTTGGTGGTAAGAGGTTTCCGCTGTAGGTGGCGATCTTTGTCTCTTGATCCCAAGTGGATATTATTATTCTTAGTCTCTTCAGTTATGCCAGACAAATAAGTGTTGGTGCTGATGCAAGTCGTTGTACGCAAGAGGACTTTTTTTTCCCAGTTAACACATTCTGTTTAGAAGGACAAAAGCTTACATGTTGACTCACTGCTGTGTTGTATCAATATGCACAGCATAGTTTTCTGATCATAGTCCATCTCAGGGCAGTGGTGCCAGAGCTGCTGCAGTGCAATAAGCCTGTGAAACTCTGCATTTTCACAATGACTTCAGCTGTAGGTGTTCCCAGGCCACAAAGAGCCTCACAGGCTAATCAGTTAGGTGTAAAAGATATAAAAGTACACTTCCCACTGTTTTGTTGCTCTGTGGGCTATACCTGTGGGGGTAATGTGTGGGGTATTGTCTGGCTGTGGGTGCCCACACTGCATGGAAAGGGAGCCAAAGTATAGCCAAGGCATGTGTGCTTGTGCATCTCCTCTTTGACCAGAATGGATTCATGTGGGAGTGTGTAGTAGTATAGCACTATGTCTGTCTGACATAAGTGTGTGTGCATTTTGCGGATGGCCTGGGGTAGTTGACTGGGCCAGTAAACAGTTGTGAGAATAGTAATTATACACAGTTAAAGCTGCTGGTTCTGCTCTGTCGCCACTGCCTGACAAAGCATAGCCCACCCCTGGAGACTAGCATGTTAGCACAATATTAGTGTTAATGTGCTTTTATGGAGACAGGGGTGTTGGTGTGCATCTCTGTGTGTGTGTGTTTGTGTGTGTGTGTGTGTGTGTGTGTGTGTGTGTGTGTGTGTGTGTGTGGTGGGTGAGGAAGAGAGAGAAAAGGCCTGATTCAGACTAGTGTAATTGCTTTATTTGCTTATTTGCTATTTCCTTTTCAAACAATTTCAATGATTTTGGAAAACTTAACCCTGTATTTATAGTACACGGAATCATATGAAATCAAGCTTTATTCGACATTTAATTGTACAGACAAAGCAAGAGGAAGTGTTTTAGTTTTCTTTGACTCTTTGCTTGAATAGGATGTGACTGACAGCCGGGTTTTTATGCAATTGTGGGAGTTAGTTAGCGATCGTGTTTTATATCTCTTTGACTGTGTTGACACAGTGATCAACTTTGCTGAAACTCTTCACAGCTTGCTTTCTGTTTCAGTGAGTTAGCATCCCATCATGACACGAGACTCCATTGTTAATGCTATAGCATCGTATCTATGGACAAGTTCATCTTTTTAACTTGTGACCCAGAGAAGATGCGGTTATTTGAAAATGGAATATTTTTTAAACAAGAACAATCAATGTGTTAATTAAACCTTTAATCAGTTAATGGTCAGGGTTCCATATGTCACTACATCTTACCATGCTGTCAAAACACATATTGAAAAATTTATTGCAAAACTTCGTATTATTCCAAAAGGAAGGAAGGTTTTCCAGCACAACCTGAAACACAGTTTGTCTGAATAGGAGCTGCCCAAACATGTGTATCGCAGTTCTAATAAACCCGTGTATATCAAGATCAAGTCATTACAATTTATTCTGAGGGAGACATGAATGTTTGCGTAAAATTTCATGTCAGTCCATGTAATAGTTAATATTAAATGTGGACCACATTAGTGGCCGAAATAACACACTGACCCACATCACCATTCTTTGAGCCATGATGCTAACGTGGCTACAAACGAAACAATGAAAGGAAAAGAGAAGGAAAGAAAAAAAAAATAAGAATACAAACAGCCTTGCAGATGCAGACCTTGCAGATGTAAAAATGGAGACTGTGTGTGTGTGTGTGTGGCTGTGTGTGTGTGTGGCTGTGTGTGTGAATATGTGTGTGTGTGACCTGCTGTGTAATTAGCCCTCTGGTCACTAGAGGTGACGAGGAGAGCAGGCCCTGGAATCCCCTCCCTCACGTCTGTGAAGAAATCCCAAAGAAAACCCTGACACACACACACACACACACACAAACACACACACACACACACACACACACACACTCTATGTCTCCACCTCGACGAGCCCCTGCTGCCCAGTCTTCATTACCCTCCAGGCCCCCTGAGGGCCATGAAGAGGTGGGGGCAGACAGAGCTCAATCTCCCTTCTATGCTAAGCCCTGGGGCTGCACTGGAATTTACACCCCTGGCCCTGAGAACGGACGGGATCCACACTCCTCCACTCTCCCATTGTTGAGGAGGAGGAGGAGGAGGAGGAGGAGGAGGAGGAGGGGAGCATTAGGCCTACACAGAAGAGGAGAAGGAGGAGCGCAGGAACACACAGGAGAAATGTAACTGATTTCCCATGTCTTGGAGGAGCCTTTAGTGATCATGTCTCTCATGGGATCTGGATGCTGGAGGGATGGAGCTCTCTTTTTTTAAATTTCATTGCACCTTTGTCATTTTTTCCTCCACTTTCAATAAACCTTTACCATTGAAGTTTGTCCCTTTCGTCCTCTTCGTCCTTTTGTCTTTCTTTGTCTTCTCCTCACTGAATGTCTCTGTGGCAGTTTTCCAAAATCATACCACCCCAACACCCTACACAGATAATTTTCCTTCACTTAACAAGCCACATTTCACCCATAATAATCTTAACTGGTGAGGAAAAACCTTCGCCATCATTGGCTGTCTTTGAACTACAGTGTGCATGGGGAGTCTATTGTAAATTCTTCTGTAAAGAAATTTACATTGTTCTGAATTCATTAGTTCACACTCACATTGTGTGTCTGTGTGTGCGGCAAGAGAAACTCATAAAAAAGCACTTCCCCTGTAATTGAGGATGGTATCACCCCCTCCCCTCATGTTAAAAACAAACTGAGCAGTCAGACAGAGTGAGAGAGATGAAGGGAGGGAGAGAGCGACTTATCTCCTACCACCTGAGGTCTGTGTGTGCGTGCTGGCCTGCTAACCAAGGGTAAACATAGTAAATGGTTTTGACTGTAAAAGCTTAAGTTCGGCTACCCTTTCTCACGAGGAGGGAGCGCCCGAGCTCTGCGCCTCAGACTGACCACCAAAGACAGACTCTGAAGAGCTCTGTGAAATGATGATTCAGTGACGGATGGATCGGCATTGTCACTGATGCTGGCTGTGCTTCACTCAAGCTGACATCATTTTCAGATATCCTGGGTGGGCTTGATGATGTCTTTGAAAGCACTCATGTAGTGTGGACCACTCCTCACATAGCAGGCCTAAACTTCTGAATGATTTTCTGGAGCTTCATGCTGTTGACACCTGTGTTTAATTCTACTTACGTGAGAGTCGCCCATTCAAGTCTATTTAATGCTTTGTGAAGCCGGCTTATTGTGCAATGTTTACACCAACACACTGGAACACGGGGCCCCATTGTGCCTGGTCCCGGCCCTAGCGCTCCCGAACTGAGATATACCACCGGCTGGGCCAGAGTGCCCCATTAGCTTAATGGCCGTCTAGGATTTCACAGGGGATGCATTGCTGTTATGGCTGAGAGCTCTGCGTTTCCCTTTTTATGGCTCCTTCGGATTCACAACACCCAGAAATAGGGGTTAGAGAGGAGAGGAGGAGGAGGAGAAGGAGGAGGAAGAGGTGGAGAAAACAAAACAAAATAAACATAGAGGCAACTTTACACCGGCTGGGGCTGGGCTCAGGCAGACAAGTCAGGGAGAGAGAGATGGTGCAAGGAAGAGCAACGGAGGAAGAGGCGGGAAACAAAAAAGGGCAACAGAAAGACTGAAGGCAAAGATTTGACAACACAGAAATAATAAGTATAGAGGCTGCTTTTTAATGTTTTAGCTAACAGCTCTGAATCTCCGAGCTTCTCTTTAAGTGTCTCTCTTGTGCATTGACTGACTTAACAACTGATGACCTCATTCTGCTTCCCATAGCTTTGACCTTTGACCTCAGTGACTTCCCCAGCTGGTCAAAAAGTAATATGAACAAAGGGTCAAGTTCCATTACAGCCAAGTGGTGCATGTGACATTCAGCCTTTCGTTTGTCCATACATGTCAGAGAAGAGGTAAAGAAATATGACTCCAGTGACTTACTCTTGACAAATGTGGGGATTTTTGCTTTGTAAACATGAAAGAGACTTGCTTCCTTAAATCATGCTATCAGTCATTTATTCTTATAATCCTATTCCTTCCTTCTTTCCATCATTTTGTCTTTAGTCTGTACATGCATGAAAAACTAAAAGGAAGCCAGATATCCAGCCAAAAAAAATTCACAATACAACAAATATCCCAAGCATGATGTAGACTACAATAAACGACCCATTCTGTCATCCTGTGTCAATAGCCTCATTTTAAAACTGTGATTTATGCACTTCGTAGGCCAGATGGAATGCAGAATTGATAGCTGATACCTTTTTGGGAGAGACATTGATCAATTGCTCCATAATACACAAGGATTCCTTTTTTATGAATACCACTCTGCACGCTCTTCTTTGTTAACTGCAAGCAGGCATTTGGGTGCCACAGAGGGTGCGTTAAAGTCTTTGGATTAAGGACTGGATTATTAGGGCCAATTACATACTGTCTTGTACATCTTATTTGATGCTGTTACTGAGCACCATCCACATTGGCAGTGAATGTATTGAGTCAAATGCCAGGCTTCACTTAAGGACCCACAGTATCGTATCTGCTTGGCATATATTGGGCACATGGCCAAAGCTATTGAGACTAACCTGCCATGACATACATTTGTCCTGCTCTACAAAGTAACTTGATACTATTATATGGCTCTGTGGATTGTGAACTCTGTAACGGGCCATCTGGTAGGCATTACAGCAAAATGATCATGATGAATTTGCTTTCATTTGAGGATGAGTGAGGCCATGGGTAGATACTACCCATCTGGCAGTGTCCAAAGGTGACTACCAGCCTACCAGCACCTCCAAAGGACACTAATTAAATAAGTTTTGTTTAACTCCCACACAAACAGAAAAGTCAAAAGTCAAGTCAAATGTTTTTTTGTTTTTTTTTTGTTTATGACAGCGCACATATCTGCTCTCTCTCACTTCTCCGGCTAACATCATCTTGCAGGCTAGATTCACTCCTAATTAGCTGCTCAGCTGCAGCACATGAAACTGCATTTAAACATACCTGCAAATGTCTGTTAGGTCCAGTCAGATAGTGCTCTGGTCATTACGTCAATATGCTTCAGCCAAATGTTTGTCTACGTTGTCTCTTGTCCTCTACAGTGTAACACTGACGCACTTTTCCAGTCAGTCGAGGCAAAAGGCAGCATTTCTGGTATTTCCCCAAAGACCTTTTTCTTCCTTTTAATAGCAAAAAGCTGTTAACAATATGTTTAAAAAAACATGTTGACATTATATTTGGCAACAAAAAGGGAGGATTTAGTGTGATTTCAGTTGGACGTTAGTGCTAAGCTAATCACCTCCCGCCTCTAGATTCATAATGAAATGCGTATTCTAGCGATTCAGTATTGCACTTCCATAAAGTCGGAGATTAACAAGGAAAGGATTAAAAATAAAGGTGAATATTGAAGCAGCAGAGGCAGAAATGTTCTGACTGTTCTGAAGTCATAAGCGAGCCGGATTTTCCATCATGCAACTCAACAGCATCTTTCATTAGACTCCCCTGGCTGCCGGTCACATTTTTTAAGTACAATACCTCCAGCTTGTAATGCATTCTCTCTGTTAAACATTTTCAGTGTCAAAACATAACCCTAAACGTTACGTATTCCCTTTATTGCACCCCTAAACTCTATAGTCATAAACTACTTTTTATACTGCTACTTTCCATAACACCTGAGAAAGACCATGATCTGAATATATTTTATCTCCTATGTTTAGTCAACCTCATCCTTTTGTTTTAGTCAAGTTTTAGTTGAGGAAAGTCAGGAATTTATTCTTATCTTAACTAAAGAAAACTAACTATTTAAGTACTTTGCAGGTAATGCAGGCATATTACTGCAGACACCTTTTTTGAGTTATGCTTAAATAGGTAATTAGTTTTTATAACATATTCATTTTTATGGCAATGTAAAGGACAAACAGTATTTTTATGTCATCAAATACATCAGTTAGTAAGTTAGCTGTTCAGGTTTTAGCTGCATACTAGGCTGTTGTTTATGACTGCAAAGCCTATGGCTTTTAGCTAGTTAGCTCCCTAGACTGAAGAACTGATGATACAGTTTCACACTGGCCTCCCTGCGTATAACCAACATTTGCGACACCAAACAACACACACACACACACACACACACACACACACACACACACACACACACGCACGCACGCACACGCACACACACACACACACACACACACTCAAAAACATTTGGTATGAGACGTATTGTGATGACCATGTGATTTTTTTTACATTCCAAATGATCAAAGCCCTCTGCTGGTGGAAACTGTATGCATTAAAGACAGATATTAAAGAGTTGGATGGTACAGTATTTAAAGAGGAGGAGGGGCAGTTTCTCTTGGCATTTAGATCTGCGGGCCACGAGCGTTTTCACTATTTTGACCAACTTCCTTTGATATATCTAGCATGGAGCACACTGTGGTCACTGAACGTTAGTGAGCATCTGCTTGTCATTGAGAACATGTGACTGTAATTTATGACTTACGCAGATTTGACATCAAGACGTGGATGGGATGGGATAAGAGATGACATCAGGGAATCATAAACAGAACAGAAAAAGATCAATTTGTATTCTTCATATTTACCTTTGTAAGGCAAGGTGAAATTTTGTATCGTTAGTATGACGTCAATCTGATTCAAATTAGCATAGTGCAGTGTGATAAATGTTCATACCAAGATGAGATTGCAACTGCGTAGAGAGCATCATTAAACAGAGACGGATGTTACTAAAGGGAGATATGTCAGTTGTATTTTATCAATTTAACCTACTGACTCACATGGTCTGCAGGGTATTAGGCTGTGAGCCATCAGTTGATGTTATTATACCGCAGCCATAATTTAATCGGCACTGATCTGATCTGTGTCTCTGACAGATTTGACATTTTGTGAGAGAAACAGTGAAGTCGAAGCAGCAGCCACATTCTTCTAGAGACCCAGAGGAATATCATGACCAGTATCCATTTCAAACTCTCTTTTTTCTGTGGGAAACACTGTAAAATGACACTTACTTTAAATTTTAATGTTTGTTTTGCTATGAGCTATGATCCTTACTTTTTTAATAATAAGTACAAAAGTAATAAATGCAAGTTTTACAGTAGTAATTTAAGAGCAAAGACAAAGATGTATGAAGCACATGAATTTAAAGCTGTAGAAACTGTAGTAATGGTAAAGTGAAAAAGCACCAACAGCTCCACTGCTTTTGTAAATCTGAACATAACACACAACACAATTAGTCCAAAAAAGAATTCTGGTCAGATTTCTCACTTAAATAACTTCAAGAAGAGACCAGATTGAAGAAGCGTCTTTCTTGACCAATATCAGACCTCAACAAAGTAACAGAGTAACACACTACTTATTTATCTCTGTATCTCATTCTTCCAAATTCTGCCGCAGGATGTGAGCTCACCATTCAGACAGATTGAATGTTTTTTTGTAATTCACGTGAACACTTTTAGAATGTTTACAACCAACTCTTGTCAAGTGTTGAACTCCCTTTAAAACATCAGATTTCAATACAGCATGAATCACAAACTGATGCAGGATACAAATTCAAGACACTGGTATTATTTGCTGACATTCTGTATGTAAACTCAGTATATAAAACTGAAGCATCCCACTATTGAACAATATTGCCGAAATGCTCTAAAACTGTTCTCTGAAAGGGGTTTTCACACTTCTCCTCATGCTTTTCTCTCAGTATTGTAAATCTGAAATATCTTTCAAGCATCCAGTTACAAACATTTTGAAAAAGGAAGAGTTTACTCCAGCCTTCATGGACTGTAAGATGTCTGTTTGATGGAGAAAAGTGACAGGGAGCCTATCATAGTGTTGTGCTGATTAACATGTGGGTCAGGTCAACACTTCGGCGTCTGTACCACCACAGGGACAGATGGGGGTCCATCCACTTGATACCATTCTACAGGAAGTCAATAGTCACCACTTGAACCTTCTTTCCACTGTTCATCTTTTATTCTTTCCTTCTAAACCTCAGTCCTCTGGCGTGCTTGGCTGTCTAGATTAAAGAACCTTGATTGTCGGGAATAAGGATCACGGGGATAGCAGAGAGCCATAAATGGCTGCATTTACATACCTTACCCAAGTTGACTTCAGTCTTGGGTACCACCACAAAGCAGAACTGTGTACTTTGATTCAGTAAATAACACCAGCGGTTTGTCATTTGATAGTGGGCTTGAGTGTTAGAGGCATGGTACACAATAACATTTGGACATATTTTGTCAAGATAGGGTTCTAGCTCCTGTGGTCTAAACCAAGCTGGGATTAAGCATGTCACTTATTATCAAAATAACAGATGTGGTGAACTTTAGAATACATTGTACCATGAAAAGGGTGCTCATTCGGACTGAAATGCTCTTATTTTTCCAGAAAGCCTGAATAATTTCTCAACTTTTGGTTGAGCCATTCACTGAGAAGTGCTTTAAATGGGCAAAGCTTTGAGTAAAAATGTGATAAATCCTATGGGACAAACGAACCCTAAAAACTAGTGCATTAATAACAATTAATTGCAAATTTAACCACTTGTTTGCATATCATGTCCTTCAGAAAAAGATGAGCTCAGGGTCACAAATAACTGTTTATCTCCCGCCGGCTATAAGTGGCAGAGCAGCCAGGGCAACTCTATCAGACTGGCACTCTTGACCCTGCATGACTCTGCTCAAGTACCAGTTCCTCTGGCCAATAGCCAGGACAGCTAAGACCACTTTAGCCAGTCTGCTATAACAGAGGAGGAATTGGAAGTATCAACAAGGTGAAGCTCGGAGAGTTGCAACAGGAATACAGGTATCCATCACTAATGTTAATCATTTTATTTAAAAATGTGTCTTTTTATTCAGAGGAAATAAAGAACATTTAACAACAAAGGCAAATGCAGGAAAATGCAGATAAAGGTGTGAAAAACATGGATATTCCTCAGCTATAATAAATATACTGGTTATGCCTATACTTTGTTTCTTATCACTTATTAATCCTGACTGGCTCATTCACAATACCTGAATTCCGGCCTTTTCATTTTTTTCCTAATTGCTTCATAATTTCTTTCTTCTCTGCCTCCGATCTTCTATCTAACCCTTTTCCTCTTTGCCTCTGAGTTTTTCTTCTCACAGCTTCTCCCCCCCCCCCCCCCCTCTCTCTCTCTCTCTCTCTCTCTCTCTCTCTCAGCTCACTACCCTGACACCTCACCATCAGGGAGCTGCGCTAATCTTTTTGACCTGCCACATCCTCCACAGGCTCTTCCGCAAGCTTAAGTAGGGACTCTACTACAGTGTGTGTGTGTGTCTGTTGGGGAGCTGTGGCGGGGTAGAGTTTGTTGATGTTGTGATGTGTCTTTCTGTAGTTGCGGAGGCCTGTTTGCGCCTCTCAGGGTCACTGAGCTCTTGGTCATATAAGCAACCTCAGAAAAGAGCAGACAGTTCTCTCTTTGAAAAGCACATGGGGCAAATCAGCTCTAATTAATAATGACATCAGCTGCCCATGTCATTTTTTCACTTTCATTTGGGCAACAAAACATTATGTTTTCCAGCTTATCTCTGTATTTAAGTATGCGCATGGATGGTTATATAACTTAGTTATTAAAGCATGCTAAATCTGCAAAGGCCTGTTTTAGTTTGCTGACATTACTTTTTACATGTATTTGTAGGTGGCACGGTGATACAGGGGTAACTCTGTTGCCTCACAGCTAGACGGTCCGGTGTTCGATTCCCACCTGGGGCACTGTGGGCGCTGGGGGCGTGTCCTCCACCCTGCCTTCGATGCCTGCTGCTCAAGAAAAGGGGCTTTTCTGTGTGGAGTTTGCACGTTCTCCCCGTGTTCACCGGGGGTATCCTCCATAAAGGATGTCTTTCTTTCTATACCTTTTTATATTCATATAGCATTTTGTTGTAGTGACTTGTATTTTTACAGTATCATTATTCATTGCACAGTAGTCTTTTTAGCAAACAAGACAATTTTTACATAATGTTCATTAAATCTTGGCTAAAACATTTGAATCCTTTGATATTAAACATACTTGTAGACTGACAATAAGCAATTCCTAAGGGGGGAAAGGAATACAGAATGAGAGAATTTAAGTTAACTAAGAATAGTGTGTGTGTGTGTTTGTGTGTGTGTGTGTGTGTTTGAAGGGCAAGCCCAACGCTGTGATTTATGAGCTGAGAGCAAATTCTATCTCTTACTGACTTTTACACTTTGTCACCAGTGATAAACGAGCAGGTCACACACTTTCACCCCTAAATGAGCTAAGTCTCCTCCACAAAAACACACATTCTTGCTCTTTCACATTTACATACAATACACACACACACACACACACACATATGCACAAAAGTACAGTCCAGCGTCAACTGTGGACACAAACAGAAACACAAAATCTACACACACGCTCTCGCCTCAACCCATAAACACACGTTCACACACACTTCTCACTCATTACCCAGAACTCTCTTACCCCCTGAGCCACCGTGCACTGACAGGCGCTCGGCCTGATTTCTCTCTGACACGTCCTCCAGGGTCAAAGGCCAGCTCAGTAGTGTGAAGATCAGGGGGTGTTGAGGGCCCCGTGGTGTGGCTGGGGGGATTAAACCGAGGAGTGTAGTCATATTCCTTTTGGTTCCTCGTGGAGCAAAGGGCCAGGGGGACTGAAAGGGGGCACATTGTTGAAGAATACTTGTGATAATGATGTTATTTGGGTACTTGCAAGGCCTGCTCGGCAGCTGTTGACAGTAATGATGTAGTGTGTGCGCTTGTGTGTATGTGTGTGTGTGTGTGTGTGTGTGTGTGTGTGTGTGTGTGTGTGTGTGTGTGTAATTAATGATTCTCACAGCTCCCCTACATACCAGCTGCTGACTGAGGCAGGAAGTGGATGATTGATGGGAATTATTGATACCTTTCTCCCTCAAACACACACATACATGTAGCAGTGCCATACTGCCCAGGGTTGCTGAATCCTTGATAGGGTGTTTAGTTTGTTGCTTTTGCTCCACCTATTCACGAATGGACTCATCAGTCATTGGTGAAGGAATGTCAATACTCCGCTGTGTTTTAAGTTACCATCTCCCATATGCTCTATTTTTTTCCCCCATACTCAGTCCATAGTGGGTCATTCTAACAACATTTCATATTTCATTTGTGTTAAAAGCCACAGACATGGCAGATAAACTGTATATAATGGAAAGATTGATGGATGGTATGGGACCGTTGGGTACAGGATTGGTCTCATTAAAGATGTTTTATGGAATTTACTCCTAAAACCATCAGAATGGTAAACATGATCACATAACTCTTCTTTTTTCACAAAGGATGCAAAAACACAAGAAATGCTCAATGAAAACATACAGTTATTTTTTTATTCAATAAAATGGTTACAAAATGGACCAAATCTATGGTTTGAAAGTATTAAACAGCAATGAAACAAATTTAGCATTTTAGCATCGAACATTAATCACTTAATCTGTAAGAAGACCTGCAGATACTATTCAGGGCTGGAAAAGGACTGAAAACTGGTTTAATCTAGATTTTTATTGTTTACAGATATTATTCTCTTATAAAAGACAATCAGTCAAAAATACTGTTCTGGCAACTTTGTACTAAAAAGCACAGAGTCATTCGTTGTCTAGGCACGTCATAATGTGCTGTACAATCAGGACACAAGGTTCACTTAATCAGTGCATAATAACATACTGTACGTCGTGTCGTGGTCAGCAGATTATGACACATGCACACACCTAATCATATGACATGGTTATTCATTTGGCTTTAAGACAGTGAATACTTATGATTGAGTAAAAGAATTTCCATTACAATACCATAGCAAAGCACAGGACTCTTTGTGGTAAAGATGCAGATTCATCATTACCTAACAAAGTGTCAGATTTCTTTAAGGGAAACAAAATGATTTTAACCAGGGTTAACATATATAAACAATATGCAGTTCAGCTGTTTATTATTTATTTCACTTTGTTATACCTTGGTTGTGTTTTGAGGTGGCACACATCCAATTAGTCCTCAAACAAGTGAAAAGGTTGATCATCAAACAACATATATGAACATTATATATATGAAGCAGTAGGCATACTGGACCTTCATCATGACATGGTTAATGATTGAAATGGTCGTAATTTCCTTAAGTTTAGGCACCAAAAATGTGTTGGTTTGGTTAGGTGTTTGCATATGTCCTTGGTTTTTTATTTTGTTTTTTTTTTCTCATTTTATCTGCCTTATCTGGTTTTATTTTTTATTCTGTAATGCAATTTGTAGATAGTTTATTAGTTTATAGTTAGTTTATAGTTTATTGTAACTGTAAATTATTATTTAATGTTGTACTCTGGTTCCTGTAATCACAGTTTTAATATAATGAGTTAATCAGTTTCTCTTTGCAGGTGATGCAGGTGCAAGATGTAGAATATGAAGACAAAAGATGGGAAGGGTGAGACAGGTTGTAACAGATAGGGTTGGGAAAACAGGAGTAGCCTACACACATGGCTCTGCAGTAGTTTTCATGCTCCTCTGCATGTGTTCAGTGTGTGTGTGTGTGTGTGTGTGTGTGTGTGTGTGTGTGTGTGTGTGTGTGTGTGTATTTACAGTAAAACAGGTCCTGGAACATGTGGCTGCCATTATCACTACAGCCCGTGGTCAGTACAGAGGACCTACCGCCTCTTGTGTGTGTGTGTGTGTGTGTGTGTGTGTGTGTGTGTGTGTGTGTGTGTGTGTGTGTGTGTAAGACCCATCTAAGCTGTGAGACTCCAAATCACTGTTTTATCATATAATAGTATTATAATTAGACATACATACATCATCAACCTATGGTTCTAGTTTTAGATATAACTGAGTAAGTAAGCTACTGTCACTCTTCACTCAAAAAATATTGATTGTGATACCACCCTGACACCCAATAAACTGTAAACATCACTGAGTGAACAAAAGGACCAAGACAGAGATGGACACATAAAGCAAATTTGAAGAAAACAGATAAAGACAGGGCAGGAGGTAAAGTTGAGGTAAGTGGACAAAAGATAAAGACTGAGAGAAATAGAACAAAAAGCAAAGTCCGCACTCTGTCTGTCTGCTAGCAGGTCATAAAGTGGAAAGTCTCTGGCAAGTCCAGTGGATCTGCAGCATTTTAATCGATGTGATAATTCAAAGTGATGCGATGCACATGAAGAGTTGGCAGGAATATGTAGCTCACAGCCTCAACCTGCAGACCTGTCCAGTTTTTAATGCCCTACAGAGAGAGTGGGGGGAAATGTCTGTTTTTAGTTTTTTACTGAGGTTCACTAAACTCAATGCAAAACACAGAAGCTTCAGGGGTGTGGGTTAGTTTACAGAAAAGTTTCAGAATGTCATCTTTATATATATATATACACACACACACACACACACACACACACACACACACTTTTCATGAATGTAATCCTGGATTTTACAGAATTGTCCGTAATGATGGGGCTGGGATAACACACAGGCCGACAAAAACATTCACACCAACAGGAAATGTAATTTGGACATATCTGTCAAACTGTTGAATGACAGTGAAATACCCACAGAAAACTCGCACAGACACACGGGAGGACATATAAACCCACACAGAAAAAACCCAGCCAGCTGTGCAGGGCTTAAACTCTGCACCTTCCTGCTGTGAGGTGACATAATGTGTAAAACTAGAAGACCTGTGAATGGTATGTATGGGATTTTTGTTTTACATAAAATAATACGAATAAATCACTCACTGGACATGTCTCACTGATACTGTGCACTGTAAATGGGATTTAAACAAAAATGCAGAGAAATCTTAGTGATACACATTAAACTATACTAGAGGCTTCAGTAGCTGCGCTACATCTACAGCTTGTATCCAATGTAGGGTCTCTGTCTTACATATACTGTTGACAGCCAGCTGGTAAAATCAGACATCAAACAGCGAGGCCTGATGTTCGTCTGCTACATCTGTCTCAGTGCTGCTCCCTGTTTATTGTTTCATCTCCACTTTATTTACTGTTGGCTTAATTATTTCCATGTTTGATCTTTTGACGGATGTTGGAGGAAGCCATTTTCCTGACTTATCCACACAATCACACACACCGAAGTCCAGAGTGTGTTCCACTGTCCCCCAGACACACACAGGGTCTCCTATTTGGTTGCAGTGCAGGTGACAGACACCTCAACCACAAGATGGATGACTGTCTGACTGCGACATCTTAAACCTGTTACCTCTGAGTGGATGTTTATTTGAATTCTCCTCCCTGCTGTATCACATACGGGGGGAATTCTCTTGAACTGCAGCAACAGGAGTGTAAATATTATGGGGAAAGCCACTGAGACATGAAATGTAGCTTTAATTACAACATTGATATATCGAGGTCAGTCTCTCAGCGCATGTGGAGGGAACTTGACCTTTCCTTTTTCTGTCCATGATTTCTTGTTTGATTTGGTGTACACACTCATTAAACAAATGTATATAGTGTATTACATATGGTTCAATATGTTTGTATAAGGGCCAGACGTATGGTGAAGGCTAAATGGGGGGTTGGGGGGCGGACTTTAAGGGAAAGCTACATTTGTGCAACTGGACAAAACAAGTTATGTAAAGCCATGAAATGATTAATGAAATCTGTTCAAGCTATTGGTTCCCTTTTATCAAGTATGTTTATGAGTAAAACAGGTGTCCATGGGCTAATAGTATTCAGAAATAAGAAATAAATAACATATTTTAGATAAGTTGAAAATGCACAGAGAACTACAGTACATTTCATTCATTTTACCTGGCAGATCTTTACAGATATTATTTCTGATGGGTGGAGTTGACGGAATTGCACTGAATTACAGATTAGGCATTATTTGACATTATCTGACCAATAAGATTGACTGTACAGTGACTATTGGGGTTTTCAGTTGGCTGCAATCTGCAACCTCACCACTAGATGCCACTTAATCCTGTACGCTGGACCTTTAAAGCTCCAAGAAACATAGTATGAGATCTTAACTTTTTTTCTGTAGCATCAAATGTTCATGACTAATACAAATATGTCATCTGCCAGTGACTCCCAAAATGATATATGTGACTGTTGGAAAGTAACGCTGGCACACATACTCATAGAACTGGAGTTACATCCAGTTAACACTGTAAAACGGTCACAGTTGGAAATGTGGTTAATGTTGTGAAATGGATACAGTCTGGCTATGTTTAGCCACAAAAACACTTGGTCAGGTTTAGGCAACAAAACTGCTTGGGTTGGGTTGAGATAGTTAGGTTTAGGAAAGCAGTGAGAAGAGCACAGAGAAAACAGAAGATCCAAAAAGTGTCTTCTGAAATAACCAAAACTTCAAACTCTGGCAGAATTGTTGTCTTCATGTGGGACTCCATTGTTCTTAATAGAAAGCTGGTTGAGAAAATTGCTTTTAGGGCCCTTAAAAACTAGTAGAAAAACAAGCACAGTGATAACTTTCATTCGCTATTCGTCTAGGTTCCTACCCAGTGCTTTAAAAATTGCACTTGATGTGGATGTGGGATATTGCCCTTGTTTATCTAAGCCCTCAGCTCCACAGTTTACACTGTTGAAACATGATAATCATCACCACCACCTCTATACTCTCAAGATTAAACCTCTATCTATAAAGAGAGGTGTTTCATGAAATGTTCAGTGTGGGACTGGCAACCATCTATCTGTCCATATGTTTATCTCTGTTCCTTTCTATCTTTGGTAGGAAGCCACGGCATATTGTTGCATGAAGGTATGTTTTGACAAAACATCTTAATTTTTTTTTTTACTTTACTTCTTACTACTGTCTTTTTGATGAAAATCAAATTGGATATGTATGAAACTAAAGATTTGACTGACTTTATGATAACACAAAAGAAGTATTTGTATATAGGGTGAGGTTAGAATTCATTTTAGAAAAAACAACTTTTTATTCACATAAGCCATTGTTCAGCAGTGAGGAACGAGGAGGTTTTTGTCTGGCTGCAGGTGTGTTTTCATGTGGGGTCTTATAGGTTTAAAAGCACAGACAGGCACACAGACTCCCCCAGCTTACTGACCAGGCTTTATGCTGGTCCCCAAAAGCAAACCCCCCCCCCCGGTATTCCAGAGAGGACACAATATAAACTTGGGGGGGGGGGGGGGGGGACTGTCAGACATACCTGTTGTTGTCATGCCTACTTCATAATTTAATAAGACATAAACCAAATGGATGAGCTGCAATAAAGATGGTATTTACTTCCCCCAGCTACATGCTTGTAACCCAATACTCCACACTGGTGGAATTTAAGAACTGGTCTGGGCCAAGGTGGGCCAGGCCAGGTCTATACGCCTGCTCTGTGGCTCAGGGAACTGACAGGCGCTCAGACACAGAAGAGGGATTCTCATGATGCTTCATGGAGGAGGTCAGGCTTGATTGTGTTTTGGAAAGAGTTTAAGGAGGGCACAATGTCAAAAAGACATAACACATGAAGCACAATTGAAATGTACTACCTAGAACCAAACCAGACTGATCCATTATTTGGAAGGTGGGACCTGGATCCATGCAGAACAGAGAAATGCCGAATCCGCACATGCAGACACAGACAAGATCTGCACCAGTTTCACAGTTTATTGCTATTAACAAGTTAACATTAATTTACAGCTTGTTTGTGTCTTACCTATTTGTAGCAAAGAGGCCCTGCTCCCTCCTCACTTTCTCAACCCAATGTTACAATACACACACACACACACACACACACACACACACACACACACACACACACACAGCACTTCTATCATGATCAGCACTGTGTGATCATGGCTGGGTCTTCTCTCGGGTCTTCAGGTTTGGGTGGTTCTCAGGAAACCTCTGGAACAACATGAAAGCCCTTATCTGTATGTCTGCACAGTGTACTACCATGCCTTTGCCCAGTTCATGCTGGAATGGGCTCAAGCCGTCCCGTAACAGTGACGATAATTAAATGGCTCCAATGAAGAACTAATTACAACCACAACTCAAAAAATTTGGGACTCAATGTAAAACATAAAAAGAAAAAGATTGCAGTCATTTGCAAACAAATTGTGTTTATGCAGTTTACAAAGTGTTCCTGAGTCCATGTAGTAATTTCCTTCATACAATCACGTGTTCACAAAGTGATGAACCTCGCTCCATCCTTGCTTATGAACGACTGAAACTTTCCAGGATTGCCCTTTAACACCCAGTCATGATACTAACACCTGTTACCAATGAACCTGTTTACCTGTGGAATGTTCCAAATAGGTGGAGCATTCCACATCTTTCCCAGTCTTTAGTTGTTCCTATGCCAACTTGTTTGAAACATGGTACTGCATCAAATTCAGAATAAGCAAATATTCACAAAAATCAGTGAGTTGATGACGTGAAACATCAAATATATTTGTACTGTTTTTTGTTGAGTATATGTCACAAAGGATTAGCAAATTATCACATTCTGTTTTATTTGTGTTTCCTTCCTCATTCACTGACTATCACCTGGTGTTTCCCTGGAAGTTATAACAATGAGAGGGGGTAAAAGGGATATGATACCATTGACAGGTGACAGAGTGAAATGCACCCTTACCTTGAATACAACTCTTTCAGTTTGAACATTGTTTGAAACTTTTGCTATAGTGAAAGTACAAAACTCAACAAAATATTAAAGTCTAGTCATTTTTAGATATTTTAATGCTGATACGTCACCTATATCATACCTTCAAAAAGGGTTTGGAGATTTGCTTAACTTTGACCACTAAAGGTTACTCCAACTGATTTCTCTGTGGGAAGTTGTGATTTTTTGGAACAGCTCAAAAGTATGCAGAAAAATACAGAATATCAGTTACTGTTGAATCCCAGTGGCTTGTCAAAAGAGCTGAATGATAGATTAATGAGAGTGTCCACATTGTGCCAACTCTGTGTAAAATACAGAGAATTTTTGGGAGATGTCAGCGTGCCTGAGCCAACGCACTTCATTAACATGGCGGGAGCACAAGAAAATATAGTCCACTGACAAAGTGGATTATTCTTTTGCTTCCAGACCTGCATGAATCACTGTGATGGTTATTGTATTTGTTGCTCCTGGCCTATAGTACCCTGCTACACCAAGCTTTGTGGGTAATAGTTCTGGTCCTGTTTTGGGCTTTGAGAGTGTAGGCTATGGGTTTCCTTCCAGATTCCAGACTTTCCTCAAAGTTACTGAATATTCAAGTAAAAGAAAAGAGTGCTTGCTGAAACAGATGGATCTGTTATCATTATCATATGGGGCATGATTCCCAGTGGATGAATGTGGTAAGGACACATATGTACATACATACTCTATCAACCCTATCAATGAAACTTTACCCTCACAATCAGCATTCAAGCATCAATCAAGTATTTAAAAAGAGCAACTGATACTGTAGAGAACATGCAGCTGAAAATATGTCGGCAAAATTACAAATTAGCTTCATGGGCGCAAAAGTTTTCTGATCCCCAGCAGCTGTTTTGTGGTTGGGAAAAACACAATGGGATGGTTCTAACACAATGGGTAAGCCAACAAACACAACACTGCTTCATTGACATTGTACCATATGCATCAGTCATTTGGGCAGATTTTAAAGCAGGACAGTCAATGTGCAAATACTGTGCCACATAAACCACAAGATCAATGTTTCCATTTAGGTTCATCAGTACAGACTTAATTGACTCCATTGTGTCTAAAAATTTTTATATTTGTGACGAATTAGAGAAACTACAACCAGCTATACTGTATATAACACAGATTTAATGCATTAGATATAGTGAGTATTAATTTCAGCTCAACTGAAATATTGTAAATTTCCACTCAAACCATTCAGTCTAATTGAGCCAAACCAAATTTAACTTTCAGTGGCTGTACTGAGTAAGCAATCATCCTTCAGCCAGAACAAAATGGTAAAACAACATTAACCTCAAAAGATTCAAACAGTGCATGTTTCATATTTGGACCAAAATATAAATCACATTAGATTTTAACAATATGACTTTTCTATATGAAGTTTATTCAATTGAGATGGACCTGTCAGACTGTGGATTTGACACACAGGAAATGTGAAAGTGTTGCCAAGTCTATTGTCATGATAGTCTTTTTTCCCAATAACAGTCCCACTGTGGCAGACGGAGGAGATAAACAGTCACATAGTTGGGAAGCCACCACGACTGTTTTCTATAACTCATAACGATGCAGGGATACCATTACAAAACAGATGGATTGAGAAACAGGCAAAGAAAGGAAGCCAGGGGAGAGAGACCAATCAGAGAAAAAAGGTTTAGACAAAGATTTAGAAATTGGATCTGAGCATTCGAAGGATTGTCCTGATTAGCAAATGTCTAAATAAAATGTACTGTCTGCTGACTGTTGCAGTGGAGGGTAACATACTGTACCATGCAACCCACATCCGTAACTAAACCAAGTATTGACACTATATCCGATAAATAAATGTTCGCAATGAGAAACCAATTTCTTAAAATGCAATACACAAATTAGATTGTGATACCCCACTCTGATCACAACAAACTGTTTCATAACCTTGCCCTTAGTGTCACCCCCAACTTCCTGACAAGACTGATATTATAAAATTAAAGTCATGTTAGAGGTTCTGTAGGGCTGCACTTAGGCACAGTGGCGCTTTGAGATATCATCAGTATTCCAACGTGCTCATAATGACTAATGTGCTAATGTTTAGCAGATAATATTTACTATGACTGCAACTTGGTTTAACGTGTTAGCATGTTAGGATTTGCTAGTTAGTACAAAACACACATCAAGCTGAGGCGGTTGGGAATGTTTCGCAAGTACTTGGTCATGGGCTATATTAAGCATCTGACCAAATGATGGCACTACATGAAAAGTCAGGTGATCACCAAAATTCATCCAGAATGGGACATGAATGTCTATCACAAATTTCATTGTAATTCATCTATCAGTTGCCAAGACATTTCACTCAAAACCACAACTGTCAACCTCTTGGTGGTGTTATAGGAAACGTCAGGGGATTACCAAAGTCATTATGACACATTGTCTGGGAACCATGGATATCTGTGCCAAATTTCAGTGCATAACATGAAATAGTTGTCAAAATATTTCAGTCTGGACCAAAGTGGTGGACTTAATGACAGATCAACATTGCCATAGAACCACACCACTAACATTTCTAAAAAATCCGCAGCTGCATTCCACTACACGGAAATGGCTCTAGCCATTTCTTCTGCAGTTCCTTGGTAGAATTCCTTCATTCCTCCCTTTTGGCCTCAGGATGGTGTGCGCAACACTACCCACCTTTGGATCCCTCCTCTCTGCACAGGTGCCCAAACCTTCCAGCAGGAATCACTACTTCAATGACAAAAACACCATCCTCACTGGCTTCCTCAAAGCAAACCCTGTCAGTTGTGCTCAGTGGGGTGAAAAGGCAAGATGGAACCAACATGTTGGGATACTGAACCCTGGTCCCTGCAGATGGGTGCGAGTACTTTTCCCTCTGTTTGATTTGTTGATATACAGCACTGCGTGGCAGATGTTTCCTCAGTTGATGGATATGACAGTGATCTGACCAAAATATAGGAGTTAACCACATTTGGGTTTGATACAGATTATGTCCACCAGGATATCGGTGGGGACACAGTAGTAAAACATCCCTATTGTTTTTGAAGTATGACAGTAGAACAAAAGGCCATTTAATCTCATTTTGTACATCACTGCTTGAGTCTGGAGGGTCCTTACCAGTGGTCTGTTCCGGGAAGCATTGTTGTCCACCTTGCAACACATTCTTTCATCATTACTAGCAATCCCACTTCACCTATTCCCACCAGCCTCCAACCCCCACCTCTGTCATTGACCTCCCGTCTCCATGGTGGATGCACAGCTAAAGAGCCTGGGAGGCCAGGGTCACTGCTCCTGACAGGCAGCCTTCACTGATCTGCTGTTGGCTAGACACATAGACAGGGATTTGGTTACTGTCAGCGGGGTACTTCAGAGGATGACCTGACACACATACACAGAGCAAGACATACACACACACAGTAGTATCTGTGTATGAATGAATGTATGAACATGTGCTCTCTCTGTTTCTTCCTCTCTCTGGCTCACAAGCACAAACACACACTTAGGTCGCCTCCAATAACACTCACATTCACAATCCTCCCACGCCAACAACGCCACAACCACACACACACACACACACACACACACACACACACACACACACACACAGCGGGAGATTGGAGGACATGAGTAAGCAGGCCCCAGGTTTGCTCCTAATTTCCCCATGAACAGATGTTACCTGCTACCGATTAACAGCTCTTGTCATTGCTGCTGAAATAGATGCACCAGCGTCTCTCCAACACTGTTTCCATCCTGACCTTTTCCCAGTAGCTGTTTTTTTTAGGGAGTTGTTTTGTTGCTGTGAACTCTTCCGAGCAGGAGCTGGGTGTGTTGCGGCTGTTACATCAAGAGTGTTGACAGTCTAACTCTCCTAATGTTAAAAAGCATGACTCTATATAAATTCGGAAATTCAGGCAAGTGCAAGTTAGTGGAATTTTTTGGTCCTGAAACTGAGGTCTTTAAGTGTTCCAGCCTGCAGAACAGCGGATCTGACATTTATTCCAAATGAAGGATTTTATGGAAAGTATGACAGTGTCTGGTTTTTTAAAAGGTGAACTAACATTGTTCACTTCAGTAAGTGTGTCAGTCAACAGTAGCTGAAGTTTCTGCTTGAAAAGGCCTTCAAATTAAAAAGCATACTGTATTTACTGGAATACGTCAAAGAAACCTGTTATCTGTCACCTGCATCGGTTTGGTCTGAGTGCACCTGTGCAAGGTTACCGAACTCAACTGGAATGTTTCAGAGATATCATCGGAAATACAGTACTTCATTATTTCATATTGTTTGTTCGCTTGTTTGTCACATAAGAACTAATGTACATTTTCTAAACAGAAATGCTTACTTGTGCATGTTTTTACCATTTTTAGAACTTTGCTTACTGCTCTCTCCCCCTGTCACTTTGAGCTTTCCTCACTTTGCTCTGGTAACCCAATCCCTGTGAATCACCTGGTGATAAATGATCATTTCTTTCCAGCAGAGTATGGGTGGCTTCGTCTGACCCTGCAGCTCGACCTCACTCACACAGAGAGACAGACAGAGAGACAGCAAAACAACAAACTGCCATTGTCTCGAATTGGCACAGCAAGCTCCCAGCTTTCTCCTCTAAACACCAGGGATATTTGTCACAGTATATGGCATCAGAGGTTTTTCTGAATGTTCGACGAGTGAAGATCAAAGTCAATATTCTTGAACTGTTCACCATTGAACCAATAACCTGTCGCAGTGTTTATATTAAGAAACTATTGGAAATTACAGTCATTTAGTCTGAGCACATTCAAAACTAAACATGCATATACTGTAGGATTAATTTATTCCTTTCTATAGCTGAATGTATGATTCTATGAAGACATGACATGAAAGTGTGGTTCAGTGATGACTGAAACAGTTCTTGAAATCATTTTATACATACAAATGTATATACCCAAATGCCCACTGACAGAGTAGTACAATACAGTCTGTTCCATAGATCTAATTTCAGGCAATGGAAATAATTTTCTTGTTTTTCCTCCCGTATGTTGTTGATTTCCAGTATCTTCCGTTTGGTTTCAGAGTAGCGTGTTACTTCCTTGGTGCATGCTCTGTTGGTGCTTGTATGTAGCCTATCAATATAATTAGATTGAACTGAGGCATGCAATCCCTGGGAAAGACTTTCATGAAACTACATGTGAACACAATGGTATCAGGCCTTTCCATCTGCAATTTCAACACAGCACAGGTTTTCTGGACAAAAACAAGCAAAGGAGACTCACAAACTTTGAAACAATGCCGATATACTGTAAATAACCTACAGTTTCCATCATGATAAACCTGACATGCCCTATTGAATGTAACACCCAGTGATCCGGTTTGAAAGTTTTAATCAAGAGTGACAAATGGATGTATCGGTAGTGGAACATTTGTGATTTCCTTCATTGGTTCAACAATATCAAAGTCACTTAACAACCTGCATGGATTGGTAATGTCCCACAATAAAGGAAGGAGAGTTAAACATGAATATTGGACACTGATAAAATTAACATCAGCAACTATGATGAAGAAATGTAATTGCCAGAGGAAACTGGCGTCCACTTCAACAATGGCATTAAGTCTCAGTGCACCTGTAAGATTCCTCAATATGACGTCTGCCCTTCAGTATGCCTGTCATGCATGGCTCAGGGGTGGCACAGCCGTGGGAAGCAGTGGTTCCTGGTCCGACACGCATTCCTGTCCCTGAGTGCACACATGAACACACACTTAGACAAAAACACACACACAGACACACTCCCCCAGCCCGCCCACCTGGGCTGGATGACCCCCTAAACAGCTCCAATTACCAGGCACTGACAGACAGACAGATTAGGTCTGAACAAGGGCGCTGAGGCCTGCATAGACAGACAGACAGATAGATAGAAAAGGCAGGCAGACAGAAAAACAGGTAAAAACAGCAGAATGGCTGAGCGAGACCGCCACAGAGAAGGAATGAGATGGGAGCGAAGGGGAATTCACAAGGGAATTCTGTCATTAATTACAGTGAGTATGTTTATATGAAGCCCTCATTAGACCAAACCAAGGTGGAGATTCGTTTGCTCTCTCACCATTACTGAGGTCCCCATGTGCCTCCTTCTATATCCCCTTTACACACACAAATACATGCACACACACACACACACACACACCTCCCTCCCTCCCTCCCTGTGTCACTCTGAGTTCACATACTGTCTGACCAACAGCAGAATAAATCATTTCTTTTATGAAAGTGTTATTAGAGACATAGAGGGAAGGAAAAGGGCGGGAAGGAAAAACAACTTCACAGGGTTGTATGCCAGGCCTCAGCAACAAACAGGGCATTTTCAGGGCTTAAGTGAAGACCAACCAATAAATTGACTCCGGACCATATTGACAGTGAGAAGGTACTGAGGCATTTTGGATGATTTATTATTCACTGAATTTGGATGTTTTTCTTTGTTTTGGCTTGTTTGGTCAGCAAAATGTTTTTTTTTTGTTTTTTTTTTTTCAAACTTTGGGAAAATTGCTGCTCATGGTGGAATTTTTTTCCAATTAAGCCAGCGTTTATGCAGTAGTGGATGAGGTGATGACAGAGCACACTATGTGTTTAGACATGGGGCTGGGAGAAAGACCGCCCTTCTCATAAGGATTTTTGGGGAGCAAGATTAAAACAGTGAGTTTATTGTTTGGAGAGCCTTACATGATACAGCTGATCCCCCTTGTCCCAACTCGACCACTAGCCCACTCTGGTGTAGAGACACACGCACACACTGATTCCTCACACAGCTCAGATGTATTCCTGCCTCTAATCATGAGGACAACTCCGTGACAATCGTCTGACAGCTGGTAAAAAACATTAAATCATGTTGTCCTCAGCAGCGGGTTGTGCTCACAACAGCAGCAGAGGAAATGTCAAGTGTAAAACTTTTTCTTCTTTCCCTAATAGATCTCATGTGTGGCTTTTGTTTCACTCATTGCTGCTTTCTATGCTTTTTCTCGTTTTTATGGCTGTGATGGACTTTGTTTTTTTCTTTTTCTGTAAGTTACAACAGGGAATGAAATTGAGGTCTTTATAGGGATCAACTTTGATGGTAAAGTTATTAAAGGGATAGTTCAGGCTTCTTGAAGTGGGGTCCTATGAGGAACTAGATGGCAGACGGCATGCAACCAGTGTGGAGAAGCAGCACAGTACACTGGTGTAGGAGGCTAAACAATGCACTGCTATGGATGGGGTCAGCAGCATAGCATATTTTAGCCACCTAAAAGAAGGCTCACCTAAAAAAATCAATATAACTGTACGCTATATTAAGAATATTTTCAGTGCTTTACCTTGCCATCAGACAGCCCTTTCCTTTATTACTACATTTTCCTAACCATAGAACTTCCACATGCCGATTCATAAGCACAACTGTGAATTGCAGTGTATATCGCCACAGATCAGCTGTTTGGGTCAGACTTTCAGCGGTTTGTAGAAGAGATGACAAATACAAGAAAATGAGTGATTATGACAGCAACATTGAAATGCCAGTCACTGTGGAGACAAGAGGCTACTTTTAGGAACCAAACTAAACAAAAGAAGAAGAACTTTTGTAGATGGAGACTGAAAAGGCTGCAAGAGACGGGGGGGGGGGGGGACTTCTGTGGAAACAGGAGGATTTCTTTACTGCTTTTTTGATAAGTTCTCTCATTTATTAGGTATTTAGCACTATCTCACCTGGTTGGGTACTGGCTGTCTTATTTGGCTGTGAAAATCATCCTCTTCAGAGAACTGATCACTGCAAACTGAGTTGTCTCAGTCTTGTTCATGAAGAGTTGATGTACGTTCTGTGCAACTAGCCACAGCTGTCAAAGGCTAATGTCATTCAATGGAAGATGGTGAAATCTATATGGTGACTTTTTGTTTGAAGCCTGGCAAAACACAAAGTTGAAATCTTTAGAAAAGTGAAGTTTGATTTCAATCTGATCTTGCAACAGCACTCTCTGACCCTCACAGTTGATCTGTGGTGTGACACAGTGCATGGCACTGTTGCGCAGGAATGTGGAAGTTCTACAGTTTAGAAAATGTAGTGCCAAAGCAAAGGGCTGTGTGACGGCAAGGTAAAGCACTGAAAATATTCTATATATAGCATACACTATCCTAACCCTAACCCTAACCCTAAACTGATATTGATTTTTTAGGAGGGCCTCCCTTTAGGCATCTAAAACACATTTTGCTGCTGACCCAGTGCACACCAGGACATTGCTTAGTTTGCGTGCTGGTACATCTCTCTACCTCACCAAACTGGGGGGATAATAAACCTTAACAGGAGATAGATTTAACTAACTTCACTTTAAAAAATCACCCCTAATATGTAAAGGCAAGGTTTGAAAAGCAGCTCAGTATGAATCGGAGGTGTTTTCAAGAGTGTCTGGCCAAGAAAGACTGGCTGAGCAAAGTGTCTGATTAGAACCATATTTTCACTGCTAAGTGGAAGATCGATTAAAACAGAAAATGGAGAAAAGGGAGGGGGCAAGAACATGAGGACAAGAGAAGAGCAGAAGGCATGTGGAGGTTAATGAAAGAGAGAGAGACCCAGAACAAAGAGCAGGAGAAAGAGAGAATTGAGTTTGTGTAACTCTGTCAGGGAGCCCCTTCAACAAGTTCAACAAGCTTGATTTTTTTCTAAGCAGCTCATTGGATCCAGATGACAACTTCCTCACTCTGTCCAGTTCAGTGCAGTATTGATCAGCCGGGAGACCCACGCTTAGCAGATCAAAGGGCCTTGTCTGAAAACCCAAATCAGTCATTATTTTTGTCTTTATATGTTTTATGGTATGATGTATTGACAAATTGTTATACTTTTCACTAAGTTTAAGTGATCTCAGAGGCTCTGCGGTCAAAGGGCGATGGAAACAGCTGGAGAAATTGGATGGATTGCAAAACATTTGTTGTACGCACGTGCCTTTTGCTTGATTTCTGTCTTTCTTGCTTTGGGTTGTGATAGAAAAGGGTTTACAAGACAAATCTTGCTGACTGAATGTGGGTTTTTGAAGTTTATTTAGAATTCAATCACTCTGTATAAGCTTTAAACAAGATATGCAGTGCAAGAGCTTGGACAGATGCAAATACATCACAGAGATATGACCTGATGTGTTTGAAAGAAAAAAACAATAACCTAGCTGTATGATTTATAACACGCATTGTTGTTAATATAACCTAAAGTAACTAATGGATTTATATCATCTAATCTTTGATCTAATTGCTAATTCTGCTAAACTCTTATCAGGAAATTTTGCCTGAGCCTGTCATCACTCAACAGAGCATGAAGATAATATGCGTGTATGTTCTTTGTTTGTTGTCCAAAGTCCAGTTGAGTTTCTGTCTGATTTATTGTCTTCAGCGAAGCAAATAGTTTTCTGGCCAACATTCTTGACTTGTTAGTGGCCTAAACTCTTCATGTCTTTAACTTAGAGCTCGTTAAGTTGAATTATAATTAAATTGTGATTGGTATGGTGTGGCTGTTGCTCAGCAGAGCAACAAAGCATCTTAATGGTATCCACTTTTTTCCCATTTGTTCAGCATGTTTTAGCATGGCATGGTATTGTGTCATACAGTGCCAGGAAGATCCAATATTATGGCCACTATGACAGTCCCTGGCCTTACAGCATCCGCATTGAATCAGTGGCATCTGGTTGCAGCAGATGTGTGGTTATTTTCTGACTTAATGAGAAGCCACCATTTTTTTCACAGTGGTGTTCTAGCTTGTGTGTGAAATTGTCAGCAATCAGCAATTTGTTATCTAGATTTGACTTTTCCTGGTTTGAACTTTGGGTGTACGAATTTATTTTGAAATGCTGCAAAGCAATGTGCTGATTGTCCAGCCACATATTTACAACTTGTCATCAGGGTATAAGGAACAGCTATGCCCCTTCTGTTTTATGAACAATGGCTTATGCTGTTCTCTCACATTGGCTCCCATCACAGTTTTTGTACAGGTTCAACAAGCTTCTGAAAATTTGGAAAAAGTTTCTGTTTCATTTCTTTCTAAACGTTTTCAGTTCAGCGGTGAAACCAATTTGAAATCGGTCTGCTCTGGCATTCACACACAGGAAAGTTGCAAGGGTCTGACTTTGTCTATATGGAAACATACAGTTACATGTCAACATGACAGACATAAACCCCATTGGTGGAAAATATTTGGCAGCAATGAGTGATAGGACTGCAGTAATGTAAATGACACATGATTTGTAAATGGGCTTAAACATATAAAAGGCTTTCAGTGGCAGAATGAGCAAAACATCAGTGTTCCAAAAGCTGGTGCTGGTAAATTTTTGTTTTTTATCTGTAAATGTTGAAATGCATCCAGGACAGGTTTTCCCCTCAGTGGCTTTTCAAGTGCTTAGTAAGTAAAAGTAGACCTGCAGTGGTCCAAACCTTTGTAAATAATTATTTTTCTTCGGTCAATGACTCAGACATCTCTGCCAGTGTATGACAACAACACCAAACACTGCTGTCATCGCCACCAGAATCCTGTCCCGTTTATGATGTGTAACTGTAGCAGTCTGCTGATTGGTGCTATTTTAGCTTCACAACAAGGTCACGTAGAAAACCAGGTTTTTTAGGTGTTTTTAGGTGTTTTTTGTTTTGTTGTTTTTGTCTTAACACCATCAATCTTCACCATGTAAAACAATGTCAAATGCCTGAAGATCTCCCATACTGAATTTAAAAGTGAATTGTTTTCAGAACCTGTGGCTTTCCAATCTTTATATTTATTTAATCTCTTTAAGAATTTATTTATCTCATTCCAGTTTGTATCAAACAGAAAATTAAACTTAGCGACCTAAAACAGCATGAACGAATTAAGCAAGCATGAACAGGTTTTGAACAGAGGGCAAACCATCATCATCATACCATGTAGCATTAAACAAATCTGGTGAGACAGAAAAATGTATAATATTGGTTTGCAGTGGGGTCAGATATCTAAATGGCAATCTTACTCACCCTTTTTCTTCCACCTTCAGTTTCTTGTATGGGAAGAAGATCTGAATGAATTCAGCTGATTTTTCCTATCAATCCAGTGACGTAGACAAAGTTTGTAGATTGAATGACCTAAAAAAAATATTGTGTTATGAAACTAATCTAAAATTAAAAAGATAAAATTACCATTGCCGTCTTTTTACTATTTTATTGGGATTTCTTCATTTAGATTTAGCTGAGTGAGACAGAGCTAGCAGCAACAGCCTTGTCATGGAGTTCAAGGTGATATAAACACTACGGTTGTGGTGTCATGTGTTTTTCTAGGCAAGCTGTGGTTTAGCGGACAGGGCACTAACTGAGGTTGGCTGGATGTGCGCTGAACGCTCTGACAGCTGCTGCTGATTGCTTTGACATGGTGTAAATACTTCTCATATTTTTGTTCAACACACATCATCCTTTTTTGTCTCTTCTATTTGTAAGCTTCTATTCAATCCTTTCTCTGTAAACTAAAGGGACACTGATCCTCAGTGGCATAAAGGACCACATAACAGCCCACTCCATGTTTGTCTTATCTGGGGAAAAAAGAAACTGTGTGTTTACAGAAGGGCTGCACTTAGTCAGAGAGCTTAATTGAAGGTGAGTGTTGGTATCTGGGCTTGGTCTAAAGAATGTGCATGGCCCCAAAAACTCATGGGATGTCACACCCACTCTTTGGGGTTGCTTTCAGCTGCTTTGCATGTCTAAAACAAACCACTACATCTGTTTTTACTTCATGTTTTGTTTACGTATTTAAAAGAGAGAAAAAATGGTGGCTTCAGTAAAAAATAATTGCGTTGGTTTTATTCTCCTGGATCTCCTGGACTGACATGGGAGAGCGATTGGCCGAAAGAGACAACAGAGGAGAGAGGAAAAGGTGCAACTGGGATGAACACAGATTAGAAGAGAGGGGATCATGAAAGGAAGAAAAAAAATGACCAGCATGTATGACCGAGCACATGTGCACAGACGGATAGAATTTCCCTGAGAGTGGAAACATCAAGACATCTCTGTCTTGTTCAGCTGGAACACATTGAGGTTTACACATCACATCCGGACATTCAAGACATTCAAGGGAAAGACTATTTTCTCCTTTCTCCACACTGCCATACCTATGAAGAACTCTTTCCTGTATACTTGCAAGGTGGCTGCTTTTTTTACCTGAGGGCCATGTAGTCAATTCAAAGAATGAACAATTAATCTTTTATCAGTTCTTGCTCGTTTAAATGACATCATCAGCCCTCTATCCAATAAAAATTATTTGGCTGTGTGACCCCATGCCTTGATATGAGGCAGGATTCATCTGCAGAGCTTAATTGCAAACCTCTAACATATAATTTAGTACTTTCTCAGCTGTTTATATGTGGTCCCTCCAAACCATCAGTTACTGTAATGTCATCACGCTAAGAAACCAGACCTTCTCTGTGCACTTGTCAAATCATCTATGGAAGACTAACAGGTGCATAAAAAGATAAAAATCAGCTTTCCTGTTGAAAATAATGACCTTGTTTTATAATAAACCAACAGTGCTCCCAAAGATTTGTAGTTCTCTCTCACAGTTCTACAAACACACTGGTCTTTGGCTGTTCTTTATCTGGATCTTTGCATGGCTGATCTACCTATCAATCAGTGTTTTAAAATATTTTGCATTTAATATTCCAGCATAGCTCACAGACAGGCTCCTCAGTGATTTTTGTAATGACCACATGTCATGTCCAAGGAATGCCTGGCCCAGTATCTGATGCTTATTTTAAAAACTTTGCCTGAATTTCACTTACAGTTACAGTCGCTGGCAAAGTAAAAGCAAGACGATGTCATACCAAAAGATGCTTTTGAAAGACGGAAAAAAGACAGTTTCTGAAGTATGACCATTTGCCAGTAGCATCTCTCAAAATCACACTGAAGTATAATGTCTTAGTGATGTGTACATATCCTTCAAGTAATGCATATTTAAAAAAGTGCTGAACTTGTACGCCGTTATGCAGCAGGGATGTTGAAAGCATATCACTTTCAACCAGGTATCTGGGTTAGCTTATTTCTATAGCAACCATAGTGACGGAGTAGGCTACAGCAACTTAGAGAACAGCGGCCAATAGCATCTGGGAAGTTAGCCACGCAAACTGTTTTAAAAAGGGCAGGCAGTTTCAAATAATAGTTGACAGGTGATTGGATGAAACACTTGTCTATCACAAGCTAAGATCAACCAATCAGATAATCTAACCATATGGCTAACCTCATTAGGAACTGCCATTGTTGCATTGTCATCACACCTAATCCACGTCTGCCTGTAGTTGCCAGTAGTTCCTCATGGGACCCTGATTGGTCTGAACCACTATGGTGCAGTTACAACTGCTTAACTTGAAACCTGGCAAGATGGACTCTTGTGTCGCATAATCTTGTGTGCTCTTATGTGACCTTGTGTGATCTTGTAATATTGCAAATCCAGCTGCCTTGCAAGATAACATGGCATCATGTATGTGTGATTACTCTCACTGCCAGAGGGGGGAGACAAAAGTTCCACACTACAGGTGTAAAAGTAAAAGTGTTTTTCACATTGTTCAAAAGAAAGTTTAGGCTGTGTAAAGGTTTAGTGATAGCTGTATGAAATAAAATGGTTATCCACCTGACACTGATACTGACCTATATTAAAATTAACTGTTAATGACCAGCTTTTGCCTAAATAATGGCAAAATATGTTCCATCTTTACCCAATCAGATGACCTCTGTGGACACTTAAAATAAAGGACAGGGGGTTATGCCACTGCAGCTTCATAGCAGTACCATTCAGTTATTGTGTCATATGTTATATCTAAGGTATGCCTGAGTACATGAACTCTGGGGCTTAAAAGGAAACACATGCTCTAAATAGATTAGAATTTTATTCTTTCTATCCTCCACAAAAATAATAAAAGAGCCAAAGGGTCCACTACGCTTTAGCTGGTTTGTTGATCCATCAGGGAACTGTCATCTTGGAGGGAGAAAAGGTGGAGAGGGTGGAGCATGTGGCTCTCAGGCCCAGCTGTTGCTGTTTGCATTGAGCGGACAGTAATTGCACAGACACACACACACACACACACACACACACACACACACAAATATTGCTGTTGGCATTCAAATGGATGACTAAAGATAGAACTCCTGACATGGGATGTGATTACGATGAGTGTTGAAAGTGAAGTCTAACATACAGTATATATATATACGGTGTGCCCCTTGTGGTTTCAAGTGTCCATCTGCCTGTGACTGAATCTGTGATTTGGACATAAATAACACACACGCACACACACACACACACACACACAAACACACACACACACACACAAACACATTTTTGTTTCATATAGGAGAAAGTAATTTATTAGCAAAACATTGATCTGTGTCAAAGGAAAGAAATGAACACACCGTTTGCTCAAGCTGACTACATGTATTTTCATGTGCGCATGGTCCACATATGAATTCATAATGAAAATAGATGCAGGAGTGTACACACACACACACACACACACACACACACACACACACACACACACACACACAGTCTAAGGGGACAGGTGTGGAAGGAGTTTTGTTTGTTTGGAGGGATTAAACCACCTCCTACTTCTCCTCTCACATTTCTCCTCCTCCTCCTCCTCCCTCGTCCTTTTTTTCTTTTTTGCTCTCCTCACATCTTCCCGTTGTCTCACCTCTTTGAAGCAGCTTTTCTGGTCCTCTCTCTTTTCCACTTGTCCACATTTCATCTCTTTTCACTCTTCTCTCCTCTGACAACTGTTCTCTGCCAGCCCTTTGCTTGTTTTTATCCTCTCCCCTGCCCTGACACAAACTTTCACACACAGCACACACACATTCGGAGGAATGTCAGGAATGTGTTCGTTCCTGCAGCATCATGTTGTTGTTACACATATGACTGCAACCCCAGAACCTGAGGAGTGTGAGTGTTTTTCCAGAGCCCATGGATGGACGGACAGACGGACGGAGGCATAGAATGATTGATGAAGAAGTGGGACAGTGTTGACCCAGGCCTCTAAGGCTCTGATGCTTAATCCAAAGGTAAACATCAAGGTGCGACTCCAGCAAGAACAGTCTAGCACTTTCCTGCAGAATGCTTCCTAACATCATGCAGGTATTTCCTGCAAAAAGACGCAGATTTATACACCCACAAACATTTCAGAAAATAGAAACTCAAGGACTGATAGATAATGATTATCTGAGGTTAGGCTTGCTTAGGTATTTCTTTTAAAAACTTTCAATGGCAGTGTTACATTATCATGCCTTCACTGAGCTAAATATTTGATAGGTCACACATAATTTCATATACATTGCCAAAATATCTGGTTGCTTAATATTTTGTAATAATAAGCTACAGTTGACTGAGGTTTGTTTTTTTTAAAAAAAAAGGTCTTGCTGTAAACAATACACACAGCTCTTTATCAGGTTCTAAAACTTGCACAGTGCAGGTCCAATTAGCACAGTCCCAAAGCCAGACATGCCTCAGACCTCCTCCAATGTGGGATGGAGAAGAGATTTATCTGCCTCCATGGAGGGCTAACATGATAGAAATGGAGATAACCTGCCCGCACATCCTTGCTTGGCTGAGGATAAACTTTTATCTTCACTGGTCTAACAGCTGGTGTAAACAAATATCTGTCAGTTAATGTGCATTTAGTTGGCAACACATGACTGGCTTACTATTTCTGAAGTCATCTGAAAACAGTTTTGGCGTTCAGTGCCTTGTTCAAGAGCACTCAGGCAGGGTTGGTGGACACTGGGGATGTGACACCAGCCTCCTGTCAGTCACCAGCTCATAGGTGGAACCTCGAGGCCATCCTGCCACCTTTTTCTGTCTAACATTAGCTATGTTAGCTTTGTTAGTGTTAGCTTGTCAACTAAAATGCTTTGGTAGTTGTAAATGTATTTTATGCAATATGTAAATGACTTTCTACATTCTTTACATCCTCTAAGCTTATCGTCACTGGTCAAATAAAGACACATCAAGTGCACATCTGAATAAAGTTGCAACATAGACTGCATGTCTCCTTATCAAATCCCCATCCTAACATCTCTGTTTCAATGGGGAGTGCATTTCTGAGTGGCTGTTGATAGTTAGCACCTCACCTCCCATCCCTCTTATCAGCTAGCTAAGCTAGCTGAGAGATGGAGGAGTCCATCTAACTGGATTTAAGCTTGTCTCCTTGTTTATCCCTCTGATTGATTATGTTCATCTGCTGAACTCTGCTTTGCACTCTCTCCAATGGTGTTTTAAAGAAATGATCAGTATCAAGTCTGGAAGTCACAGTTTAAATGGACTTTAAAATATTTTACAGTTAGAGATGATGTTGACAACTGGACAGATATGACTGTGCTATATTGCTCTACAATGACACCCTCTGCATTGAATTAGTTCTCCATTATTATCCATTATAGTCTTTTTGACTTCACATCCCAGATGTTATTGTGCATCAGCTTTGAATACTACAGAAAATTCAATTCAGGATGTAAAAGTGAAAATAAAACAGTTCTGTTTTATTTTGCAATCATTCACTGTTTATCACAATCAAGGTCATGGACTGAGAACGCAGCAATCTTTACTCATAGCTATAGTATGTTCCTCAACCTCTCTTGGGACTCCAAAGCATTCCCATCCTGGCTGAAATGTACAGAATCTCTCTATGTACTGGTGTGTCAAGGGATCTCCTCCCACTCAGACTGGCTGACAGAAAGACTTCTACAGAAGGAGACATCTTAATCAGAAACAGCGACAAATCACCCAATAAAATGTCTCTATTCAACATAAAAGAGCAGTGACTCCACTGAGCACCTCATGGCTTTAACCCTGCGGCTGTGTCTTGTGTAATCTGAGTATACAGCTTCCACTCAAAACCTGATGGCAACTGATAAATCGTTAGCTTTGCCACAAGGCCTTTTTTACCACACCATTAGCTACATTTTACATATTCTCTGTTTTTTCAGACTTTGCAGCTATTCAAACCCAGTGCCAGAGGTCAAGGGGAAACTATATCATAAGTCTGTTTCAAATCCACCACACACATAAACACTGGATGGGTAAAAACTCCCTTGACATTACCAATATGAATGCCAGATTAAAACCCTGTGTCCGCCTTTAAAATAGGAACCTCAAGTAATATTTTTGATCATTTGCTCTGGCACTAATGATTGGCCACCGCTTTAATCTCCAAGTTAATATTTTTAAAGGAAATAACATTTACCTCATTTGCCATTTGCGGCTGTTTGCACAGCCGTGCTGTCTGGTGGAAGAAATAACAGCGACAGCTCAGCCTGGCATCACTAACCTATACTCAACAGCACATCCCAGGGCCATAAACTTGCATTGCCCCGGCCAAAGGAAGATGAGGACACAAGGTTATGAAAACCTCTTGCGTCTCATTCTGTTCAAACACTTTGCTTGTGGGCAGCTAACAGAATTTGACCCTCAACATTTTTTGGTGCAGATCTGAAGTTTATGAAAACGTCTGCAGTTTGTGATTCAAATGAATAGCTGACACGCACGTGTCATTTGCAGTTGAAGCATTAAAGAATTCTCAGTTTCGGATATTGTGAATTGTGCAGCGGCGAATGAATGAATGTATTGTGTATGAATGTATTTTTGACCATCTAGGCCGTAACATTTTGAGACAAAAATATAAATAAAACTAAGGAAACATTCAGAGATCAGACAAATTACAGGATACTGAGAGCTAGATCTGTAAACGAAACTACTGCAAACCATTCAAAGTGTGGCTATTCTGTGTGAATAAGGCACATTTTTATTACCTCAAGATGAATGATTTCAACTGAGCTGATTGCGTCTGATTTGCTGGGTTAAACTATCAGAAAACAAAGATTGTGCATGTTTCTTTTGCAGTTGCATGCACATACAGAGAGGAGACAAAGATGTGGCATACTGTCAGAGACAAACAACAAACAACAAAAACAAAAAACAAAAAAACAAAAAAAAAAACAAACTACTGAGTGTATGTGCAGCCATGGCATGCATCACTTCATATTCATACAAAAGGAAGCGTCTTGTGTGGCATAAAATTAGACCGATCAGCTCTGGAATGTGTTCAGCTTGTCAGCTGTGTTCTGTCTGAGGCCTAAATGATCTTGATTGGAATGCAAGTGCTCATGATTTATTAAGCAATTTCAAAAAGAAGTCACTGGCAACTCACAATAACACTGAACGAACTCAACCTGAGTGAAAAATACGAGGCCAAGGATTTTTTGAAGGCTTTGGCTGACCTTTCCGACCGAAAAGCTGTTTATCTTAAATGTTAGGAAATGAAACCATTTGTATTTGCTTGAATTATCGCTGATTGGAGCCAGATATACCAAATTAGATGCTAGAAAAATGTTGCTCATTCAAGGTGAAATAACATATTAGATAAAGTTCCATTGTTTTTTGCCTCTATCTCTGTTTCATTAATAACATTTTTTTTATGACTATTCAATATACCTGTCAAAATAAAACAAAGACCAAAACACATTAACATCATTCACAATTACTCTGGTTATATTGATGTTTTTAGCTACATGGTAATGCTGACAGAGAACAATAGTTATTTTTGGGTTTAAACTCAGATTGGCAAATTCCAAAGACACCGAAAATCTAAATCATATTGTTTGCTGCAGGTTTGAGAGGACAAGGGGAGCTGGAGAGATGACATATGTAGATATGTCTATCAGTTATCTCTAGAACTGAAAATATGTGTGTACGCTGATATTGTTACAGCAAAGAAAGATCCTTTTATGGTCTTGCGAAACACACAGGATCAAATAGCAGGTCAAAATTTAGCAAAAGTCATTGTATTGTGTATATAAAGAATATTCAGTAACAAGACAGATGAGGGGGGAAAAAATCATTTTAGGAGTCCAAAAATCAGTCAGCTTTTCTTGAGTTATGAAAACCAGGGAAAGCCCCAGGAATTTCTACCCACAAAGTTAAACAAAGAAGAGTATGTACAGTATGGGATTCTGGCATATTATTTGGGAGCTATGTCTACAACATATCTGAACAGCTTCTCATTTAACATCAATTAGCTGGTCTCACTAACCGCTTCTTGCATTCTTGTCTCCTCATTCCAGAGCTTAATGAGTCTCAAATATACTGTAAAATCATGTATCTGTTATTAATTCTATGCAATAATTCATGCCATGCCAGGAGAATGATGTCTGTCTAAACATTGTGCTAATGATCGACATCACACTTCACTTGATGGCAGTTATAATGACGCAATTTTCTTTGATTGATTGATTCAGTTTGACATGATGCATTTATTATGTAGAATAATTCAAAGCATTTGTGCATTGTTATGAAAACCACACTTTCAAAGATATGATTGTTTAAGGCTGCTTTGGCTGAGAAAGTTCACTTTTCAGTTTTTATAGCTGGGAGGAATTTTGCAGGCAGTCATCAAAAGTGCTCCCGCTCGCAGTAAAACTACCGTGGGTTGAAAACCTACGCATTTATTTTTATTTGTAGATTTCATTTATTTCATTTCTTTTCATAATCTATGTGACAAAACAGGTCAGGCCTCATGTAAGTCATTAGAGACACGATCACATGGATTGTGGGTATGGTATAATTCACAGTACTTTGAGGAGAAACCTACTGATGTTTAGTTCACACACAAAGTTCGTCTTCATTAGCCTCTGGTTTCTGTGAATACCAAAAAACCACAATAAAAACAGATCATTGATGATTTTTACGCCATAATATGGAAAAATGTTCCACTGTGGTACCGTAAAAACAACCTGATGTTAATTCTTTTTCAACAAAGAAGGCTTTTTTATTAACTTGTGGTTCTTCCCATGCTTCTTGGCTGTTTTGCGTCTTTGTTTTGTTGTCTCACTGGGTTATCCTCTGTCCTTTACTGGAATCCATTGTTCTCTATAATCTATTTTGTGGTAATATAACTTTCTGTAGCAATCTTAGAATGAATTTGAGGACTGAGAGAAAGAAAAGAGATGCATAGTTTGACTGGAACAACCTGAGTCTGCTCTCGGAGCCGTCAATATCTGCAGCATTTGAACAAAAAGCTCTCCATTCTAAAAAATAAAACCACACACACTCCATTTCCCTTACAACTCTATTGTATATAAATCATTGAGACTAGCTATACAGTGAGCTCCGATTGCTATGTCAAACAAACGCAAACTGATCTAATGTCTGAGAGAAGAAGTTTACCCTTTGAGGAAGTGTTGGAGTCTGAGTCCAATATGTCCTACATAGTGAGGGCTGCACACTGCCCCTGTTCAGCCAGACAAACTGCTTTTTTTCTAATTATATATTTGATGATTAAAAGCCCAAATTGGCTCAAACACTTCCTGTCCCAAACTGATCAGTAAACCTGGCAATAGTTACATCTTATCACCGGCAAGAGAGAGTTTGGACGGAGTTTAAGGAAACCATTTACTGTAAAAAGTTCCAGATTATCAGTGTTGCAAAACTTCAGAGATATACAATCCTGAATGTACCTATCCCGGACAGCCACAGCTGAGGGGCATAACTCTGACAGAGGAAGTGGTTTTTAGGGCTACACACTGAGGTTAATGCCTTTAAACCTCTACATGTGTCAGTGATTGTGGTTTAACAGGATGACAGCCCAGTTGGCTCTGAACAAACGCTGAACTATGTTGCCATGCTTTAGCCTCCTATTTGACATGACACTGGGATTATTAACATGCCATGGAGGAGGAACTGACGCTATATGGGTGGCTGTGAGCATAATAACAATCTAAGAAAGTCACGTGAAGAGTAAAACCAGATCTTTCAGTTCTTCTCCACAGGACATCTTAAAATTAAAAAAAATCAGGCTGTCCTCTGTCCACAACATCTGTCCCTCCATCCATCCATCCAACATATGTTACCTGGAATAACCTTTTGACTTTTGTGCCACTAGGACAGAGATTTACATCCTGTTTTTGTTGTGGCGATGAGGAGAATTACTCATCCATGTCCAACAGGTAAAAGGCAACACATGCAGGCATTCTCTCACGTCTCCCTCCAGCCCTGTGTGGACATAATGGGAGACAGTTTACCAGTGCTTCTGTCACAGACAGTTACAGTCAGTTCAGAAGTCATGTGCAGTGATGGTACAGTCAATATACATCATGTGTGTTGATGTATTTGGTCATGGAAATACAGAGTACATTGTAATAATCGGTTACCTGAATGAGAAAACTATTTAAAGATAATGGCGAGTTAGTTCATTTAATGTTATTATAGCACCATCAAAAGGCACATATTGAAAGAGACAGAGATAGGGAGCTAAAGATGAGACATAAGAAAAAAAGTTAAACTGTATAAAACTCAGCAACACGGCTAATTGCTGCAAAAGAAGACAATAAGTACACCCCCGGAAAACATGAGACCAGCAACGAAGCTTTCAGTCAAACACATGAAAGTCCAAACCAGAAAACAGAAGAATAATGTGTGTTTCTTTGTATGTTCCACATTTTTGAAGAGATGGCTAAAAAGTAGATATTCCTGCTGGCAGAGCTTGGAAGGGACCTGTCCCTCTGAATTTCCTGGTCAGACACTAGATACCGTAGATATGGTTTCCCTACAGAAACCAGGGGGACTACAATTAGGCTGAGCTGCTGCTGGCCTTGATAGCTCTCAATAGGGAGAGACAGATGGAACTGATATGTGTGTGTGTGTGTGTGTGTGTGTGTGTGCGTGTGCGTGTGTGTGTGTGTGTGTGTGTGTGTGTGTGTGTGTACACGTGCGTGCAGGCGTGCACATTCAGCAAACCTCATCCTGGACATTGCCAGTTTTCCAACGATGCTAAAAGCATACATCCGTAGAAATCTAATAAAATCCATAAATTGTTCTGGTGGAATGCTGTGGTGTAATGTATGGCAAGCAGGCCACAGGAAGCAAATGAAAACCACCCACTAAAGACAGACACCAAGTGTGTGTGTGTGTGTGTGTGTG
>JBBMOE010000005.1:6780466-6804812 GCA_037975065.1 Chaetodon trifasciatus | reverse complement strand
AACGTTTACAGGAGAAAGTGTGATTTAAATTACACACGTGTGAAACTCAAAGGAGGTATTTTTTGTTGTTGTTGTTTTATTAAAGTAAGAAATTACTTGTTCGTTTTAATACAGTTTCTGTGTGTTAGTTATTGTTATTTGTAAAGGGATTTTACAAGGTTTGAAGGTCCTCAATACAATACAATACAAAATAGTGATAAATAAGGTTGTTTCCTAGTGTCCACAGTTAATTTGCATACCCAAAATTAATATTACACTGAGTTAATCTGAGTTACTCTATCAAAATAAATACTGTTAAAGAGCTCAGGGCCCCTTTCTACTTATTTAGGTGGTAGACGGGCTACACATACATGTTCACTTTTGTGACACAGCACACTAGTCTTGGTCTCCTGGGTGAAAGTCCTAGATCTGACCTATCCAACCAGTCCAACCTCCTCCATATGCAGACATTTGTCGCTCTTTATACTAACTGACTTCAACAGCAGATCAAAGCATCACGCTAGAGGTGGGGCTCAAGAAATGATGCCAGAAGGGTAGACCTAACTACAGTGTCATTCTGCGAAGCATAAAACCACTGACTGTTGAGTGTATTTGATGCACTGACAGTGGGATTGAGAACAGTCTGTTTAACGCGCAAGTGTAGAAAATGTATTGATTTGAAGAATGATTTAGAGAGAGCAATGAATTACAGCTCGCCAAGTAGTGATAAATATTTTACTATGCAAAATGCAAGTACAGTTGGTGAACCAAATATGGAATATTCAAAGTAAGGTAGGTTCAGTAATACAAACACTGCATTCAAAGCTTGACAAGGGACTACATGAACACCTAGCAGCTTGGTGCAGTGTGGTGGATGTGAGAACACACAATAAAAATACCAGAAGCTCAGTGACAGTGGCTCCAGCTGTTGCCATCTTGGCAGTGCCTGACTCCACCAAACTCCCAGCTGATTCAAAAATGGATAAAGGGAGCATGGGTGGGGCTGAGGCGGGCTGCATGGAACCTGTTGTTGAAACCTAGCATGCACATAGCTTAAAGCCTTCATACTTTTTAAATGAGTGATTATATGAAAATTCACCCTCTGTACTCCTTCTTCTGCTGTGATATTGGCGTCTACAGGAATTGACTCACTTTTGCAGGGAGCCTCAAGTGGTCATTCAAGGAACTGCAGTCATTAGCACCTCCACATTGGTTTCATTTTCCAGCCCCAGAGGTTGCTGACTTCATGACGCTCCTCTCTTAGTGCTACAGTTACACTACATTTTAGCAATTACTGTCATCCTCTAATAGCAATTTACTGCCACACTCCCCCCTGTTAAGCAAAAGTTACACAGGATCATTTCAGGGCTAGCCTTAACCCACATGGCTTCACTTGTCTGACACTTGAGATGAGATCGGATGGCTAAATGTCCTCATGTGGTAAACACATGAAGATGTTGTGTCTAATTCACTCATAATCCACTCACAATAAAGAACTTTTTTCATGCAATTTTGTATGCATGAAAAGTAGAACCTCTTTGTCCCTCTTTCCCACTTCATGTTTCAAAGTAAACACTGAAATGCTTCCCTCACTTGCAGCATAAATGAACTGCATCCCTGTCTGGCTGGTCATCAAATTCCGCATTTCTCTGCTCATGGCTCCCCTCCTCTGCTTAGTTAAGAAATAATATGACTGTGATGATATGAATGTGACTATTTAAGAGTAAGTGGTGAGGTATTGACAGAAAACGAGAGTGATACTAATCTAATTTCCTGGTTGTGCATGCTCAGGTCAATATCTTAATGATACCTTTAATTTTGAAAATTAGTTTAAACCAGGGAGGTTTTGGTACATTCTGAACTAATGTTACACACATGAGGTGTGTGTGTGTGTGTGTGTGTGTGTGTGTGTGTGTGTGTGTGTGTGTGTGTGTGTTGGGAGTTTATGGGGGTAGCAGGAGGAGAGAAAAGCCGGAACGAACACCTGCTTGCAATTTTACAGAACAGAGAAAAAAATCTTCAGTCTGGGCTTGGATGGCTGGCTGGCTGGCTGGCATAGGAACACGGCATCATTTTTCAGATCAATCCGATATTAAGCCTACATAAACGCCAACTTCTGTGGAAAACTGGCCAAGTGTTAACATTTTTGACACATGGCCAGAGGCCGGTGTAGGTAGAGCTACTCTTGAGCAGAGATTTGTGATAAATGTCTTCCACAGCTTTCACACTCTTGGAAACTCAGCTCGTCCATATAAAATCTCAGTGTCATAAAATATCAGAGGAGAAGGCTGTCTATGCAACTGTTTAAGTGTTTGATGGGATTTAAAATGGCTTTTGTAATTTGTCTTCATTTGAGTCCCCTCAATAAAAAGGCTCTTTAATTGTCCCATTGGAACACTAAATGCAGTCAAATCATGCCTAAAAGATTAATAATCCATTGTCTCTGTGAATCACGTTGACACTTTCTATAACAATGGAAGTATTTTCACTTCATGTTTTGCAGCACACTAGATCTAAAAAGATAATAGTTCAACATGAAATTTTGATAAGATGTATAGATTACATATCAACAGAGTGGTCAGACATTACATCGCCACATTCCCTTTTGGTAACATGTGAAAACCAGTTTTGATTTCACTAACTTGTCCTCTGAGCTCAAACATTTTTTCAGCGGCATGTGGTTGAGTGTCTGTATGTGTTGTATTTATGTTTTTGTATGTGTATGTGGGTGGTGTAATTCTTGTGGGTGCATTCATGTACAGTATCTGTGGATGGACTGTACTGTCTGTGTGCATGCATCGGTTTATTCGAACATTCAGAGCCTGCTGTAGATTTGAAGATTTCAAGCAATCCAAACCACAGTGATGTGGATCTCTGAGCCTGTACTCTCTCTCTCTCTGTCTCAGGCTGTATTCTGACTTTCTGGCCTCGTCGAGGGGGAAGATATCAAAGGACAGCCATCTGGTTCTCCCAACCATTCCTCCCCCTGCGCCTCTGTCTCTGTCTGTTTCTCTCCCTCTGTCTCTGTTTCTTCACACATAGTAATAGGGGATGCAAGTTGAGGATTCTCTGAGCCGACTCATGGGAAGCGATCTCATCTAGATGTGACGATTGAAAGGATCTCACTCCCTCCCAGCCAAAAGAGAAAGACATTTCATATACCATGTGAGGAAGACTGCTGTAGGGAACTTAATCCTAATAAAAAATTCTCCAAAATCCAGCTTGATCCTGCTGTTGATTGGGAATGCATTCGAGATATTTTCTAATGCATTTACAAGGGCTTGGGTCTTCAATGCAGAAACTGAAAATAAGTATCATTTGTGATATTCAATGAGAAAACAATTCTTAGTAGTGCCTTTACTGATTTTTTTTTTTTTTTTTTTTTTTTTTAAAAAAAGATGTAAAGCAAAATTAAACATTTTAACAATTCTAAGTGTTTCTAGAAAATATTGACATTGCAGACAATGATGCAGATGCCGGCATCTTATCGTGTTTATCCAGGCCTTATGATCCATCAGCCTTGCTCCAGTACACAAACATTGGATTCAGAAATGCACACACACGCGCACACACACAGACATAAAGATCTCATCTCCACCTGGAAGCAGATTCTCCACCATCCACGTGGTGAACTATGTGCAAGGCTTTCATGGTGTCTGCACTTAGTGTACATTTCTCTGGAGTTGGACCACGACCTGCAGCAGGGCTGCTGCCTACTGCTGATGTGCCGTTTAGCCTATCATCAACTGATAAGAAGAATCTTCCAGAACAATGCGTCCACTTGTGTACTTTAGGCTCTGCAGGGTGACTGAGAAGCCGTGTAAATATGCACATATTCAGTCTTAAAGAGCTATGACAGCAAATAACTTGTAGGACTGTTTATGCATTCCTGTTTCACTGAGTTATTTCACTGCATAATTGTCTCTCTTAAAATACATCAGTGCTTCAGAACTCATCAGAAAGAAGGGAAAAAAATGAAGCAAAAAGTGTTTATTTGGGCAGCCACAGGTTCATTCTGATGCTTTAGCCAATAAGTAGAATATTTTGAGCTTTAGTTAGTAGAAGCAGTGTTTCTGTACCAGCTAAGGATGGGTAACATCACACAAGTTACTTGGAAGACATCTAAGGTATACATTATGATTACTACTTCTGGCTTCTGACTAGATGACAAGACCAGTGACATGCAATGTCGTGACAAATCTACTCTTTTTCTCTCTAACATTAGGTAGATATACAGTACGTCCTATTAGCACATAATTCAGCACCCTGGACAGCGAATGTCTAATTCAACGTATAAAAAAATCTAATTAAACTTTTCAGAAAGTGATTTCAGCTACAGTATGAGCACATCTGTTGCCATTTTTAAAACAACCAAGTACATATGAAACAGTTTTGATATATGCAGAAAAAAAATCCTGGATGTGATTACAAAACATCCATCTTGATTCATTGGAATTAATTTACAATTCATTGTAATTGTTCAGTATGATTTTTATCATGCATATACATATAATGAATTCAGGGAAGTGGTTTGGCTGGTTTGACTGTAAAAAATAGACTTGTGAACTTGTGACTTTGTTAAATTCCTATATAATATTTAGAAATAATGTAATGTCGAATGTTGTTACCACTGTAAAATGCATATTGTTAAAGTTTGTTATTTGCTATAAATATAGAATATTTTGAAGGGCTGTCACAGATGGTTAAAGTACAGAGCTAAGTAAGCATGGATATCTTAAAAGAAGATAGATATTTCAGTATGTGTTGGAATTTTACAGTAAGAATAGTTTATATTTTATTTTGGAATGAACTCACATGTAATCAGCTTGTATACATCACTGGCACATCACAGTTTTATCTGAAATCTGACATGTTGCACAACCTTGAGTTGTTACAACTCGTGTCTGTGACATGAGTTGCTGTACATGGGTCTCCACACATCTTGTCGCAGACAGAGATCTCTGAAGGTGTTATCAGTCAGACCACTTAAACACTTGGGCCCAGGAACACTGGTTCTCATAATTCTCTGTAAATCTCTGCAAGATAAAGCTCTGCTAGCTTCCCTTTGTGTGACGACAGACACCAGTATATGAGTAAAGATGAAAGGATAGTCTTTCAACACTGAACGGAAACAAACAGGCTAAAGAGGGCAAGTATACCTCCAACCCCCTCCTCTCTCTCCTCTCTCCACTTCTTCCCCCTTTCCTCTATTCTCTCTTTCCATCAGTTATAGGGGAGTCCTCCAAATCACCAGTCAAGCATGCACCATGTTGATGCAAGGGTGCTAGCTGTTCAGAGGGTGCTTGGGGCTTTTTTCAAAGTTACACGGATGCAAGATTTCCTGAATTAATTTAGGACTAAGTTCCCCTTTTTCGTTGTTGTTATGGCATTCAATGAAATGTTAATATAGTGCCAAATAACAACATAAAATGTCTCAGGATACTTTCCATATAGAGCTGGTCTAGACCATACTCTTTAATGTACAGAGACCCGTTAATTTCCCCATGAGTGGCAAGTGGCAAAGAAAATCCTGCCTTTTAACAGACAGAAACCCCAAGCAGAACCAGGCTGTGGGTGGGCAGCCAACTGCCTCAATCAGTTGGGTTTAGAGAGAGAGACAGATATTAATAAAACAGACAGAGAGAGAGAGAGAGAGAGAGAGAGAGAGAGAGAGAGAGAGAGAGAGAGATGCACAGCATTGACAACAATTATTATAGCTCAGTGTATCATGGGAAGTTCCCCAGCAGTCTAAGTCTATCGCAGCACAACTACAGGCTGGTCCAAGGCAAGCCTTGCTTGGACATGATTGCAGCACATAGATATAGATAGTATCAGCAGAGATTCTGCCTGCTCACAATAGCTGGAACAAATTGCAGCCAATAACACATTCTCACATACTTACTCATTGCACTTACTCATTCTGCTGGAAATGACGTGAAAGAATGTTTTTGTCTTGGATTAAAACATTTCTGAGTTAGGGTTCGTAGGTGGTGTTTGCAGTTGGTATTTTTTATTTTTTCCACATTTTCAAAAGAATTCGGAATTGCCAATTTCCTATAACCTTGGTCACTACAAACCCCACTGTTAACAACAACAACAACAACAACAACAATAATAATAATAAACCTCCAATAAACCAGCAGCAGATGATTGCAGTTTGCTTGAAGACAAATAATGAATGAGGGATTTAGCAATGTGGCTTGGTCCTAGCCCATTAAGGGTTTTGTATATGAGGAGGAGGACCTTAAAATAAATTCTAAATGATACAGGAAGTCAGTGCGGAGCAGCCAAAACTGCACTAAAATGATCTCCCCTTTTGCTTCTGGTTAATAGTCAAGCTGCAGTTTTGATTAAGCTCTCTGTGATGTTTTTCGGGAGGCCGGTAAATAGTGCATTACAATAATCAAGTCGGTTTGTTTGCAGAGATGTATTTATAATCTTAATCTGTCATATTTAGTGATACCAAGCACAATCAGCTATGTGGGGAAAAAAAATGCCGGACGAATGTAGTCAACCATGTGCCCCCGTGACAGATGGAGACACCAACCTCTTCTCATCACCTGCCAGCAAATAAGCTCACTGGGAGAGTGTAACATGAGCAGAGGATCACATTTTTTTCCTTCGACACCCCACCTCTCCTACATGCAGGTGCCCCAACAAACCACCAGGACTCACCAGTGCAGTAACCCACAGTTTAGTGCAAGGTCATAATCTCACACTGGCTTCCCACCAACAAAGTCTGACATGTTTGGTTGATTGCACTTGGTGGGGGAGTGTGATTTATTTGTGATGCTGTTGATGTAATTTTTGCTGTTGCTGGGTGAACCACACTATTGAGTTCAGTTCATTTCTGAAGTTTTAATTGGATTTGGATTTTGCATTTTATTTTCCTGTTAATTTCCCTAACCTCACAGGTGCTACAGCAAAAGACACACTAGAAAAAGTCAACAACAAGGATGCTGTGAGTGCTTGAATATAATAAATGAATTAAACCCAAACAACTTACCAGCGTTTTTGACCCAACATGTGCTGTGTATTTCATTCAGTTTTTTGACATCTTGAAGGTTGTGGTTCTAGAGGTGCTTGTTGGTGAAGTAGTGTAGCTGATGAGCCAACCATTTATATGCTAGCAAACCGGGGACATGTGAGTAGTAGCACATCAAAATAGCTGCCCAAGCTTATCTGTATTTCCTCAGTATTGTACCATTTCCCTACAACTGGCATTTTGTTCTCAGGATTGTTAATCATTTCACCAAAAAAAACTTTAATTGATGAGGGAAAAGGAGGTATGGAGGTTGCTAACTGCTTGCTAACTTTCAGTATTTAAGTAAATTAAGCTCACAGTTTATTCAAGACATATTTGTACGATCACTCCTTTCTCATAACTGTTTGGAAACCATTCCTCTTTTTTAGGGAGTCGTTATACTCTAAGAAAGCAGGTCAAATAAAAGTACAGGCCAATGATACAACAAAACTAAAGAGCCACAATAATTCTTCCATCTTGGTTCCCTGAATGGTTCATATTTGCTGTTGTAAATGCTTGTGTGACCAGGCCTTGATGCAGAATTTATGCAGGACAGTTTTAAGGCAAGAACAGTGCAAGCTGTTAAAACACACCCACTTCGCTCACCACTTACTTCTCCCATCAACTTCTCATTGTTCCCCATGACCTCAAAGACATTCCCACAACTTCCACACTGAATTCATTCAGCGGCTCTGACAGTCTCAAGCTCTGCTGTCAGGAGGAAGATATGCACGTATGATAGAAAGAAGGCAAAAGATGAAAGTGTGACACATCACACTCCAGAGAGCTTCTCTTTGCTCTGCAAGGCACTCTGCTCATCAATGAAGGGCTCTGACTTCAAACAGTCGCAGAGCAGCCAGAGAATGACACACAGGAAAACAAGGCACCACTCAGGGACTTTTGATCCTGTTAGTCCAATTCACCAAACAATGGCTTGAAAAAGCTTGCTTTTAACAGCAAGCATTTTTGTTTCAGTCGTGTCTGAATACAAAGGTACTAAACATTCACTGTCATTCAAAACATTTTCACATTACATTTATGTGCTTTTTAGTATATCAAACTTTAACTGCACATTTTAACATGCAGAGTAAACCTAAAATAGTTTAAAAAGAAAGAAAAGGGGAAAAAAAGACATGGTTGTTAGTCAGTAAATTCTTTAAAAAAAAAAAAAAAAAAAACATTGTAATTGTGTTTTCCACAACAGGGCCATCTTCTTATAATGTTTTACTTTAGTGAAGTTATTCTGCAGGGACAACAGTATTACATGTGGTTTAGACAAAATCCAGCATGAATGAATGGAGATCTTGTTTGATTTCATTCCTGAGCAGTTATCTTATTGGTAAGGAAATTACTTCTTTTAATCACAGAGGAGAAAAACAATTCAGACAGGATTACTTTCTCTTAGGCAAACCTCCCTCCAGACAAGAGCATTTAGACTGTCAACTTGTTCACCAGATTCTATTTAATATCCGTCTGATTCTTACCATTCCTTGGCTGCTCTGCTTATCTGTGCTCATATTTTCCGCTGTTCAGCTTCAATTTCAACAATCAACCTCAGTGCTAAAGAAAACCCACAGCACTCAGAGGCAAACCTCGGAACTGTTTTAGGCTCCACCCAAACACTGAGTTCAGGTGAGCATTTCCTCTGCGTTATCTCCTTCGGTTTGATTGTCATGTCTCTACAAAGCGAGAATCAGCCCATCAGCCAGCATGGATCTCTCCTGGTGATGTGCTCTGCTTCCGAAATGTGGAATTGATTCAGGAAGCAGAGCGACATGGTGGTTGGTTAGGGTGGCGTCATACTCGTGATAGAGCTCATGGGTCTTATGTCTGCCAACAGTAATCTAAATCAACCTCAGCAATCTCAAACCCAAACTAATGCTGCATATTAAAAATCTTTTTACTGCATTAAAATATTAAAGAAATGAACTCTTTCACCTCCTTTACTCCTCCTCCCTTGTCTCTCTGGAGTCTCAAATGCAATCGCACAGTGAATAGCACCACCACCTTGCATGTAACTAGTATTCAATATAATATTTTACACCATGATGGAAATGCTCTACAGACTTTTGCTGATGTTTAATTATTTATGACTATAATACTGTGATACAGCCACCCTCACTTCAGTAACCACATTAAAGCACAATAGAAGTCATCAGTGGTAAGTGATTGTTAAATTATTAATGAGGTAATGGACAAACATGCTTTGGTCACATGTGCTAGCATTCATTACTGTCTCTATTTTTTTTGTTTACCAATAATCAATTTTAAGTCTCTTAATTGCTGGCAATAGTTGGTAGTGTGTCATCTGAGGGATGTGCACACTTCAGTCAAATTAGTTTCACGGTAGTGTAAGTAGTTTTGAGTTTAGTGTGAAACCCATGACAAGCAGTTAGTGTTGACTTAACACTCAAACAGTCTTAATGTTAAATGGTGGTGCAACAGGCTGCTGGGCCCATTTTCAGATTAACGTCCCAGTTTGCAAAGAAAATACCAACACCTTGCCTTGCCACCTCATAGTTAAATATTTTGTTCAAAAAAGAAGTGACACACAAGCAGCATCCAGCAGCAATGTTTCCCTGACCTACGGTGACACACAGGCAAACTGCAATATAAACCAAACTAATTTATGGACTCATTTAAATGGTTCTGTGTTCAACTTATGGATCCTCAGTCAATAAAACTCACAGTCCGAGCTGACACTTAGATGTCCTGAATCAGTGATTCTCAAGCTCAGCAAGGGGGCCATACTACTGATTCCATGCATGCCTTCTCTCCAGGACGCCTCCTTTTCACATCACACCAGCAACCAGACAACAATCATCCCTCGGCCACTAATTTAATGTTGTGTTTTGTTTTTTCTTGCCCTCTGAGAACTTGTCGAAATGGCTGACGTTGATGAATGCATGTAAAGAATACACTGCAGGTAGGATATGGTTACAAGCTAAGCTGGGAGGGAGGAGAGGATGAAGGGATAAGAGGGAGGAATAGAGGGAGGCATAGTTTATAGATGGGCCTGGGGGAGTGGTGGGGGTGTGGGGGGGTCAGGATGTTTGTCTTCCAATGAGCCGTGACTCTGAGAGAAAGAGGAGTGGAGAGTGGGATGAGAGAGAGGAGGGTGACAAGAGATGAAGGGAGGGAGATTAACGGAGAGTGCCTCAGCATCTTCACTGGCGAGGCAGGGGGAGGTGAAAAGGGATACGTGTAAATGGAGTTTTTATGTATGTGACTGTATCATTCCTGGTTGTGTAATAGTACTAAATACTCTCATGTTCGGTCGTTATTTAGTCATTCTTTTTTTGCATGTATGTGTGAATTTATGTGGTAGTGAGTGATAGAAATCACCAGAGAGAGAGAGAGAGAGAGAGAGAGAGAGAGAGAGAGAGAGATACACAGACAGATAAATGAACAGCTGGAGAGAAAGTGCATGCCTGTGTTGGAGTGTGTGTGCCATTGCTTGGTGGGATTGTAGAGTTTGTTTATTTGTTTTTCTAGATGGCTCATAAAATGTGTGTGTGCGTGCGTGTGTGTGTGTGTGTGTGTGTGTGTGTGTGTGTGTGTGTGTGTGTGTGTGCGTGTGGGTGTGGATGTGTGTATGTGTGTGTGTGTGTGTAAAATGTGCATGTTTCTCTTGGGGCATGTACAGGGCAAAGGGAGGGTGTCCGTGGAGGTGTGTAAACAGAACACAGCGTGCAGACACACACACACACACACACACACACACACACACACACAGCACTCCCGTGCTGAGGTGTTTATAAGTCTAGAGAGTGGAGATTCCCTTTGCAGCCTGAGGGCAACCTCATTCCAAACCAATTAATTTTATACCTACATACAAACACACACACACACACACACACACACACACACACACACACTTCAGTTTCTCTTCACAAACACACACATAAGAACACACAGGAAGGCTGTCTTTAAAAGGCATTGATAATGTAAAAAAATGCACTTAAACGCGATGAAAGTGTGACACATGGAAGCACATTCATGTCATTTTGATCTTGAGGAAAGTCACTCCCACATAAAAGACACCATGAGGCTTCAAAATGCTGTCAAGAAAACATATTATGTTATGAAAACAAGTGCAAAAAAACATCCAAAAGATGAGGAGCTGAGACTGAAACTTACTGACATGTTAAAGCTTCAGAAATCTGAGCTTGGTGGACGTGACTACATGCATGAGAAAAATAGGAAATATGGAAAAAAAAAAGAAGGAAATGATTATTTAAAACAAATAAAACAAGAAATCATTAAATAAAGTAAAAGATCATTTCAGGGGGAAGCTCTGCAGAGTAGACATGGCGTGACAAAACAAGGCATCTGAAGATATCTGCTTAGAACTTGGGAAATGGGTTATGGACATATTTGAATATTGTTTATAAACAAATGATTGTAAAAACAATCAGATTAATAAGTGGCAGGCCTAGCTCTCATAAACAGATCCTAATTTAGACCATCTTCTTGTCCCATTTTGAGGATATTGATCCTAATGTATAACCCACAGATCTGCCTGAGGATGTTGGCTTCATAACTGAGGGAGTTCAAGTTCAGAGAAATGTGGCAAATGGGTGTGCAGACCTGCTTGGGCTTAAACTTGAGCTACTCCAAGAACCAGACTGCAGCCGTCACCTGAAATATTTCCGAGCAATTTTGCTAACTGGACCATGGAGTGAGAAGGTGTTGTTTTGTGTTGACGGTGGAACAGTGTGGACCGGTGGGTGTATTACACACCTTGAAACAGCAGGAAAGATGAAATGGGCATAAGAATCCCTCCTGGTACCACTTTTTTCCCCATAAAAATCACAGTGCGGATTGACCTTTTTGAATCACAGAGAGAACTAGAGAAACTCTGAAAGAACATTTTTATTCTAATAATGGAGGTCATTCATTTGTCTTCTTTTAAGGCCTTCAAGACTCTATTTGGGTACCATTCAAAGTGTGTGTGTGCATGTCTGTGTGCCCTTAAGCGCATGAAACTGTGCGTCTACCCTGTTGGCATGTGTCATCACCATAGTGGTGCTCATGCTAAATAAATGCCTCACGTTGTTTTGCCAAGGCGCCCTGGCACCTGTTATCCACTAACTCAACTTGGTTCAATGTGTTTGTTTACCCAGTTGCTGATGAAAACACTACTGGGATGTGTTGCTGCGTTACAACTCCAGACATATTTACTGCAGCGGGTATTCCTCCAAGAGTGAGTACGTTCGCTGTGTGTGTTCTTGTGCAGCAACATAGGCTTGACTGCATAGCCGTAAGGTGTTCAGGATGAATTTATGGGCTGATATTCCTGTTCAGAGTCATTATGATACAACTGTAGATGAGAACATAGATGATAAACAGATACAAATATAGATACAGGATGGAGGGAGCAGCTTGAGAGAGAGAATGAGATCCAGAAAGAGGTAAAGCCTGACCCAAGCCTGTCAGTCTCATCCAAACTGCTCTGCTTTCTGCCAGGTTCAGCAAGGATATGTTTCTCCGTTCTCACGCAACACCTCTCCACAAACCCATAACTTTCCACTACTTAACTACCAGCACTAAAACTTCTCTGATTAAATAGCTGGGAGACAACTCCTTAAACTGCAGTGTATCCGTCTTTACGGCTGGTCTCCTGTCAGATTTCTATCCAGTGGGGTCGGCCTTTGAGGGATTCACTCTGCAGTTGCTAAAAGTTTGGCTCTCAGACACGTCTTCTGAGCTTAAGTCAGTTGCTGTGTGACTTGTGCTCTGTTGTCATCACTTACTTTGTTGTTGGTGTTTGATTTATTTGCAGACACATGTTATTTCATCTTTCCTCCACCCACTCTTTCTCATCTTGCATTCCTCTTCTCTTCCTCAGCTTTCTGTTCCGTCTCCCTCTCTCTCTGTCTCTTTCTCTTTTTGCTTGTGTCTTTGATTAAGCATCTTGATTCAGAAATTGTGGAGTAATATAAACAGCATGGACATTAACACGGGGAAACTACTTTTTATGACGTAGAAATGTACCAAATGGTTTAGTGTTTAAAAATTCCAGCAGTCCAGCACGCATGCATTTCACAACTAAAATAACACATTACGTCCAGTGTCTCAAGTATTCCACCTTTTCTCAGAAGAGCCAGATAGCTTGCTTTGCCATCTCTGTTGTCAAATAGTGGTTCTTCCTGGTGTAAATGATTCCACAAGCATCGCATGAAAGCTGTTTTGAAGCCACGCTGAACGCAAAGGGCCACAGAGACTATAAATTCTTCGAAGCGCAGAGCACAGATGGAGAAAATGTTTTTATCTCCCAGAACCAAACATACACAACACGACAGCAGCAGGGAATTGAGCTGTTAGCATTGTCTAATAAAAATGATTATAGCCTAATAACTTTGATTTAACACCTTATAACAAACACATCAATCAGCTAATTCACTTACAGCCACAGCTGCTGGCAGCTACTTCTTCAGTAATTTGTTTTTGTTAAATGATAGATTGTTGCTGCAAAATGCCGTTCACTACTGGTCAGTCTGAGGAAAAGCTACAGGGTGAGCTTAGAGATGGCCGAGGTAGAAGGCAGTGGAAAGGAAAGCAGTGATTCATGAAGAAGTTCTGTTTGGTTTAAACTGCAGTGACTATAATCCCTCTGGGACTGAGGAGGCTGTTGTTAACCACGACCACTGCACTGCAAAAGAACGGGCTCGATTGTCTGTCAGTGGTTAGTCTATTGCGTGTTTTTTTTAGCGTCAGTGTATGATTATACAGCATAGACTGTATTACATGTGACATAAAATATCATATATGTGCATTGTAGCATTTGTGCTGTAGCTTGTCAGGCCGAGCCATGTGTGTGCCTGTGTTTCCCAAACCACATTTCATTTTTGGTTCAAGAGGTCACACACACACACACACACACACACACACACACACACACACTCACACACACACATTTCTCTCCGTGTTTGCCACCTGTTGATAATTTGAAAATTCCAGTAAGCTCCACATTGAAATGACAAGAGTCATCTATTATGAAGATTGTACAATATCCACCATATCCTGTGTTGTGCGTCGGAGTATGTGCGTACATGTGTACTCATGCAACCCCTCCCCCAAGCACTTGGTACCTCACCACAGTCTTTCTGGTAAATTAGGTTACATTCTTGTGTGTACACAGATGCATGATTATAATGCACGTAGATCGGAGTAAATGGGAGGTAAGTGGTATTTCCTGGTGTGAGCCATCAGAGCCAACTCATTTCAGTCACGATCGAGGAAGGGAATATCTCCTGCCAAACAAATCATCCAAGTACAACAAACCTGTCCATATCACTCGCATCCAAGCGCAGTCCCTAAGCGCCCCCCAAATCTGTGCTGCATTAGCCCTTCCCAACAGCCAGTCCCACGTCACACGTACGTCTGTGTCCAGAGAAGCTTGCCCTTTGACCTGGATGAGAGTTCTTCTGAGGACATAAAGAAGACATTGATTGAAAGAGTGGTCGATGCCAAGATATTATGAATGCTTTTTTCCAGTCAGGGTCCAATCAAAGTAAATTCAGACTCATCTTGGATCTCAGGCTTATTAAAACATATCAGGACTCCTGTCATTTGGGGACTGTGAAGAAACCGTTTCAGGCTCCGACCCAAAGTTTAAGACACTGATGTTCATGCATTCAAATCAAACTGACTGAGGGGTAAGACACTGAACCCCCAGTGATAAAAGCAATCAGTAATAATTCACCTTTGGGAGAATATTTTTCTCATGTTCTCACCATAAAGGCCCTTCAAAATAAAAGCCCCTCTCAGTACCACTTGGACAGACTGCAGTGGTATTCTCATAGCGTGATTCTGCTTTGTAACCCGTCGCGTCAGTACAGAAATTAAATCAATTGACGACCAGGAAGATGAGTCTGTTGTCCGAGTGGTGAAGTTTGTCTTGCGTGTGAACACGCTTCAACTGGCTAAGAATGACAAAAATTTTTGGCAGAATGACTGATTGTGCCATTCACTGAGTCATTTTCAGTCACACACAGAATGTTCCTGTAATAAGCCAGTCAGCAAAATATTAGTAACAATAGAGTTTACATGAGCAACAGGATGTTTGCAGTGCCTTCACTTTATGTCACAATTACCACATTTTGTATATATACATATACCTCATTGGATTTTACATTTTTACAATTTTACATTGAATGTACCTTTAAAAATGTTGACAGTGTTGATGTTTTGTCTCATACATCAGTTTAAAAAATGGTGCACTCAACTGCACTTGCCTGCACTGCATCATGCACCTTGTTTTACAAAATAACGGCCCAGCGTCACAAACTCATGAGCATAATTAGCCCACTGTTGCTTTTATATGGAGGCCATTATCACTGGCTATAAACGGCCACCATAGTCAGTCGCCCCTCTCTTTTGGTCAGATGTAGGATCAGGCAAGGTTTACTGGCCTCATGTGCTTCACATACGTGGAACATGTGTGCTGTCCAGCTCCACTCGTTCTCTGTGGGTACTTACTGCAGGTATATTTCACATTCAGGAGGATGGAGACATACCATCACCAACGCAGGCTTAGGCCTAGAATTTGAAACACAAATAGATTCTGGGAAACATCACAGACAACATAGTTTTACTTCAATATAATTGTTTTTGTGGCTCATACCGCTGCTGTTCAGAACAGTTTGCAAACATTTGTGATTTTTTTTTATTTTATTTCCTTTTCAATGAATCATTACATACTTGCCTTTGGATTCAAAAGTATTTTCCAAGTTACTTACATCATCAGAGATTTTATGAAACTTTTGCAGAGTTAGATGATGTCAGAAATGTTTTTTGATCGAGGTGAAACAAGGCTGCTATTCTCAGCTTCTCAGAAGTTACTGACAGAATATTTTCAGATAGCAATACAGTGTAAAACAACACATTTACCTTGAGCAATCATTGCCAGTAAAATGTAAGTATTTAGTATATTATATATACACACTGTATCATTGGAACGGATTGATTCATTGCTTTATAATGTACATCATAATGTATTGCAGTTTTCTTTACACATGTGCTTGGAAACCTTGAGTTGGTCCATGAGATCAAACCACACAGACTGCCAAATCACAATCAGACTAGCTCTGCACTTACAGGCTTGGCTAAACATGAACATTCAGAGACTGTGTACCCTCCCTCCCTGTTCATATTTTAAACACCCAGTCGTTGTTGTTGTTGTTGTTTTTCGTAGTGTATCTTTATTTTATTTTCTACGGTCTCGGCAGATCACATCATTTGGATTTACCTTGTGTGGAGCACACATGTACCATCGCAGCTGAACAGTCTTACTCTGGTCATTAGGAGGAATGAGCTTTGGCTTTAATTATGAAAACACCAGCCCTTGAATCCTGCCGTTTTATGGTTCCTGGGTATTTTTATATGACTGGTTTTCAAACATGAAATGGATTGCTTGTGTGCGAATAATCAACACTTGTTAATTTGTAGAGCCTCCGGCCTCTGTGAGAAGAGATTCTTTCTCTTTTGCTGGTTGTTATAACAATGTCTGAGTAGAATTAAACAGAATGACAGCTGTGACAGATAATTGATGTTATTTCCTTCATAAACATCACAGCCTGCTTGTATTTGGGTTTCTGACTTTAACAAATGTATTATGTAATCTCTTCGAGGATACACCACCGGGGCAAGATGGCAAGCATTCATACATCTGTTCATTTATTCAGCATACTAAATGTCTAGAAAAACACTGCATGTTGTTTTTTAGCCACACTAGCACTGTGGGTTTCCGGGATTGCAGACAGCCCAGACTAAAATACAGTAACTCAACATTTTTTGAATGTACTGCCATGAAATTGGGTGGCGATATTCATGATGCCCAAGGGAGGAATCCGTCTGACTTTGGTGATCCCCTGATTTCTCCCTTTGTGCCACTATGATGTTGATTATTTTAGTTTTTAGATGGGCTATTGGATAGATTACCATGAAACTTCATACAGGGTGAAATGTAATAATTTTGGTGCTTTATCAGCATCATTAAGTCAAAAGTTGAATTGGTCAAATACTTCAGTTAATGTCCAAATACCTGCAGAACTAATGACACTCCCATCAGCTGCACATTGTGTTTGGTGCTACTAAGCAAATGTTGGCATACTAAGTCATTAATTTAAGGTGTTGTGCCTGTTGTGCAGAGCCGCTAGCATGGCTGCAGACTCCTGTTCAGAAAAAGATTAAATTTTGTTTGGATTATGTGGAAGTGGCTCTTGGCTCAATTTGGAACATTTTGTTTCTGTGTATGCCATTATACGTACAATTTCTGTCATACTGTAAATGATACTCCTTTTCCAATAAGACCCTTGAATCAACTCAACACAATGAGGAACGAAGCAACATTCAGGAGTGCTCCAGCGTGACATCATGTGGTGTATTTGAGAGAGGACAGGCATCACCCCAGCTTCTTAATGTTTGGAACATCTGAGAAGCTATTTGTTGACTGTTAAAACCACACTGCCTCAACAGTTCCTGAACTCAACAAGCTAACATCAGCCACTGGAACTCTAGCGGAACAGATCTGGATGGCACTGAGGTTTGCTGGGAGAGGAAGAGATTCCTAATTTTTTCACTGGATGGAAGAATGTCTTCATTAATTTGCTTCATGTAAAAGGAAATTCTCTCTTCGGTGTGGTTCGCTGGGGTTGTTCTGCCTGGGTGAGAAACAAAGGGGTAAATTGTACTTTCACACATGTTTTAATTCAGGGTCTTTCCATTAGTACTTCTTAGATTGAGAGGAAATTGTTCACTAGAAAAATAAAGCTCAGGCCATCTGCCTTCTTTCAACTTTCTATAGCAAGTAATCTTGAAATTTCTCGAGGGCTGTTCCTGGACCACATGTTCTGTAAAAAGTCAACAAAAATGATTTACAGTATTTGCATGACAAACTAGATTTTTCTGAGAGATACAGCATTGGAACCTTTCCATAATGATTACAGCATTCTGGAGCTCTCACACATAATCCATAGCACTCTCACACAGGCTCTCTCTGAGGGGGATGCCTGACACGGGTACATGCAGAGCTGAATGATCACAGGACAAAAGTTGAGAGCGGACGGCCCACCTGCTATAGAGAGAGCAGAAGGGGTTTTATCAGGGAGGGAATGAAAAGATTCCCCATGCAGATTAATAAAATAACCCTGAGGTTCTTTTATACACACCCTGATCTGCACCCCCTCCAATTCCCCTACTAGAGATACCACACGCGCACGCGCACACACACACACACACACACACACACACACACACACACACACACACACACACACACACACACACACACACACACAGAATATCTGGGATCTGCCTCACCTGTTGCCTGGCAACAACTGATGGGAAAAAAAGCTGGTGGTGCTCCGATGATTAAAATTTCCTGGGTAGCAGTGTTTGATCCCCAGTACGCTGTCATTGTCTCGCCACAGCTTCATAAGAAACCCAACACTGGGGTAGCAAGAGAGGGAAGAGAATATATAAACTTTCTCACTCTTGTCAAGAGGAGGCTGGCTTTGCTCACTGACTTTTCCTCTAATTTTTTGAAGATAAAGAAGCCCCCCATCCCTCGTCCGAATCAAGTGAACGAAGGGCTTTCTTTACTTCCACTCCCCCCCCACTCCTTCCTGTCATACCAGTCACTTTGACAATTCACTGGTCAGTCACGTTTTTCAAAGAGAGGCTAAAAAGAGGAGGAAATACATCAATTGAGGTCATACGGAGGGTCAGACACTGAAAGCGGTGGCCTTTCTTAGCAGTCCTGTGCTCAGTTTATTTAAAGTGTTGCTGTCGAGGGGGAGAGGGAAGTGGAGACACCGCTTTGGAAGGAATGTGTAGTTAATGCCACGCTCATGGTCAAATTAGTCAGGCCTGCTGAGGGGATTCCTCCTGGGGTCACTACCACGATAAAGCACAACACACACGTACACTTCTGTACATCAATTCCACATGAAGCGGATATTTCCGTATTGGCACAGGCAAATACACACTTATATTCTATAAACAAACACACATTCTTGGAATGTTGTGCTAACATGCATGAGAAGACCCCGATGGACAACAAGGTTAGTGTGAGCAGCATTCACAATATCTTCAAGTCCAGGCAGTGTTCTGAATCAACGCACTCTTAAAGGAGTATTTAGGCTTTTTTTTGGGATATATGTGTATTTGCTTTATTACTATGAGATTCTTAGATGAACCTTAGATTATGTAGATGAGAAGGTCGACACCACGGTCTATCTAAACAGTGAATAAGAAGTTACAGCCGACAGCTGGTTAGCTTAACTTAGCAGAAATACTGGAAACGGGGAAACAGCTGGCCTAATTCTGTCCAGCGTTAACAAAACCACTGTGTAAAAACAATCATTTGTAGTTAAATGAGGAATTGTGTTAAACTACTTCTTGTCCCACTGCAGTGACTTCCTGGTATGTCTGCTGGTTGCCAAGCAACCTCGTGGTGTCAATAAAACCACAGAAATTCACTGCTTCCAGCCGTTCTTGTACAAATTTAAAAAAAAAAAAAAAAAAAGAAAGAAAGATAGAACTTGTTCATTTGTGAGCTTTAGACTTTGTCACCTTTGGAAAGATCCAGGTTAGTCAGTTTCCAATTTTTGCACTGAACTAAGTTACACTAAGCATCCAAGGGCCACAATTTTCCTAAGCACTAAGCAAATTGTTGTTTTTATCAGCTTATATCATTGTTGTTATTAGCAGCTTATATCAAAAAACATGGGATAATCCATAATGATAAGTAGATACTTAACTGGAAAATGCTGTCACACCTCCACCAAGGAGGCAGTCAGAGCTCAGTACAAAATCCACAGTTGAACTACTAATGAATGAGTTCTCAACGTCGATCAGTCTCAGGAAGTTTTGGTAGGCCAAATGTGGCCCGCCAGTGGATGGTCACTGGTCTACTGGCTGTGGCTTCACATTGAATGGACACATGTGAGAGTGGTGTTGGTCTTCTCATCTAACTTTCAACAAAGAAGCAAAAAGCATATTTCCAAAAAGGTCTAATTACCATTAACACAAATTTACTTATTTGTGGGGAATACATGTCAAAATAGGGAATCAGCTGTAATTTCCCCCCTCACCACTCACACGTTAGGTTTTCATCACTTTTGGGACATTACATAGACTTACATTGATTTCCTGCAGACTTACTCTAACCACAACCATAACCACTGCTTGCCTTACCCTAACCCTAACCTTCACCCTAGTCTTCACCCTAAAATGTAGTGATTTACACTATGGGGACCTGCGTTTTGTCCCCACAAGTATGGCAAGCCCCCACAATGTGACTGTGTAAACAGATTTATGTCCCCACAATGTGAGTAATACATGGGCACACACAAACACCCGCGCACACGCACATTCACACAGTATCCTTCTCTTTTGACCTTCTCTATACAAAACTCTGACCTGCGTTCCCTCTGTGTGTGCAGCTGACAGCTCTTGCTCATAGTGATTATCTGTCCTTGACTACCTTCTCAATCCCTCTTACGATGAAATGATCCCCTCAATCACCCCGATATACACACAGAAATGCAGCCACACAAACACACACACACATTTAAGATATGGTTGCCCCACCTGCCCCTCCACAACACACACACCTGTCTTATCCTTGGTTATATTAATCTAATCCTCCCTGTCTGTGTGTATAATAGAATTTCAAGAATCAATAATTATTTTATAGAACTTGACCAGATGCCGTATTTATGTATGTGTGTGCTCACGCAAGTCTATTTTCATAACATTATACACCCTCTGCTGCCCTGTGTCACTGTCTCTCTCTGCTTGCTTCATGCTGAGAGAATGTGCAGGATTGCCACTGGGATATCTGCAGCTTTAATAGATGCAACGTCAGAAAAACCTGCATATAAGGCCACAGACTGAGCCACTGTGTTTTCTCAGACCCCAGCGAGGCACGCACTATCAATTGCTGTCCACGCTGAGCCAGGCCTAATTCATTAGCTGATGACAGGACAGTGGATCAACATTGTCACTGTCATCTGGGAATTTTATGAGTCATATGCCGGGGGAATGAACATTTTGGAGATCACAAGCGTGAGCTTTGTAGTGTCGTGGTATGTTTGCGAGCACGATGCAGCTGAGGATTAAGAGCATGATTTTCTTGATAAGGTCGAGGTAAATGGATTTATGCAGTGTCATATGAATACAACAAAGTTGGCATCTGGTTAGCTGAATGATAGTTGTAGCTTACACTCGGGAATGATAGGTGTAATTAGCTCCTGATACACATCCAGCCAACTCCAGCCTCTCAAGCCCTGACATTCCCCTCAAAGGTGCCCCTGTGGAGTTGCCTTGTAAGCAAACAAACGTTTTGCTATGTTATATTTACATTCAGTATCACTCATCAAAAGGCTTTGTGTGGTTTCTTGAGGTCTAACAAACATGTCGAGTGCATTTCCTACTTCATAAAACATTTAGAGAACATTGTTTACATTCATGTTTACTAGCTGCCACTTCTTTGTCTTCATTAGCGTCAAACAAAACAAAGACCCGGTCATATAAAAACCGTGCCATTGTGCTGCTGGAGGTCAGAAGCACTTTAGGTAAAGATGGTCTAATCATATTTTCTTATGTGAACAATGCGAGAAATGACTAACTGTGTTACTTGTAGTGATGAACCCATGAAAAATGATCACCCTACTCCCCTCAGCTAAGCCTGTCAGCTAAGTGTTTTATGCTGCACAACTTCAGTGTTTTAGTTCATGGCTCAGCATCATTTCTAGATGCAGCAGGTGTATCTGGTGAAAAAGCTCAGAGAAAGCAACTGCACACCGCCTACCCTGCACCAAAAGAGTTACAAGCAAAGTTAGCAACTACCTGGTCGACACAGTGGAGCATTTTCAAGCTAAAGAGGCAGATATTTCCCTCAGAGGTTTGAATGCTAATGTCACTCTCCTGTCTGGCAGATGTGTAAATAAGCAACCGTTTGCTAATCTGTTCAGTGTGAGAACTTTATGTGGTGACACTGTGTCATTGCTGTGTCTACAGCTTGGTATGCTTCTCCAAAGTGGCCAAAAAAAAAATCTATTAATGCCGCTTTAAATATCCCTGAGTAGTTTGACAGAGAAAGAAATTTAAATACATAATTCTGTTTTGCGTCAACTCTAATTTGTGCCAAACTTTATGTCAACATGGATGATGACATACACTCACGATACCTCTTCAAGGCCTAAATTAGAGTAAGGCTAAAATAGGACTAAATGTGGTATTAGAAAAAAAAAAAAGTTGTAGTGTGCATCCATCCTTAGTGGGGAGGGTTTATGCACCTGCCTGACTTCATTTACAGGTGTCGACTGATTCTCTCACTGGATGGTCACAGGGACTGACCAAGTGACCTTAACCTTCCGCACCCCGATGCCACATACACACACACACACACATACACACACACACACACACACACACACACACACACACACACACACACACACACACATACCCAAACACACACACATGCTCCTACCTCCAGGGGATGGTGGGGCTAGTTCAGACTGGGACACAAAGACGAGCATTATTCGTCTTATTCGATGGAGGAGAGGGAGGAGGGAGACCACTTCATCATAATATTTTACAATTTTACCACTTTTTTGGAAAAACATGTTCATTTGTCAGACAATAGCTAATAGAGGCGTTACAGTGCTTTCCTTCAAGTATAAATCTGTAAAAAATTACATTAAATTTTAAGTTGCATGTTAGAGTCACATAACTGTAACGAATCTGTTAATATCCAGGGTAAAGTTTGGATTCAGCAGTCTGCCTCCATGGAAGTGAAAGGATTTAAAACAATACATCAATCTCTGTTATGTTTCACTGCCCTGTTCCTGAGTTAGTACAGGGCAAACAGGGAAGTATTCCCATAAAGAAAGAGGCCACACTGTGTTTGCATTGCTTTCCTCAGCACAGTGACTGATGAAAGACCAGAAGCCACAGCAAGGAGAAGCTCTGGACTCATGCATACTGTTCCCCCTAAACATCAACACACTAGTTAGACGAATGAGGCTTCAACCCCACCTTTACACTGCACTGCTCCAGAGGCTGCAATTCACTGAGGGTTCACTGAGGAGCAAGACCAAGTACCACCAACAGTCCTGAAACTGCTGACTGAGGCTGTGGTAACAAGTAATCTGGAACAATGATTGATGATGGATGATGTACTATTACTGGGGAAAACAATAAGATACATATTTTGCATTTTAGTGGCCATTCTACTCTTGATCTTTCCTCTGCATTGTAACAATACAAACAACATCATATGTGGACTCAGCTGGGAAAGGTCAAGTGCTGCAGTTTATCATAACTCACTGATACACACGCTTGTCTGTTATGACAATGTGCCTCAAGCTTTTATGGAACTAACTCCCTCTAGAGGTAATAAGAGGAGATGCTGCTGCTTCTTTGGCTGATGTCAACCATCACCGCCGCTGAAATTAAAAGGACAACATGATTGCACTGCAATAGAACGTGATGAGATCGACATGTACCTCTCCCATCATCTACAGCGTCCTTTGAGCTGCCTTACGCATGAATCAATTAGTTTCTGCTACACTTGCACATCCTTAGCTGCATTTTTGGAGATCAGTTTCACACAACCCACTGCAGTCTAGCAGTTTGGCCACATTACTCAAACTGCTCAGTCCTTTGTGATGAGACCCATTTTTCCTGGCGTAATTTTAGAAACATATGCACACATATACCCTGGAAATAAAATCCATATTACAATACCGTCACTGTAAAGTCAGTAATATCTGAGCTGATCTCATATTGTCATGGTGGATAAATTATAATCTCAGTGAGCCTGTCACTTCCTTCTTTGAAAACACACTCATACAAACATTTGGAGGAAAAGAGTAATAGGAGGAGGAATCTAAGTGGACAAAATGTCATCTTGATTAACACCTGCTGTTACAACTGCGTGTTCTCATTCAAAGCTGTGATGTGGCCACTGGGATCGTGTCCAGAATGTGTTTAACCAAATTAAAATCATTTACAATGACTTTATTGATTATGATGTCATTTCATTGCGTGAGAAAAACGCCTCTGTTAGCTTCAGCAATTAATTTTCAAACAAATAGACCTGTTGTCAATTTAAACAGGGAACAGTCCCTTGTATCAGTCTGAATTTGGGAAGCAGGTGAGTGCATTCATCTCAGTCACATCAGTTTTAGATTCAGTGCATAAAATGAATGCAATGACAGGAAGGAATCATAGAGAAGCCGCACATTTCTAAATGCAAGTTGAAATAACTTCAGCATGCTCTCTCTCTCTCTCTCTCTCTCTCTCTCTCTCTCTCTCTCTCTCTCT